>OX030949.1:93483117-94035617 GCA_943735915.1 Pherbina coryleti
GCAAGAATGGAAATTTTACTTAATTTCTATGCACTTGGATTTGAACATTTTCGATTTTGGCAAAAAATTATGGGGATACTTCGAAAATGTTGGTTTTTTTCATTTTTGAAAAATGGTGGAGTGAAGCGTTTCACCAAAAGAATCTCTCCGTTTTCATAAACAAACATCAACAGAAATCGGTTTAATGGCCTCGGGCAGGTTCCTAAGTCAGCAAAAAACTTAAATACTGAATAAAAGTCATCGAATCCAAATTTATTATTCATCGCTAATATCGAGGACAGAGTCGCAGTTTCGACAGGTGTAGTGTGGCTACACTACATGCCCATGTCGACGCATTTCAAGTGGTATGGCCGGTCACATTTCTTGCAATGAATTGAAAAATGCCTAAAAACCAATAAAAACGCATTTGACATTCACAAAATATGCATTAAAACGCAGTTTGTGGGGTGAAAAGTTTCGTTTTTAAAACACGGCTGGCATCACACAACCACTCGATAGATATTTTAAAAAACACTTCATATTTTTTAAGAACAACATTAAACCAAAATGACTGATATATTTACCTTGAATTTGTGTTGAGTAGTTGGCATAAAATATGATAAATTCTCGATCAAAAAAACTTTTGGAAAAAATTGTTACCACTGTTTTGGAAGAGCAACACAATGTACGTCCAAACGCTTCGCTGTATCATGAAAAACTGTGCGGCAATGAAAGCAGCACTTGACGGTATGACACTTAGTTATATGTAAGCGCACCGACAAAATCCCACAGATGAAACGCTTCACCCACCGAAACGCTTCACCCCACCGCACCTAAATGTTCAGAATGTTATCCAAAATATAAAAGTTTCGTTCAGAAAGGCCCTATTGACCCACATTCCTCAAAAAGATGATAGAAATATTTCCAATATTTAAAAAAGACTTTAATTTATTCAATGCCATTTGCCATTTCAATTCAGCTTGGGGCGGCATTACTTGCTTACTTATCTGTCGCTTACAACCGTTGGTCGGTTTTGGCCTCATATAAGAAATTGCGCCAGTCATTTCTGTTTTTCGCTTGCTGGCGCCAGTTGGAAACAACAAGTGCAGTCAGGTTATCCAACACTTGATCCTTTCAACGAAGATGTGGGCGTCCTCTTCTACGTTGACCACCACAGGGCACCGAATCGAATATTTTTTTCGCTGGTGCGTCATTTTCCATTCGTTCAACATGACCTAGCCAGCGGAACCTCTCGATTTTAATGCGCTTAACTGTGGTTCCATCGAATTTGGTATTCGCCAATGACGCAGAATGGACCGAAGATCTTACGAAGAATCTTTCTCTCGAAGGCTCCCAAAGTCTTTTCATCAGAATTGCTCAACGTCCATGTTTGTGCTGCATATAATAGGACGGGCATGATTAGTGATATATAGAACGTGAGTTTTGTTCGTTGAGAGAGGGCTCTGCTTCCCAATTGCCTACTCAGCCCAAAGTAACACCTGTTGGCAAGAATTATCCTTCGTTTTATCTCAATACTGACATCGTTGAAAGAGTTTATTCTGGATCCCAGGTAGATGAAGTCCTTAACAACCTCGAAGGAGATGTTGTCAACAGTGACGTGGTTTCCAAGACGCTGGGACTGTTTATTTGTTGACACTAAGTATTTCGTCTTATCTGCGTTCACTGCAAGACCCATTCGTCTCGACTTTTTCGCAAATCTGGAAAATACTGCGCTGACTTCACGCGTATTATGGCAACTGATGTCGATATCATCAGCATAAGCCAGCAGCATAATACTTTTGTAGAATATCGTGCCACTGCTTCTCAAGTCAGCAGCTCGGATGATTTTCTCCAACATTAGGTTGAAAAAGTCGCACGATAAGGAATCACCTTGTCTGAAACCTCGTTTGGTACCGAATGGAGGATTGAGATTGTTCCCGAATTTAATTGTGCTGCTGGTGTTGCTCAGTATCATTCTGCAAAGACGGATGAGCTTTGCAGGAATACCAAATTCAGACATGGTGGAATATAGATGATTCCTTATTGGACTGTCGAAGGCGGCTTTGTAATCGACAAAAAGATGGTGTGTGTCAATTTGTTTCTTCTCTAAGATTTGTCGTAGCGTTAATATGTGGTCTATGGTGGATTTTCCAGGTCTGAAGCCACACTGGTAAGGTCCAATCAGCTGGTTTACGATGGGCTTCAGTCTTTCACATAGTACGCTCGACAGGACCTTATATGCGATATTAAGAAGGCTTATCCCACGGTAGTTGGCGCAAATTGTGGGATCGCCTTTCTTGTGGATTGGGCAGAGCACACTGAGGTTCCAATCGTTTGGAATGCATTCTTCTGACCATATTCTGCATAGAAGCTCATGAATGCATTTAAATAGAGCTTCGCCTCCATTCTTGAAGAGTTCAGCAGGTAAGCCATCGGCTCCTGCGGCTTTGTTGTTTTTAAGCCGAGCTATAGCTTTCAAGACTTCACTATAGTCGAGCAGCGGAACTTCAACGTTGTCGTCCAAAATTGGAGAATCCGGGTGAGATTCTATTGGTGAGATTGTTGTCGTCGTCACCATTCAGAAGCTTAGAGAAGAGTTCCCTCCACATCATCAATGTACTCTATATATATGTCACTAGATTCCCGTTTTCATCCTTGCAGGAAGTGGCCCCTGTCTTGAAACCATAGGCCAGGCGTCTTATTTTTTTTTGAAAATTTTTCGGACCTCATTCCTGTCACCATGCATTTCAATTTTCTCGCGCATGTGATTTCCGCTTCCCTTTTCTTTCACCTGAAAATGCGTCTCTCTTCCCTCCTCTTCTCTTTGTATCGCTCTTTAGCAGCACGCGTTACAACCGACTGCAGGGTGGCTTTGTAGGCGGCGTCTTTTTCTTGCAGTGGCGTCGTGACGCTCCTGGTCGTGCTACTGGTTTCGGCGAGGGCGATGACAGCCAATCTCTTCTTCGACAGCCTTAAGCATAGAGTGGGAAATGTCATTCCACTGCGAGCATATATCGTCGATCGGAGGAGTGCTTTCTTGAAGCAGGAGTGAGAGTCGAGTAACGAAGTCTTCGGCTGTGCGTCTTGATTGTAGCTTATCGACATCTGGCTTTCTGTGTGCTGGATTGCGCGCATTCTTGGTTGCGCACAGACGTGTACGGATCTTGGCTGCGACAAGATAATGATCCGAGTTTTTATTTCCACCACGGATCGTGCGTACATCTAAAAGTCTGGAAGAGTGCCTTCCGTCAATCAAAACGTGATCAATTTGGTTGTGCGTCTTTTCATCAGGAGACAGCCAAGTTGCTTTATGAATATTGAGATGCTTGAATCTAGTGCTACTAACGACCATATTTCGCGCTGCGGTAAAGTCAATCAGCCTCATTCCGTTATCGGAGATATTGTCGTGGAGGCTGAACTTCCCGACTGTCGGACCAAAAATATTTTACTTTTCCCACATTGGCGTTGAAGTCGCCAAGCACGATTTTTATGTCGTGGCGGGGCTGTGCTCATAGGCCTCTTCAAGGCGCTCGTAGAAGCTGTCTTTGGTCTCATCCTCTTTGTCTTCTGTCGGAGCGTGCGCACATATTAGGCATATATTGAAAAATTTTGCCTTAAAACAGATTATGGCAAGTCGCTCGTTCACAGATGTGAATCGCAGGACATGATGCCTTAGTCTCTTGCCAACCACGAATCCGCATCCAAACTCGTGCTTCTCCGCATGGCCGCTGTAGTAGATATCGAAGGATGCTTGCCGTGAGCAACCCTGTCCCTTCCATCGCATTTCTTGGATTGCAGTAATATCAGCCTTGTATCTTTCTAAGATATCTATCAGTTAGATAGCGGCACTCTCGCAATTAAGGGTTCGGACATTCCAAGTGCATATCCGTAAATCGTTGTCAGATTTGGGGATCATTCTTATATTTTTTCTTATTTGTTTCATTGAAATGTGTTTTTCGTGGTGGGCTTCAAACCCGACGCACATCCCTTTAAATGCAGGTAGCCCGCCGCTCAGATTACCCGTCAAACTAACGGTTACCATTTTGCAGTTTCTAGAGGACACCACGGAGAGGTTTGAGTCGACTTTGAGTCGAAGATTTGGACATGGATAATGCTGGCCTCGCCAGGTTGAGGCAGTCAGACACGTTGCCATGTGAAGATCGGGCCGGCATTGGCAAGAAAAATTTGGAAAAAAGTTGGTCGAATTTGTGACCACAATCTTCTTATGAATGAGATAATGACGATTTTGTAACGCTTGCGGAGTCGCGGAATAAATAGATTGAGGTTGTTATGATTTGAATGACATTCGTAATATTATAGGTGAACTAGTTCCAGAAGGTATTGAAGTAAGATCTGCAGATGTCATTTCTTGGGCGACTGGTGGAAATGAGGTTGTAAATGGCCACTCGTACCAAGAAATTATAGAGTAAATAATTGAGGAACACGAAGAAGTAGATGAAGAATTTTTATAATCCAAAAATAAATAATACATACATATATGGAACTATGTATATAATGCTATTTTAAAATTACATATTGTCCCTTATGCGCCCAATTATCGTAAGCGCCAAAATCGAAATTTTACAGGAAACAGTTTTTGTATTTTTTTGAAGCGAAGCTTTTTACGCCTCGTTCTGCGATTTGCTAGAGTGAAATCAGAAAAAACGACACTTTTTTCCGACACCTTTTTTCTTAGAATTGATATTGTTTTTTGCTTGCATCAATTGAACCAGAAAATGTTAAATTAAATATAATTTCTTGTCCGCTGCAGGAATTGAACTCATGCCCGTCGACTGATAGTTTAAAGCTTAAGCCATCGCACCAAAACCCCTTGTTCGTAAATATTGCTGATTCAATATCAAGAATTAACTAAAGCTATGGTTGCAGTAGATCAAAATAATCTATTTATAGGAATTGTATTGGCTACAAGCCTTCATCTCCTACAATAACCATTAGCCAATACACAATAACCACTATAGATTGTGTATTGGCTATACAAACAAGAGTACTAAAAAACACAAATGTTGCTTCTACTTACTACTAGATGTCGTTACGCTACAAACAAATTTAATGAGTTTTTTATATTTATTCCCTACAACTGAACAGGAGGGCCGGAGAGGGTTAATATGTTTTATCAACCCTCATTATTTTTGCAAAGGGAACATTTTTCCCTTGAGGACCTATCCCCTCCGACCTCTCCTTAAGGGTGCTCCCATACAAAAACGAAAAACTTTGTTATTTTAAAGTTTTCTTCAATTCAAAACTTATTTTAAGCGAAAAAAGGCATTAAATTCTCAAATCTTTGAAATTGCGAAAATGCTTCGCTTCTCTCGTGTGTCCAGTGACGCACCTGCGTTTTTTTTTTTAATGTGTGTTTTGAATTTATTTATTTTTGATGCACGATGTTATTATTACTTTCCCATTTTCAATAAGAAGAAAATAACAGAGAAAGAATATTTGAAGGAATTGTTATTAATTTTAGGATAATTTTTAAAAACTTTTTATCTGGGGTTATAGGAATGCGTCCCAGAGTATGTGAAGCTTTTTATAACTTCACTTTTCTCTTGGATTAACTTTAAGCTTAGCAACCACATGTAGCAACTATATAAATGGAAAAAATCTCATTTGTTTTGTGGCTGTATACGTATTTTTATTTGCATTATATTATGCAATTTCTTAACATTTTCAAAAAACGCGCTTCTCATTGTTTGCTTAAATACCAGCGCAAGCAACCCAAGCAATTTTATAGTAACGCATACCAAAGAGTCGAGGGTTTGTATACCGCACACTCATAACAGACATGCATGTATGCATTTACCATATTGCAGTCTTTGGAGAGTAAGAGAGCGACATATTGTTGGCTAGCAGAGTTGAAAAGTGTTGATCAACGTAACAAATGAAATTTTAAATAACCTCTCAACTATAGCGAATGATCTGGCTGTTCATTATTATGCCCAATTTATGAGTTTATTTGGTCTACTGTACACTCTTAACACCTGACATTCCTTAAACGGTTCCAAGTATTTGCTTAATAATTAATAACAATATTCTCTTTTTTATTAATTTTCAACTATCTCATCTTGTCATTGTGTATCTACCGAAATGAAAATCGATTTGCTTAATCATTTAATCATCATCATATAACCAGACCAATCTGAAGTCACGACTACAATAAAACTAATAAAGCTTATTAGAGGTACTAATAAAGCTTTTCTTAATACTATAATAATAAAGCTTATCTGCTAAAGTAGCTTTGAACAGCATCGCGTGGTTTATAGAAATAATGTTAGAATCATAAAAGGGAATTTCAATGAAACGCATCAAAACAAATAAAAGCAACTAGAAATACATAATCATACGATTAAAAGCTCAAGTTACATCAAACTTACAGATATATGTTCTTGAACAAGCACACACATAAAAAAATGTGCGCTAGACCAGAGATTCTTTACCTTTTTTGTGTCATGCCCTACAAGAATGCTTTAAGAATCTTAATGTCATCTTAGCTTTGTCCGAACCGATAAATTGTTCAACTTCGAGTCCATACCCAGTACAGCTATATTAATTTCATGAATTAGTCTGGTTTTACGTAAAAAATATATACAAATACATGTGAGAGTTAGTGCAAATTATTTTAAATGCACAGGGAGAACGATGTGAGCATATAAAACAATTTTCCAATAAATTAAAACAAAAATACCAAAGTGGAACTATTAGCTTGAGCAAACCCATTTTGCTTCAGAAGTGTCCTGAATACTCATGAGTCATGACATAGAACGTGCATACAAAAAATATGAGGCTAAAGAGCATATCTAATTTTTTGATTGTGTTTATTTTATTTAAAATACTATTGTTTTAAACATAATAATGTAAAATTTACTTTTATCATCGATCGGATTTTGAGATATTTAAGTTTTAAAATAAGTGTTTTAATTATATCTATAGTTTCTTTCCAAATTATCCAAATTGAGAGTTTGTCTTTACCTTCTGATAAAAAATAACCCAAATTCTCCAATAAATCGAAAACGGTTCAATTATTCATTTCGAATTCAATTCTTCATTTCAATTTTATTTCCTTCAAACTAATCATCATCGCAAGCAATATACATATTCCAACACTTCCTTTACTTTGTCGCTCCGGTTCTAACGCTCATAAGGATCTGAGTCGATTTGTCCAGCAAACAATTGTACCACCAAATGATTTTCAAACAATCATAACAAAATTTGATTTATAAGCTTTTTTTCAAATAATCAAGTTCGAAATTGAGCCAAATCGGTTGAAAATCATTCCTGCCTTCTATAAAAGGTTATTTGATCACCAGTATATCACCGAAACTGTATATCTCATTAAAAATTCACAAAAATTGATCTGAAATCTTGAAATGAAAGCTTTGATGCCAAGTGGAACGAAAATCACGCCCACCTCCCATATTATACTATTTATATTTATTATATTTATTATTTATTATACAATTTGACAATATCAAATTGATAAAATTTCTAAAATTCCACAAAAATGTATCCAAAATCTGGAAATTTTTCACATACGCTTTGATTCCAAATACAAACTTTATATTTGAAATTTTGCAAAATTAAATGAAAAACACGATTAATTTCGTAATTGATTACATGTAAATTACATTTACAATTACAAGTAATAATCGTAATCTTAAAAAATTAAGATTACGAATACTGTAATCATAATCGAAATATGTTTAATTAAAATTACAGTAATCGTTATTATTAATAAATTACAATTACAATTACTGTAGTCGAATTCAAAATATTTATTTACTGTGATTACAGAAATTATTAAAACAGCAGAATTATAATTACGATTACTGTAATCGGAATCATTCTTTTTGTAATTGAATTACTGTAAATATCTTCTTTTCTCATGATGCAATTCATAAAGAAATTGAATGTGGAAGTTAAATTTATACCTTTATAGTAGAGGTAGGAAAGTATTTTCAATACTGGTGGGGATATTATATAATATTTTTTTTTTCAAACGCCATTATTTTTGATATAACTTACACAGTAAGTTATTAAATTACAAAAAAAAGAATTACTACGATTACTGTAATTTAAATCGATAGATTTTTCTACAGATATAATAGATTTTATACAGTAATCGTAATTGTAATTTGCGTGTTTACCGATTACAGTTATCGTGATAATACTTTCCTTGCATTTACAGTATTACTTGCAATTACAGAAATCGTAATCGTTAATTTTTAAAGCTAACGATTATTGTAATTGTAATTGGAAAGTAATTGTAATCGCAAAATACTCAGGTCTGGTTAATACTGAGTTAGTTAGTACTAACATAAATAAATAACCAGGGCTGCGGAGTCGGAGTCGGAATCGAGGAGTTGGTGTCGTAGTCGGAGTCAGTATGGATTTTCGGTGAAGGAGTCGGAGTCTTATTAAATGCATTGACTCCGACTCTGACTCCGATAAGAAATCAAAACATATTTTTAAGGAATATCATCATAGCACAAAATCTTAGAGAAAAATTATTAATTTTTAACATTAATTTGTAAAGGACGAACAACTAGTCGCAAACTGGTTGATAAACTGGTTGCTGGTTGTTGAAAATAAGTCGTCTGTTGGTACTTAAGGTGTCATTTATAGTTTTAAATCATCTTATCAATCAGTGGCCAAACATCAAAAAGTTTTGACATTTTGGGGTTTGACATCAACCAGTTGTTCATCTAGTTGATGTGTTTGTGGCAAAATTTAAAAGCAAACCAAAAATGTTAATTGTAAAAATCAATTCGTACGACCAGCTTCATGGGTGATTTCTATTGAAAAAATATTTCAAATAAGTTTTCTTGCCAGTTTTTCCTATGATAGTTTTCTTCTAGATAAATTCTATAAGTTTAATAGATATATTTTATTTCAAATTTAATTGAATTTCAATTAATTTCCTCATATTTTTAACATCCTCATTAAAAAGATACATACATATAAATTATATGCATTAAAAAAAAATTTTTTGATTTTATGGTCGGAATCGGAGTCGGAGTCGGTGCTTCAACATTTGGCGGGGTCGAAGTCGGAGTCGTGATTTTTCGAACCGACACTAGAAGTTTCGTCCAATCTTAAAAAAGAATCGGGCGTTTTTAAATTTTGAAGCAAGGATTTTAGGTGTTGCATCCATTCAGTAAAAACTGCCTGGTTCAAAGTCGGGATACAGATAAGTGGGCTAGAGACTGAAAATAAAGTGAAACAAGAGTAGGATGTTATATGTGGGATAAAAGATGTAGAAAAGTATGAAATTGAATCTTAAGTGAGAGTTATGCCTTTACCTCAATCAAATCAAGTAATAAAGCAATTCCATCCTCGAACTTCTCTACAACTAACTACAATTATCAAGTCATAAATATTGATGAATTTTCAATTAATTATAAAGGTTAAAGCGTATGTACACTTCAATTTAAAATTTCCAAATTTTTGGACCCCATATTTGAAATCACCAAAAATTTTATGATTTATGATACAGATATAAATGCTTGTAGCACTCGCAGTAGTACTTATAATAAACTTAAATTAAAGCTAGTATGTAAAAATGTATGTAGGAAATACGAAATAATACGAATTTGTACCTCGTAACCAGTGCAATGCAACTAAGAGATAGTGGATATTAGTTGCCAATACCTTCTATTTTTTTTTTTTTTTTTTATATGCACTGAAGTGAAACTTTTTATGGGTAGGGAGTGGGCAAAAAAAATTGTCGGAAATGAACCTTAAACGGTTATAAGATGGGGCAACCAAGAAAAGGCGGATAAAACATGGTAGGTTGATAACTGTCTTACCAAGATGTGATCACTTAGTGGATGTAGAGTAAGAAAATAGATGTAGAGGGAGTCACTTTTGAAATCTGACTTTACTAATTTCAAAATTAGACAACAAATTTCAACCGGAAATGAAACTTTAAAATCATATAATTTTAATTTTATCTACAATAGTCAACTGAAACTTGGAATTTATGTGAATGAGCTTATAGCAAAGTTCACATAAAAAAAAGAAATCTTTAAGAGCCATATAAGACACTTCCATATAATTGGATCATAACTTGCAAAATTTCTAATATTTTTTTTATTGAATTTTTGTTCGTTTTAGAAAATTTCAATGTTTTAATTATCCCATTTTTTTAGTTCGAAAACGTCAGCAAAATTTATATCTGACCCATGTGTTAGAATCCCATGCTTTGCCATTGTCTCAGGGATCGTATTTTGGGTATTTGTACGCTTGAGTTTCAGTTTTTAGCTTCTGTAAATATATCCACTCTCATTTGTCAAATAAAACGTATATAGTTACCTTTTTTAAATCTCTTTGTTTATTGTATTTTTTTACATTAACTGCTTTTGCAAAATCCTTACAGAATACACTGACAAAGCAGATTTATTGTCTGTCAAAGAAACACTTGAATGAAATCAAAATTCTAATCACGTTTACTTCACATTTTGTCAACAAATGGGATGACACAGACATACAGTGTTGGTCATAGAATTAACACAAAATATAATAATCTAAATGTAGTCAGTAATTTAAGTTTAAAAAAGAACTCAAAAAAGTTTTTAAATTTACTTAAACATAAAAAAAAACAAAATTTAAAAGATATGCTGGGCAAAAAACCCGGTTAGTTTATTGTTAAGACTTAAAGTTAAGTTTTATTTAAGTGCATAGGTGTAGTGCATATTAATTTCTATGTTCTACTTCAGTTGGGATTATACTTTAGTTTACTAAAATACTAAATTTTAGTGCATATCAAAAAAATCTGCGTTCAAAACTGTTTGTTTTGAAATGTGATGAAGACAGAGAAGTACTTGAATAATAGTAGATGGCTTGCAAGTAAATCATCAAAGCAGAAACGTGCACTCAAGAAAAATACACTAATGCTATGGTTATTTTATAAAACATGTTTTTTAGGATAATGCGTGATAATTTTTGCTTTAGATAATAAGGAAAATACTTAAAGATACATCAGTGGCCATCTAAAAATTAAAAAATTTGGCAGGAAACTCTCTGCGATTAGAGATAATTTATCTCTCGATACACTTTACTCAAGTTTTGCCGATAAGAAAATTGAGTCGAGCTATAATAACGATTAAGATATATCTATCCGTGAAATGAATGCCACTTGATTGCTAATAATTGAGTGGAGAATTTTGATTTTGACTCTGATGATACTCAAATGGCACCGAAAGCTCTGTGGCATCAAAAGTTGAAAACGACTTTAAATATGTCAAATCACTGCTCCCAAACAGATAAAGTGTTGAATGATACAGATGAAATGGATTTTGAAATAAATTTCGAAATACAACGACTCCTAATGTGTTTTTTAAGTGTATTGATTTAATTTAAAGCTTTCTTAGATGTGTGACATATACACACAAAGTATATATCAATGACAAAAGTACATTTTGGACAAGTAGCATAAGTTAACTTAACATATGTTGATTTTTGCACGAAGATGTAGTTTGGAACAACATTTCTCTAGTTATGTTGATAAAACTCAACATAACTAGAGTAACATAACTTTTCTTTAAACTTGGAATTTTAAAAGTGTTTTAAACTTAAAATGTTTTGAAAAATATTACATTAAATGAACTTTTACAAGATGTTTTGATAGGGAGTAAGTTGAAATTCCCCTTTCCAAAATTCCCTGTGTCGAAATTTACCCTCGTAAAATTCACTTTTTCAAAATTCACCCTTTTCAGAATACTCCTTTTTTAAAATTCTTCTTTACGAAATTCCCTTTTTTAAATTTTACTTCACAAAATTCCCCTTTTACGAAATTGTCTAACGAAATTTCTAAATTTCGGAACTCAACGCTCTCAGAAAAAAAAAAAATAATAAAACAACGAAACCTTTAACACAACAAGACTTCATCCCTCTATATCAATATAGGTGTTTTTTTAGCTACATGAGAAGTTTCACTGATTGTTGTCTATGGTTTGACAGTTGAGAATGTCAAACTGTGTTGACATTTCTGTTCATTAAGGTTTGGTAATTCATCCTGAATGGTTATGGGAACCACTACATTTAAAGCTTCTGTGTTATTTCTGTGTTTGTTTTTTGTCTTTGATTTGTTGTTGCGTTTTGTGTTGCTACATAAGCCTTTGCTCTCAATTCTAGCTCTCAACGCTCCCAGAGCGCTCTCTGACCATAGCTGATCATGGATCGTTTAACGCCAGAACAAGGCTTCCAAATTGTGGAAATGTACTTTGAAAAAAATAAATCTGTTCGCGAAGTTCATAGAGCATTAGAAACGAGTAATGAAGCTCATTTCTGGTTAAATGGCTTCATCAATAAGCAAAATTGCCGTATATGGAGCGAAGACAATCCTCAAGCCATTAACGAATCACCATTACATCCATTAAAATTGAAATTTACACGCTGGCATCATTTATGGCGTCATCGGTCCCTATTTCTTTCGAAATGAGGAAGAAGCTGCCGTTACGGTGAATGTCGAGCGCTATTGAGCCATGCTGACTGATTTTTTGTTTCCAAAAATTAATCAGCTAAACATCGATGACATTTCGTTCCAATAAGACGGCTCAATTTTACATACAGCGTGTTTAACCATCAATTTATTACAAAATCACTTTGGTGACAACTTTATTTCCAGAAGTGGTCCTGTTAACTGGCCCCCTCGTTAAGTCAGGGCTATGTTAAGTCATTGGTTTATACCGACAAACTAGCAACTCTTGAAGCATCCTAAAACATTTTTAAGGAAAAAATGTGTTAGTCTTGACTCAAATATGAACTGACAATAATTTCAAAGTCCTTGGTGTAATGGTTCGTTTGCTACAGGATGTTATCTATAGGCAACATTGTAGAGGCGTTGGACAAACTAAATACTTTTTCATGTTTTCGTTCTTTAAAATAGATCTCTTGTCTTTATTTCTTTATTTTGTTTACTTGGTTTTACAATAAAACAATAATTTTAATGTTTTTAAACACTTTTTGTAAAAACACTTTTTTCGCGACACGATCTTGATCTTGGTTTTGACAATTTCACTCTACGGAGAACGTCTACTAAATAAACACGCGCACAGCTTACAATAGAATTAATAGCTGTTAGTTTGCACAACTCATAACGCTACATAATACAAAAAACCGCAGGTCACAAAAATGAAAATAGCGGGACTTAGAACAAAAAATTACAAAAACACCCTTTACAAGATGGCGCAAAATTAATCACCAAATCGGAAGATGTTATAATTTTTCTAAATACCGTCGTACGTCAATCATATTTGACATTTCTGAACTAGAAAGATGCAGAATACAAATAGATAAGCAATGGAGCTTGTTTCCATTTCCCCTCCACAAGAGCGTGGAATACTTAATGGATATTGTGAAGGAAGCGTTTCCTGGTCGCGTCCCGTGTGATCTCCCGTTTTGGCGATTCGGTATGGCCAGCAAGATCGCCCGATTTAACCATCCCAGACTTCTTTCTTTGGGGCTACTTGAAGTCACGGGTGTATTTCAACAAACCTCAGGCAATCTCAGACTTTAAAGAGAAGATTCGACAGGAATACGAACAGTTTTGACCGGAAATCTTGCGGAAAGTCATGAAAAATGCGATAAAATGGGTAAATGTATATCAACACTGGCGGCAGCCAGTGACGGACATCATCTTTTCCACTTAACAGAAAAAATTGTAAATGTCAGAATATAGATTTCCATCACTCAAAATAATTTTTTTACTTATTTACCAAATTAATGATTAACTTTGCTCCATTTTTAATTTTTTTTTTTTTTTTTTTTTTGTAAAAGAGAATTTTTAAAAAGGGAATTCAGAAAAGGGGAATTTTTCAAAAAGAATTTTGTATAGAGGGATTTTTTATCCCATCCAGTTTTAATTTTGTGCTAAATCTATGACCAGCACTGTATATATTGGAACTCTTCAATTTTTAGCCTTTTTATAACAAAAAAGTAATCAGATTGTTGAACGCAAATCATGCATGCATGTCATTCAATTAAATAACAAAACAAAAAATTCATGAAAAAACTTATGACTGTATTTTGACTGGTAAGGCACATATTGGCAATAAGATATATTTTTGAAAAAAGTAAATATATTAAGAATGATCTGGAACGCTTCTCATTCTTACATTCAATTTTTTTTTTATCAGGTAATTATAAATTAAATTTTTCATCACATAATGTCACCTGATAACAATACTATTCTATATTTTTCGTTTATATGTTATACAGTTCATTTTGTAAGAAAACAATATTTTATCGGAACATCAATGCAAGAATTAATTATTATTCAAAAACTTTTCGCACTTAGTCAGAGAAATACAGTAAATAAGCTTTTTATATAAACATACTAACCGACTTCAGTGGTCGATAAAAAAATCGATCAAGCAGTGCAACTGCTTATTAAGTACAACAACCAGTCAGCTGACAGTACCATCTAGCGGCAAAATACCTTAAATCATTTTATGCAAAATGGCATCGGCCATCGAGAAATGAAACATGTTGTGTTTTTGATAAAATCGTGAAACATGCTGCGCTACTCAGAAAAACAGGTTTTCTTCTTGTTGCGAAGAGCGCACATGATTTAGATATTATGATTGTGTTTGTAATTGCTATCAATAAAAATAGCGAAAATTGCAACAACGCACAATGGTTTAAAATGGTTCCAATGGTTCCTATGGCCGAATTAATCTTTTTATTTTTTAAAAATTGTCTAATTAGAATGTTTCCAAAAGATCTTGGTGAAATCCTTATTGGATTGTTATATAATAAAGCGTTCCTAAATTGTTGGTAACAAGAGGTATATTTAAAATTAAATTACATGTGAACGACTTAAAAAAATTTGGTTTGGTTTTTTTAACCCTCTGCAACTGACGTGATCCAAATTTAACAATATACCTGACGTGGTGTCTAGCAGACCTCACTTTTAAACTGATTTCCTATGATGAAGTTTCTGACTGTAACTTTCTTGACATTATTCCATATAACAACAAATAATTATTAGGCTAACATAAGATTAAAATTTGAAATAAAATACTTTTTTTTGAAAGATTTGGTCTATCGAAGATATATAATTTTATGCTTGTACGCACGAAGTTTTGATTTTCGGTGTCTGTCAGACTGCGACGCACAGTGCTTTGTCCCCATATAGTGAATCGGCAAAATTAGAGAAGTTATCGCAGAAAAATGAAATTTGGTGTGCTGGTTCAAAATATGTTAATTAAGAAAAATTCGAAGTTTCGGAAAAATCGGTGCAAGGACCTGACTACCTCCCATACATCTTTAAATTTAAAAGTTTAAATTTAGCTATAATTGTATATAGAATAAATCGAAAGTTGGTAACTATCTGTTAAAATATGTCTTTTAGCTTAGTGGTTAGTTTTGTTTCATTCGGTGCAAGGATATGACTACCTCCCATATATAATTTTTCTCAAAAACTAAATTGCAACTACATTAGTGATCAGAATGCACTGAAAACTTATAACAACTTATAAAACTATATTTTTGGGCTCTCTGGGAAATTTCGCTTCATTCGATACAAGGACATGACCATCTCCCATATATCCTTTTTCTCAAAAACTAAATTTTAGCTACATTTGTGATCAAAATGCACTAAACACTAATAACAACTTATAAAACTATGTTTTTGAGCTCTCTGAGAAATTTGGCTTCATTCGATACAAGGAAATGACCATCTCCAATATATCCTTTTTCTCATAAACTAAATTTTTGCTACATTTGTGATCAAAATGCAAATAATTTAATATTCTCTTTAAAAAGGGTCATAAACAAATTTGTTTCTAAATTTGCTCAACAAATAAGATAACTAATTTTAATTGTAATATATGATGTTTTCTTTCAAAATGTATTTCTCAATCTCTTTGAATTCATCATTTTTTTTTATGTGTTTTGTAGACCTAAGTGACGATAGTTCCGGATCCGACATTAATAAGAAATGAGCCATTAAATCTCTATTTGTATTTTTTCTCGTCGTTTTTCTTGTATGGGATAATCGCAAAATGTACATAACAAGTCATATCGTCAGCTTAGTATTAGCACACACAACAACAAAGTGCAGTGTGTTCATGGAGTAAATGAGTTGAAACATAGGGAAAGCAATGAAACGAAAAGCAAAAATAAAAAAATGAATCAGCTGTTTACAAACAAATGTTGATTACTTGATACTTTTTACTGGATGTCGTTCGTTTACTTTTTGTGATATTTTTTACTGAGAGAGTAAAATCAGTCTTACTCTCGCAGTAAAAGTTACTTGATATTTTTTACTCGAAAAGTTTTCAAACAGACCTACAGTCAATAAAATTGCACAGATTGCAAAAATTGAATTGAACATTGAACGTCGCTGGAGCCCTTTACTTGGAAAAAATTATATAATCATATTTTTGGTCTTTGTAAAACTAAAAACTATAGATGTTTTAAAAAAACACAAAATTTCAAATTTCCGGTTAAAAATCTTAAATTTTTTTTTTACTAGTGGTTAGATTTGTTAACAAAGTATATAAATGAAAAATAAAAAATCGCCTACTTTTTATTTATATATTTTTTAATTTTTTCAAAGTTTGCAAAACTTTAGGGTCCCCGCCAAAAAAAAAAAAAATATTCTTTCGATTTTTGGTAAGTTTTTGTCACTATTTAATAAAAATTATACACTACATTAAAATTTGATTAATTTTTTATAGTAATAAGCAAAAAAAATTGCATAAATTTATTTTTTTTTAAATTTTGGCAGTACCATAAACTTAGGTCTTTGCAACTTTTTCTGAAACTTAGGAAATATGTCTTTAAAAATTCATATCAGTTTTACATTTCCGGGTGAAAAATCTAAAACTTTTTTACATATTCTATTTAAGCTCTTTAAAATGTACTAAAATCACAAATAAAAAATTACCTACTCTTAAAAAAAAAATTTTTCAGTCTATCAAACTTTTGCATTTTGGGAATTTCAAATAAAAAATCGCAAAAGTTTTCGATGGCACAAACAACATTTTTATAAAAAATATTTACAAAAAATTATTTTTGTTTTTTTGTTCATATAGTTATAAACAAAACTGTTAAGTTTCAAAGCAATACAATAAAAAATGAAATTTTAAAAATTTGTTTTGTAACACAGTAAAAACCGTTTTTCCGTTCAACAGTTTTACCTCAAACGTTTTCTGACTTTAGCGCCCTCTACTGTTAACAAAAAGACGAGATGATAAATTCTATTTACGAATTTATTTAAGGTACTTTATTAGCTTTACAAAAATGTATAATACTTAAATATTCTTAGCACTTTATTTTATTTTAATTTTGCCTATGGGACAAAGCACTGTGCGACGTTAGCTGCAGAGGGTTAATCTTAAAGACATAATATGAAATAGGAAACTGGCGTAGTTAGACTAAGAATTCATTGTATTTTTTTTTTAAGCCAAATAACTTTTTATATATCAAATTCCACAAACAGTTTAATGTCATCAATGTCGGTCATTCTGTCGCTCGCGGGCAAAGAGCTTTCTCTGGTACGTACGCTGCTAGAGCTTCACACGTACGCTGTTAGAGCTTTTTACACACTTTTTTAATATTAGAAAGCTTTTCAATGCACAAATACACATAAACGCCAAGATTGCGGTTGTGTAAGAATGTCCACTACCCAATAAACCACAGAGCGGACTCGGAATCGTTTCGGATTCGAAACGAAGCCGAGATCTCGGATCCGAGTTCTCGCTTTCTATTCGAATTCGGGATGAATCCGAGAATACTAAAAAGAGCGAATATTTAATTTTATGAAATTTGTATTTTTGTGGAGAATATTAATAAAAACAATATTTAAAATTCTTTCTCTTTATTTAAATGATTTTAATGTACCAAAGGAATAAAATACAATTCTTTACCTAAAATTAAAATTTCTTTATATCTTCTACCATGTATTTACAAAGCCTCAAATTGCACTTCTCAAATTGCTAAAAATTAAAAAAGAAACCGTGGCAACCATAGATTTAAATGTTAAATGATTAAATGTCAGAAACAAAACAAAAACTACTAAAAATTTCTTACTACTCGTTGTATAAACTTTCAAGAAACGTTCGCATTTTGACAATTTTTAATTTTATTTTTAATAAATTGAAACGTATGAGAATTTGAAGTGATTCCTCATCATCAGGTAGCTACACCACGATAGGTAAAGTATAAATAAAGAAATTAAATAGGTTAAGAGAAGCTCCGGTCGAAACTGAAGCTGCTGGACACAAGAAGTTCCTCTGCAAAAGCAAACAGAAAATTAATTTAAAAAAAAATGGATGCACAAGATGTCAACGAGATAGGATATATCTATAGTATACAAATCTATTGTATAAAAATTTGTTTTCAATTCGAGAAACTATTTTGTCCAGAACCTTCCGTCACAGCAGTGAACTGCAGTGGGGAATTTTCCCTTTACCGAACGGCTTCTCTTACAAAAATTTTAGTGTGCAAAAAGAATTTTATATGCTGCATTGAAGTAAAAATTAAAAATTTTTGAAAAGAAAAGTATATAAATCTATATATTTATTATTAAAAAATGCATTGATCATAAGAAGAATATTGAAATCATAAGATTTTAAATATAAGAAAATTTAAAAAATCTCGTTTCGAAACCGATGCGATTATGTTAAAAATCTCGTTTCGATATCGATTCGATTATTCTAAAAATCTCGTTTCGAAAACGAAGTGTGAATTTCTTCCGATTACGGATTCGAAAATGAAAGTAGAACGAATATCGTTTTCGAACTAAATACACGAGATCTCGGTTTCGCCTCGAATTCGAAACGAATCCGTTTGGCTTATTGGGTAATGATTTATAGTAAAACTTGAAAAAAAATTAGCTGCCAAAACGGTTTTTATGAATGAAAAACTAACTGCGTTTTGTGTAAAAAAATCGAGTTGCTCAGTCTCAAAGCTTGGTACTTTAGCAATTTTCGTTAGTATGCTTTCAGGCATGGCTTGTTAAGCTAAATACTTCGTTCAAAAGTGTGACATACAGTGTATGGCTATAACACATACTGTGTTATTGACCATTTGAAGCACACAAACAAATTAATTTATTTATTTATTTATTTATTTATTTATTTAACCCAGCATAAATTGTAAATACATAAATTTTACATTTATAAAACCATAGAGGGATTGTAATCCCTATACATGGACTAGTATCTTACAAAAATACTTACAAAATACTTACTACCTAAATTAAAGTTTGGAAATTAATTTTTTTTTCTTTTTGCATTTCAAAATATTGCAGTAAAAAAAAAAGAAAGAAATATACACTGGTGGCCAAAACTAAAGCAACTCAATTTCAGTATGTTGCATTAACTGATTAAAACTCCTAATATTAAAGATAGAGCGAACATTTTTTTTTCAATAACATTTTTATTTATTTTATTCACTTATTGGAAAAGAAACTAAAAGAGTTATATTCATTTATGCATGTTTTTATATAATTTATTGAATGCATAAGGCTCAAAAAGTGCTTGGTCATAACTAAAGCAACTCTACTGTAAGAGTTGTTTTGGCAACAATGGTTATAAGAAGAATCGTTTATTATGTTCCGTTATTTTACTATAATTGTTTTGCTGGCATAAATATTTCTAACAAATTTATTTTTGTAATAATTTGCTGCGCATTAATCAACTTATAAGTGTTTTCTGGTAATTCAAATAATATGGCGAGAAACAAATATAATTCATGGATAAAAGATAAAATAATCAGTGAATACAAAAAGGGTAAATGTCAAAAAGCTTTATGTGAACAATTTGGAATAGACAAATCAGTGATTTCGCGGCTTATAAAGCGTTTTCATGAGACTAAGTCTGTGGTAACAATTCACCGTGGCGGAAGGCCGCGGAAAACATCATCGCGAATGACCCAAAATATAATCCGCGAAATAAAAAAAAACCCATTTGTAGCATCCACGGAAATAGTCCGAGAGCTAGGGTTAGATATTAGCGCTAGAACCGTTTAGCGAAGAACAGAGGCCGGATTAAGGGCACGTACGTTTCATCCAAAAATCGGTTGGCTAGGCTGGCTTTTGCTAGAGAGCATGTCAATTGGAGTGTTGCACAATGGAGGAATATTTTATTCTCCGATGAATCAAAATTCAATATAAAAGGCTCCGACATGAAAAGTTGTACCGTAAGACGGCCAGTCAATAAGCGCTTAAATCCTCAATACTGTAAGGCTACTGTGAAGCACGGGGAGGCTCCACTATGGTGTGGGGTTGCTTTTCTTAATTCGGAGTTGGACCCATTTATGAAATTAAGGAAACAATGCACCGATATTTATATAAATTTATATTTGGCAAACATTATGTTGCCTTATGCAGAGGAGGAAATGCCACTGCTTTGGGTCTTCCAACATGATAATGACCCAAAGCATACCTCGAATTTAGTTAAAGAGTGACTGAATGAGCAAAATATCAGGGTTCTCAAGTGGCTGGATCAGTCCCCCGATTTAAACCCGATAGAGAACCTGTGGAGTATCGTAGATCGGAAAATTAAGAGGGATAGTGCAACGAATAAGCACACAATCTTCAGTCGTATTCAAGACGCATGGAACAACATTTCGCAAGATCAAATTCAACGCCTCAAAGATTCAATGCCTCGGAGATGTGTTGCAGTCTTGAAAAATAACGGATATGCTATTGATTATTAAGTAATATCATACAATTTTTAGTTATTAATTTTAAAATTGAAAAGTTGCTTTAGTTTTGACCAATGAAATTTTGAGCCTTATGCATTTAATACATTATATAAAAACATACATATGTGAATATAAGTTTTTTAGTTTCTTTTTCAACAAGTGAATAAATAGTTATGTTAAAAAAAAGCAATGTCTCTCTATCTTTAAGATTATGAATTTTATTAATTTTATGAACGATACTGACATTGAGTTGTTTTAGTTTTGGCCACCAGTGTATATATATTTTTATGTATAAAAATTCAAAGATTATGTTTTATCCAATAAGCAAGCTTTTTTTACATTTTTCCTTTTCACACGTCGTGTTTTAGGTTTTTCTTTGGTAGCATATTATAAATTTATATAGCCTTTAAGTAGCTACATTTGTTACTTATCATTTTATTCATCTTTGTAGCTACATTTGTTACTTATCATTTTATTCATCTTTGGTAAAATAAAGCTTCTATTTCTAGTTCTACTAGACGAGGATACATACTTATTTACAAATTCTTCATAATGATGTGTATGTAAGTGAGTCTACAGAAAAAAATTTGAACAAGATTACGAGGCTAATTATCAATTTCAAAATGTATTTTTACTAATAATTTCAAGTATTCTATTCTGTAAAACCTGCAGAATATTTAAATTATTGTTATATGCTCCACCCCATGCTATATTACCATAGCTGATAATACTAAGGAAAAAAGCATAATATATTATATTCATTGAATCAAAATTCATTATTTTTCTTAATTTATAAAAATATAAACAAGATATTTAGTTTTCAATATGTTTGTCCCATTTTAAATTATAATCACATTTTATTCCTAAATATTTAACTTCACACACTCTATTGAGCTGTTTATCATTAATATGAATTACAATTTGTCTTGGTACACTGTCATAGTAGTTCCCAAAAGTCATAAACACAGTTCTATCTACATTTAGTAAAAGTCTATTTAAAGTTAGACATGTAGCAATTTTATTCAACTGAAAACTCATTTTGTTCTGCGCATCAAACCAGTTCTTACTAGAAGAAATAACTGCTGTATCACCAGCATAAGATATAATATCATTTTTTGGCAATTCTTCAAGCAGATCGTTTATATATAATACAAACAAAAGAAGACCCAAAATAGTACCTTGAGGAACACCCATTTTGATAATTTTATATTCGCTTTCTTTACCTTTTATTTTAACTCTTTGCATTTTATCATTGAAGTAACTACCTAAAAGATTGTGTGCTCTGATACCGATATATACAGTTTGATACAGTTTGTCAAGAAGAATTTAATGATCAACAGTATAAAACCCTTTGCTAAGTCAAGAAAAGTGACAGAAGTAGGTATACTCTTATCTAAATTATTATATAAAATATTTGTTAAATATTGTAGAGCAACTTTGGTGCCCCTATTTTTTTACAAATCCAAATTGATTCGTTGAAAGAATATGACAGTTTTTAACAAAACAAAAAATCCTCTCATAAATAATTTTTTCAAAAATTTTTGTAGTATTAGATATCAGAGAAATTGGCCTGTAATTTGTTTGAGTGCATTTTTTGCCAGACTTATAAAGCGGTATCACATCAGCTTTTTTAAGATCTAAAGGCCAAGTTCCCAAGCTAATGTGCCTGCACAATATATATTTGTATATCTGTGCTATGTTTGGTATTGGTTTGGTGTTTGAGAGTAGCATCTCTTTTCCACGTAGGATCTTGGGTTGGACAGTGGCCCTAAGCCGAATGACAACAATTATAAATGCGGTTATATATGGTCTAATAAATTACTTTGGATGTTGTCTTGTATTGCTTCGTATTATGAAGAATGTGCTTTTATTCGATGATGTTTATGATGTTTACATAACCACAAAAATTCTCAAATTTCAAATGTTTCTTTATTTAATTTTAATTACCGCTGCATTCTATCAGTCCGGCTGATCCGGGAACTTCTTAGAATGTAAATCGTGCATGCGTATGGCGCGGGTCATACGTATCTATGAAGATTTCTTACCTCCGGGCGAATAAAAAAAAAATACTTAAATTAAATATGTGAGCCAGCGCTTCACTAATATATGAAACTAAAAATTTCAGAACCTTTGTATCAATGTTATCTATACCCCCTTTTTAAATTTGAAATCATGAAAAATATTTATGTATATATTTTTTTTTTACTACAAAAAACTATAAAAAAGATGAAAATCTTTCTGAAAGATAAGCATGTGTTTATATGCATAAAAAGCTACAACATGAAGTACGGATATGAAGATTGATAGCAGGTTTTTCATCATCCCTAAAAGTATACTCAAGTATATTTTAAAAGTTGCTATAATCGCTTCTGCAATAATAATTAATTTGTTGCCGAACACAAAAGGTTCATTCAAATTTTTATACCCCTACGTTTAAAAAACGTAAACGTATATTAATTTTGTCACTCCGTTTGTAACGCCAATAAGGAGGCGTGGTAGGTATAGAAAAGTGTATATATTCTTGATCAGCATCACCACCCGAGTCGATTTAGCCATGTCCGTCTGTCTGTCCGTCTGTCCGTCTGTACGATTACAGCCGTAATTTTCAAGCTATCATTACGAAAGTCGATATTTAAGCTTGTATCTACTAAAGGTCCAGTTCGGAAATGATCCAAATCGGATTGGACGCCTACCTCCCATACAAAGTGATTCTATCAAAACGGTAAAATCTCTTAGAATTCCACAACAATTAATTTATGAAATTGACATTTTGCATATGAGCTTTGCTAATTAACATACACTCTGAGTATGAAATTCAACCAAATCAGGTGAAAACCACGCCTACCTCCCATACAAAGTGGCTTTACCAAAAATGTAAAATTTCTTTAAATTCCCCAAAACTTAATATATGGACTTGAAATTTTGCATATGAAGTTTGATATATAACCTGTGTTCTGTGTACGAAATAAATAAACAAATAAACATTATTTTATTGCTCAAGACTTTGAATAAACTTTGGTTCGGACGTGGGGGTATTTTAACTTCGACCCAGTCGAAGATCATTTCTTACTAGTTTTAAATAATAGTGAAACGGGCAGCTTCATTTTGAATTTTTCTTTTTCATTGTTTTGCAAAATAATTTTAAAATAATATATTTCAGTGACATTAACATCTTATTTTGAAGGATATAACATATACGGATAAAGCATCTAATATCACCTTAAAGTTTAAAATTTTAAAAATAAGTGGAGAGAAATTGCTTGTGAGAGGTGGGCGTGGCAAAAAAATGTTATTTTTTCATTATACACTTTAATTTAAGATTCCTGACAAAGTGGTTTCATCATAGGATAAGTAATAGAAAAAATATAGCGTTTTTAATTTTTGTGTTATATCGAAGGCAGGCGTGGTTGTATGCGGATATCAACAAATTTTTGTTTTTATCCTGATAAAGTCAAATTGAACTCATGTGCCTTATTTTATTCATCTACTACGACTATTTATATTTTGGGGTTCAACCTCTAAGCAACGCACTTCTTCGCAATTTATATTATTATTTATTATAAATTGTACCAAAAAAAAAATAAATGCATACACTGAGAAAATTGAACGCCTTAAAATCAAAGAAAAAAAGTTGTTAAAAGACTGTAACCAAAATATCTTTGCTACAAAGAAAAGATCGTTGCACTAATGATTTATTCTTTAACTACACTAAGGGAAATAACGCATATTAACATTATCCACGCCTGAGTATAAATTTTATTTATATATTTACGTGTATAAATCAAATATTTTCCTTACAACTCGTTTTTTCCCGTATTTAAATTGTATTTATACCACACACGTACACACATATTCCATACAAGCAAGCAGCAACAGCATCGCACACGTACACACATACTCCGACAAGCAGCAACAGCATCGCACTCTGTTCCTGTAGTTTATTTCTTTCATTTGCAGTTCTTATAGTTCTCATTTAGTTATTGTTGCAAGAGTAATATAGTATACATGTTTGGCAAAGAAATGAAATTATGTAGGGTGGAGTGACAACTTGATATTTTCTCTGAAGTATCTTGCACCGGTTGTCATTTACCTACATATTCTGCTTCTATCTACATATATTTTTTTTATTTATTTTGTCTCCCTCTAGTGTATACTATTTTTGACATTTGGTGCCCTAATATTTCACCAACTGTCAAAAATAGTATAAATTAGAGAACGAAAAAAGTGAAGCGAGAGTAAATTATACAGGAAATGGCATTTGATGGACGCAATATGAAGAAAATAATACTATAAAACCATTAATAACATATTCAATTTAAATATGTTGTTTTTTAAATTCAATATTTTTATATAAATATTCTTTAAATACGATAGTTTATTTTCAAATAGTAAATATTTGAAAGATATTTTAAGAAAATTCGTGCATAATTTTAATATATTTTTTATTAATTCTGTTTAAATATTTAAATATTTCATTTAATTAAAAAAGTATTAAAATAAATTTTAAATATTTACGTAGTCGATTTATTCAAATGCGTTATTGGTGCAAAAATGACTCGCTTTTTGGATAAATTAAAAAAGTTTTTGGATAAATTTAATATTTTTTTCCCTTAGTGTAAGCAACTGCTCAACAAGAATTTGTTAACAAAGAAAAAATTACGCAATATCAACAAATTTTCTTTGTTTTCTTGAAGCTAAGCATCGTTGTTTCAAAGACAAAGTCTATAACTTTTTTTTTTGTGATTTATGTTGTTACTCTCAACTCCAAAAACAGAACAGAGAGCTTTCTTGGCCAATTCGTAGAATTATAAAGCCATCACCAAGTCTTTGGGCACAATCTAACCAATAAAAGTCTATGTGGCAAAGTGTATGTGTATTTTCTTTGGTTTTACGATTTTTTTCCCTGAGTGTAATAATAAAAAAATCACGCCAGCCGTAGTATATATACAAAAAATAAAAA
The DNA here is from genome assembly GCA_943735915.1 of Pherbina coryleti. NCBI lineage: Eukaryota > Metazoa > Arthropoda > Insecta > Diptera > Sciomyzidae > Pherbina > Pherbina coryleti. Next base: position 93,508,727 of record OX030949.1, read on the forward strand.
TATCATGATGAAAATGCCAGTTTCATCAAAATTAAACAAAATTGCGAAAAAGTGTATTGTTGGAATTTTGGATTAGGAGCAAAGTGCTCGCTTTTTGCTCCCATAAAACAATGCTCCCTTGTTGCTCTTCATGGGAGCGATCCTATATTTTTTACTGGGAATAGAATTACAAACACAATCACAATATCTAAATCATTTGTGCTCTTCGCAACAAGAAGCAAAGCTGTGTTTCTGAGAAGCGAAACACAACATGTTGAACTTCTCGATGGCCAGTCACATTCGCTCACGAAATTCTGTTGAATTAACATTTTGAAGGTCTTCTCATTTTATGTTTTTGGTGTTGATATAAAAGCTTTGATTATTTTTACCATCGATAATTCAAGTCAAGACCCTGGAGACCCAGGTTCGAACCCCAGCAGCGACAGAAAATTATTTGAATTAAAATAGAATTAAAGAGTAATCAAAATGCCATGTAAAGCTTCTTGAGAACGAGAACACTCCGTTCATCGCCGTTCGGAGTCGGCGTTAAACCTGTAGGTCTGGTTCTCAGTCAATTGTGTACAAAGTTAATAACACGAACAACACAATTTGATCATAAGAAGTTCGGTCAAAGTCCTTTCAAGGGCTGAAATGGCCAGTTTATTTTTATACCTCCACGTTTAAAAAACGTAAATGGGGGTATATTAATTTTGTCACTCCGTTTGTAACGCCCACAAGGAGGCGTGGTAGGTATAGAAAAGTTTATCTATTATTGATCAGCATCACCACCCAAGTCAATTTAGCCATGTCCGTCTGTCTGTCCGTCTGTCCGTCTGTGATCACGATTACAGCCTTAATTTGATAGCTATCATTACGAAATTCAATATTTAAGCTTTTATTTAAAAAATAAAGGTTAAGTTCGAAAATGAGCCAAATCGGATGAAAACCACGCCTACTTCCCATACAAAGTGCCTTTATCAAAACGATAAAATATCTTAGAATTTCACAAAAATTAATATACGGACTTGAAATTTTGCATATGAGCTCCGATATTTAAAGTGCACTCTATGTATGAAGTTCAACCAAATCGGATGAAAATCACGCCTACCTCCCATACAAAGTGGCTTTATCAAAAAGGTAAAATCTCTTTAAATTCCACAAAAAAGAATATATGGACTTGAGAATTTTGCATATTAACTTTGATATTTAACATATACTCTGTGTATAAAATTCAACCAAATCGAGTGAAAACCACACCCACCTCCCATACAAAGTGACTTTATCAAAAAACGAAAGCGAATATTTTCTGTTTTTACAAATAAACACTTTATTGACTGCCTAAGACTTTGAATATACTTTGGTTCCGCCGTAGGGGTATTTTAACTTCGGCCCAGTCGAAGATCATTTCTAACTAGTTTTTTTTAATTCAAGTCAAGGGGCTCTGGAATCCTTGAAGTTCCTTATCGCAATTTTTTGACAAATTAAATGCGTAAATAACGCAACGTAACAAAATATAAAAAACAAATCCTGAAAACGACACAAAGTGAACGTCAAGTTAGCCTTAAGGGGGCATATATAGAGGTTACAAATTTAAAAAAAAATTTTTTTTGGGAATTTTTTTTTTCATAGATGGAAACCAGGTATAGTTTTCCAATTTTGCACAAATATTTATTTATATTTATAGAATACAAAAAATTTTTTCATAATTTTTGAAGTAGTTTTTGACGTTATTTGAGTTTTTTTAAAAAAATCCAAAAAAATTGTCGGTGTGCAGGATATCACCAGTCTGTCTGGAACATCTCAGGTAACAAAAAGTAAATTAATCCTTGTTTACATGGCTATCGTCTGAACAAGGATAATTTTTTTCCGGTCGCCATTTTGTTTTTTTTTTTTGCGAACCAGAAAAATTTTTTTGTATTCCTTAAATGTTAATAAATATATGTGCAACTGTTAATAAATATATTTTTCCTTCTATGAAAAAAATTCCCGAAAAAAAATTTTCTTTTAATTTGTAACCTATATGTCCTCTTAAAACTTAGAAATAAGTGCAAAAATCACATTTCACAGATCTTTACAAAGGGAAAAAGAAAGGCTTTCCAAAGGGAAAGAGAATCATGCTGTTTTAAAATTTTTTTCTTATGGCTTATACACAGAAAAAAAAGAGTAGAACTTTTACCTAAAAATGTAGTCAATTCAGCTAAAGTAATCCGGTGATTTTCAGTCAACGAATTTGATTATTATTTGATTATATTGATAACGAATTTGGTGCACTACCAATTTCTAAATGTTAATTATATGCAATTATATTGGGTAGTTTAACTGCGAGAGTAGCTAAAAAAACCTAAATATTTAGGTGTACCTTCAACCATAAAATAGATAAGACACATAATTTATTAGAAGAATAAGCTAATTTTTTTTAAACTATGACCACTTCAGATTAGGCAAGCCACCTACTAAGTGTAGAAAAATCATCTAATTATTTAGATAGCATTCCCACTTAAGAGTGGGAATGCCGTGCAAAAAATATGCAAAAAATATGTTTTTTGTTTTGCAATTTCTATTTTGAAGTGAAACTTTCCTTAGGTGACTTTACTTTATTTCGTCACATGATAGAGAAGAAAGATTTGTTTTATAGTAGATAGAATGAGAGAGATATATACATAGTATAAATGACTGAAAAATTTCTTTGCCACCGCTGAGAATCGAACCTGTGATCTCAAGATTTCAACAACCAACGCCTTATCTATTGAGCTAAATTTCCAATACAGGAATTTACTCTACATACCAATTAATCAAATTGCTGTAGATGCCCAGTGGTAAAATAATTTCAGAGTTGTGGACCTCATATTTTTATATACGTTTTGTTCACAAGTTATCAAACGGCGTAACAGCACAGCGGTAAAGCGTTTGAATATAACGCCAGCGGCCCGAGTTCAATTCTCGAATGAGACTTTACTTTTTGTAAAATTTTCTCACTTTGTTTTTATTTATGTTTTTTATAGAAGAGCGCTGTGCTCTCCTTGGGCTGCACAGAAATAAAAAATTCAAATACGGGAAAAAAACAAGTTGTAAGGAAAGCATTTGATTTATCCACGTAAATATTTATATAAAATTTATACTGAGGCGTGGATAATGCTAATATGCGTTATTTCCCTAGTGTACGAACAAATCGACAACTTGCATTAGGTAAAATAACTAGAAGAATTAGATGATTTAATAAGCAAAATTTTAGTTGAATTAACTATTTAATTGTAATTAGGTGAATTACCTAATGCATGATTGTTAAATTAACTGTGTAAGTAGAAAAGTTGTTGAAAAGATTAGGTGAAATAGAAACTTTCACATTAGCTAAACTAGTTTAGGTAATAAATCAATTCTTTTATTTTCTGTGTACCATCACTAACATTACTTCGAAGATTTTTTAAGAAATTGACCTACATAGGTCATTTTCATTTATTTGATTAGCAACCAAATCAGATCAACTAAAACTAATGCAAAAATTAAAACAAAAATTTGACTAACACTGGCTGCATTCCCGTAGCACTGGATCAGATCAAATCTCAGTGGACTTCAATCACTTTAGTTCAACTTTATAACAATTTGGCACCACTGTCTTGAATTAGCTGTTTGAACAACAATAACAATACAAAACAGCACAGTTTAGATTTGCCAACCATGTTCGTTTTTAACAAAAAATGCTTTAAACCTGACAGAATTTTCAGATCAGAAATAGAGCCAGGAAAAGAGCTGGTTTTAATTTTTGTTTTTGCTTTGTGAATAAAATAGAGCCGCGCTCTAGATCAACGACCACGGGAATGCAGCTACTGTCTTACGCCCTTATAACTTTAATAAATTGCCACTCGACCAATGACATGCAAATTTGAAAATTTGGACACGCAAAATAAAGAGTAACCGGACGTCAAAATTTTGGGATGTCAATAAATTTTTTTTTTTAATAGTAGTTATCTTAACGTTCGCTGCAGAGAAATAGTTTTATAGAAATAGTGCATGTTGGATGATTTTTGAGGTACTTTTTGGGGCATAAATTTGTGTAACGATCCCAACGAAAAAAAGGATTTATTAATTTTGTATCTATTTGGTAAAAGTTGACTCAACTATTTTTTGGTGAGAATAAGGATATGATGGAAACCTGCCGAGTAGGATACTAAAAATATTTAAAAAATTGTTTAAATTAATATTTGAGTAAATTCAAGTCTGTGCATTTTTATGACGGGCTGTTTTTTTTAAGCACAATAGAAAAAGTGGAGGGGAATCTCAAAGACGCATGGCATTATTAATATAATACTTTATCTTGGCTAATATTGACACTAAGTCAATGAAATATGGTATACGACTGGGTGGGATCTTTTCCAAGCATGATGAAAAAAAGTCAGTGAGGTTCAATAAAGGAGCGTTGGATTATTAGTTAAATACTGTACCACAGTGTTTTTCAACCTTATTGAACACGCGACCCTCTTATACATCAGTAAAAAACGCGAAGTTTGGACTGTAATAAAACTACGACGCTGATTTTAAAATTTTGTCAGTGACAGAAAACCGTAGCAAGGAGTTTTAAGCAGATTAGACTCGACTATTTAAGCATAACTATGTGTACTACTTACTATTTTCAGCAAGAACCTGTAAGGAAGAGAAGAAAATATTCTAACAGCCAAGGATAAAATCAAAGGATTTATCGCAAAACTTAATTTGTGGTGAACCTCTTTACAAAAAAATCATATAAGTCTTTCCCTTCTATTCATAAGATATTCGAAGAAATGAGAACGGACTAATCGTTAGTAGTTAGTTCTCATATTATATCTACGATGCAGAGTTTGCATAATTTTGAAGAAAAACTGTTAAGCTACTTCCCAAACCGAGAGAAAAACCAAAGAAAATACACTTTGCCACTAAGACTTTTATTGGTTAGATTGTCCACATTGATAAAAAATCGATACAGCAAAAGTACAAAGATTGTTAGATTCCCATTAAAAATCTACTTTAAATAAAACACAAAGACTACTTGTGTCAAACACTCAAAATTAAAAAGTCAATTTCCTTGCAACTATCTTTCTATGTCCGCCTTTTCTTTCTGTTATCCATCCCCGCCTTCCCCTTCCTCCTTTCCCATCTCTTGCGATTTAATCTAGTGTAAGTTGTAATTTATACATACTATCGATTGCCTTATATAGTTATACTGCCCACAAAGTAACTGCAAACTATAAGCTAATAGTCATAACCTTACTATAATTTCATTAAAAAAAAATATACGTCTCCGGGTTAAACGAAAAGAAGAATATCCAGCCCTGGCCAGGGAAGCTTTAAAATTCCTAGTACTATTTGCCACTTCATACATATACGAACCAACCTTAACATCAATGTTTAACAAACATTAACAAACAGCGAACTAACCTTTTCATTCATGGTAAACATCAATGTGTCATGTCATATGTCATGTCATATGTCATGTCATATGTCATGTCATATGTAATGTCATATGTCATGTCATATGTCATGTCATATGTCATGTCATATATCATGTCATATGTCATGTCATATGTCTTGAAAAAAAATAAATATTCCGTGAAATAAGGAAAATACACAAACGCCGAAGAAATATTCTTCATCAAGACAAAGCGAGCTTCGATGTCTTTTTTAAACACTCAAAAGTTTTCTTGAGTACTCAAAACAACGAATTAATGAATTTTGCACCCAATGACTTATTTTTGTTCCCACACAACGATTTTTAAAGCCCGAAGAAGCCGTTGACGCGTTCAAAAACTATTCTTTTGAGGTGTCTCAAGCGGAATGGGATAAATATGATGACAAATTGTTCGAACACATGCAAAAAGGTATTAATCATAAATAAGAATATTTCGAAAAACAATAAAAAAAAGATACAGTATACCGTGTATACAGTAAAGAAGTGAAACTTCTTCTTTGTATACACTCTTTCTTTTCTAGAATAAGAACGATTTTAGTGTAAAGGCTCGATTATGCAATCGTAAAGCTACGCAACGTAACGTGGCGTAGAGTTCTATCTGGAATAGAACCCATCGCTGCACTAGGGAGAAAACTCAGAGCGTAGCTTTATTGAAAGTTTGAGAGCGAGAGTATGATCGTGAGAAAATCAAGTGTTGCATAATCCGCATATTAAGAGAATAATTTCTTAAAAAAGGATTTTTTTTATTTTACATAACTACAATGGGAGCTTCAGGTGCATTTATAAATTTGTTTTTCAAACATTTTTTTTTTGGCATATTAATAAGGAGTTTCACAGAACAATGTCACAACAATAAATCTACCTCAACTGTAAACTTGATCTTAACTTTCATTCTTTTTTCTGCGTTAAAAACTAAAAATCAAAAATTACCGATTATTTTGTACTCAAAAACTATGGGACAAATTTTAGTTATTATTTTTGCTTTAAAAAAATTAAGCCTTATAAATACTTTTTTGTTCAAAACTTTAAATGTGAAAAGATAACTAAAACTTTCACACACACATTATACTTACTATTATAAATATTAAATAGTTCGATATAAAATTATATAACTAAGATATGTATAAAATAGTTATCTATTGAAAGAACTTATTCCAACTTTTCTTGCGCACAGTGTCAAGTTGGCGTCATGGGCGACAGCATATACTTCATGAATTTGGGTTTCTATATAATTTTATATCGCAATATTATGAATAATAATTTAATATGTGTAATATGAGCAAAATTCATAGAGGTTATATTCATATATTGAATTAAGGATATACATACCAACGTTAGTATTCTAATAAAATATTAGTTAAGATTTTATATAATCTTATATTATATAATAAGGCTATTAGGCTAAGATTTCTCGAAACTCAGTGAACCGATCGTTTTGGTTTTTTTGCAGGCTTATTTTATTCACAATAATCTCGTACTTGTCATAGGATTTATTTTTCGTAGCTTCATTCATTAGTTATTGTTTACTTTGTTTGTGGGAGGCAAAATAATGACGAATTTTTGTCGAAAATCGTTACTTTACGTTAGGAAGTCCGGCTATGACAAGTACGAGTTTTATGTATCTAGTTTAATAATATTATTAATTTTTTTGTTTCAGATGAATTTAGGAGGAGCAATCTTGGTCACCGCATTTCACCTTTTTCACAGAGCGCTCTAAAAAAAGTGCTGTATCTACCTTAATATTAATTTTTTTTTAATAAAAAAAAACTAAACATACTATTGAATGTGTATATTTTAAGCAGCGAATGAAAAAATGTTTATGAATAACAACTTAAGCAAAATTGCGTAAAGGCTGCGTAAAGCCTCAAACAATGCGTAACTAAACAAGCGTCGAACGGTTGTTCAAGGAAATCTATTGAATAAGGCTGTATATCGTTGACTCTTTGTCAGTAAACGCAACATTAAAAAAAAAGAATTGCACAATTATCGCAACTTGCATTTGCGTAAACTTGCATAAACTTTTATCTTATATTCTTTCAGTTCTTCTTTGCTTGTAAAATACATTTTTAATGAAAAATCTATTCAAACAATATTTAAGGATGCAAAGTGCATTAACCCACAATATCTAAGATTCAGAGACATAAAGCTTTATGTTTAGAAGTTTAATTGCGTTTCTTCAACGTTAACTATGTCAATTGCCCGAATTTCTATTAGTTGCATTGAGCAAGGTCGTACTGTAGTTACTTTTTTCTCCATACAAACATTTTTGACTCTACACTAATATTTCGGGTGTAGAATTAAATGCTAAGAAATTTTTCGTTTCTACAGCATACTACGCTTTATTCAAGAATGATAGAAAAAAAGATTACGCATTGCGCAGGTCCGTTATGTTGTTTACTTTTCATTTTGACATTTCTAGCTACGAACAAAGTATTTTTTACGATCATGACGTCACGCTAGACCAAGTTTGTTTCTTGAATCTTTTGCCATTGTTTCATATTTGTTCACATTTTTAACAAGACTTGGCAGAAAGCCATATCGTAAGCTCATATCGTAAGTCTATCGTAACGTAGATGCGCAAATCGTAGAAAATTATTTTTACTATCTGCGCAATCTATTTTTCTATCATTCTTGGGCTTTATTCATAAACATTTTTTCATTCGCTGCTCATGTTTGTAAGGTTTGTGTCTGAACTAAAGAAAATCTCTACAAAAATTAAGAATTCCAATGCATTTGCAATGGCCGCCACATAAAAAAAATGCTGCAAAGGGCGCATATGGAGCATGTCTTTGATATTAAACGAAAAGACAAACAAAAAACATGGTTGCGAAAATGTTTATGAATAGCGTTTTCTTGTTTAAAGTTGCACTGCCTCTAAAATGTGTTTATGAATAAGGCTGTTATATTTTCCCGCTAGGAGCGCTGTTTATTTTCCCGCTGGGCATCTACAGCAAAAGTAGTTTGATTAATTGGTATGTAGACAACGTTTTCATATGAAGACCTTAGCCCAGCATATAGCATGTTGGCTTTATAAAACTGAGATTGCAGGTTCGATACTCAGCGCTGACGAAGAAATTTTTTTCAGTCTTTTATACAATGTATATCTCTCTCATTCTCTCTACTGTAAAACATATCTTTCTTCTCTATCGTGTAACGAAATGAAGTAAATTGACCTTGAAATTTCACTCCTCAATATTCTCATTCAAATTTCGAAGCGCCGCCTAAGAAGTTTCACTTCAAAAAATGTGCTCTTTATATTTATTCTCGAAATATATGTAGTAACTGACGTACTATATCTCGAAGAATATTTTGCAGTAGTATTCCATCGGCAAGTAACTACAGTCTAGGTAGGCAACAAATTAGGTCTTACTTGAGCAAAATGAGCAAAAACTTAAATGCAACTGGCAGACAAAAATATGTTTTTTTTTTTTCTTATGAGATTCACGTGCTCTCACTTTCCAACCTGCAAGCATACCTAACCCAAATAAGTGTCGGAATGACATTTTATGTTTCCGAATTTGATTTAAATATTAAAATATTCGTTCATTGCGAAGAGAGTGTGCAGCGGTAAAGTTGGACTGTGCGGCAAGCGTGTTTGGAATTTCAAATTCACTGCAATTAGAATCAAGCGATCTAAGCGATAAAAATGACGAGCACTCTTGAAATATTCAACATGCCAGCGATAACATGTCATTTAGTAGCTCTCAGAGGCAATAATTAAATGCACGCATAGAGCTACATAATGAATAGATACTTGTTTTTTTTTTAGTTTTGGTACTTAGATACTGTATTATCCGAGAGTTTCGGATAGATTTTATATTTGCACGAAATTATTAATAATAAAAATAAGTAAAAAAATGTATAAATAAATAGGGGCGAGCAAGTTTAGTGTTACTCGGTTAACACATGCCAAGTGCTAGTCAGATCATGGTCTATGCACTTAAAAGCTATCAGTATGAAACTGTTAATTATTTTGATCAACAAACTATTTAAAAAAAAAATTAATTAGTTGAACACTGTAAAAATGTGCTAAAATCACATGTTACATAGTACTTCAATATTGGCAGTATACTCGAGTGTACTCGATTCCTCTTTATAAGAGCATAGATGAATTTTTAGATGAGCTAAAAACAAATATTTAAACGAATGGACTCGAAATGTCATTTTAGAATAAAAAATCAAGTGCAGATTCAAAGTTATTGTTTCAAAACAACCCTAAGTTATAATGACTATAAATATACAATGCATAATAAAATAAAATATACAAAATAAAAAAATACAATACATAGGGTAAAACACCCAGTTCTGAGCCCCCTTAAGAGAATTTTTTACTTAGAAGAATGATAACTTTGTTATTTTAAGCATGTTTGGCAGCGTTTTTGTGTTAAAATACGCGTTTATTCAAGAATAATAAATTTATTACATTTATTTGAATGCAAAATAGACCAATACATTTAAAACTTGTGATTTATAAAAAAATGAACCGAATCCCAGTTATGAGACCTCCATTTCCAATCTTATAATGAACCAACAGCTGTTGGTAAATTCCAAGCAAAAGTTGCAAAACAATCTATTACAATTTTGTATTCAGTGCAAGCGATTTGACACTTTTACGCAGCTTGTCTCTTTTTTTCTTATTTTCTCAACATTTTTTGACAACCGTAGGGAAATTAGTAAACGTCACGATCACCTTGTTAATTGCACCCATGATACAATAAGAAGGTACGGTAAGTAGCTTTGACATGACACAGTATTTTATGGAGCTTTGACAAAACCATAAAATACTGTGCTACCATATCTTAAGAAAAAATCCAGTTCCACTGTCTTAGGAAGACTTAAAAAAGTTTTTTTTAAGATATCGTATGCACATTAGAATACAATTTTTAAAAAAGAAATAAAGAATACAAAAAGATAAACAAAAAGTTATGGGCAATATTATATTAGTGAATATAAAGCTATAAAATAACTAAAAAATTCGTTGTTCCAAATATAGACACATTGATTCAAATTCTTCTTATTTACCATAAATAGAATTCCTTTTCTATGTGTTTACCCCAAATTTATGAAATATACAGAAAAGTGGCATCGCTAAAATGCTTTTTGACATAAGCAGTAGGTCTTGTCAAAGCTCCTTACCCTACCTTCTTATTGTATCATGATTACACCATGGAATAGACTCTATTTCTATCAAAGAAATAAAATATAAGGAAATGGTGTTCTCCTCACATACAGTGTGTGTGTTCTGAGGCAAAAGTTTTTTGACAGTTCGATCTCTCGTGTCTAAAAAAAATTGGAGTCGAATTAAAAATACCTATTATTTAATAAAAAGCGATTTTTATTGCTAAATTTTACAAAATTATTAACGTAAATAACATAAACAAGTGACTAAAAATGCATTGAAAAGTGAAAAGTTGTGCAAACAGCCATATATTGAAGAACAAGGTAATAACAATCTTTTCACTAGTAAATATACCGGCATCAGTCGAATTTTATAAACAAAACAACTTTATTTAGTTTAAAGAAGTTGTAACAAGTGAAAGTTTTAATATTTGCAATTGGAATTTTGCGAAAAAATTAAAATTAGAGCCCGTTGTCTTGCACCGATTTAGTGTGATCGAACTGTCAAAATACAAATACCGCTTCAGAGGCGCATTCAATTTACACAATCGCACATATATTTAGGGCGCTCTTGTTTTCAGTGATTCAATTTCAATGTTTCAGATTTCCATATATTGTTGTCCGGGGTTCATGTGCTGTATGTGCAAAAAACACATTTTGAGTATATCGAAGTTAAAGTTTGAAGCGATTTTTTTTAAAAGACTAGGATTTCCTGAATGTCTCACCATAAGTTTGTATAAAAATGGTAATCCACAAAACATATTTCCTAATCTTTAATCTCACGCACAAAAGTACATTTTCTAACGGTAAAAAAATAAACTTATCTATAAAATCTATCCAAAAATCTATACGCCATTTCAAACTTATTTTTATGTGAACTCATACTCATAGAGCAAAGATGCATAAGGAAAAAATGAAACAGATTTTAAGTTTTTTGTCAACAGCAGTTTATTCATTTACAAATTCAAATTAATATTCATTGAAACACAAAAGAAAAATATGTTTTTAAATTTATTTAACAGAAATCAAAAAAAATATATTCATTTACAAAAAACAAAAATAAAAAGCTGTTGGTATAACTATTACAAAATGGCGTATCGAGCTCATGAATCCGGGCGACGATATGCTTGATTCAAAAACCCTTTGGATTCGAGCACTGGGATTAGAAAATGATGTTATAAATGCAAAAGGAACTTGGGATTCAAACGAAATTTATTTGAATACGAAAATTCGTCTTATTCAAAAGACAAATCTATTTTGGAAAAAATATAAATATTATAATAGAATAATGTTAAATACGCAAAAATCCCTTATTGAAGAAACTATGTTTGAAGGTCATATAAAGTCTTCCGGCCATTATATCGTAGTCAAATCATTAATTGAAATTTGTTTAAAAAGGCGATATTATATAACGAACAAAAATAAACTAAAAGTCTTCAACCAGACAAAAGCTCCACAAAATTGTTAATTTTAAGGGGCTTAGTAGCTGAATTGTTTATTAATAATTTTACTAATGATTTCTGTTCTTTATGGGTGAAATAGGCCTTCTAAGTTTGCGCCTTCTTATTTGCTGCACCCGAATGCGGTCCTGCGGAAATTTTTCTATGTGTGTGTTAACCAACACCAATGAGAAAAATACCTCACTTTTGAGGAATAACACCGCTTCCTTATCTCTTACTGATTTATCTCTTATCCTTATCTCTGATTTCTATTTCCAATTTGCCGCTCACACTGCACTCTCTTCTGAGAGGGAAAACTGGTGGCGAATTTATTTGAAAAGTAAAAATGATGCCAATTCTTTGAAATTCTCAGAATTCTTTTTAGTAAATATAAATATTACAGGAAAATATTGGGAAAATCTTCGGGGCACCTACAATAAAATTAAGCAGCGTAGAATCTTGCAGTCGTGCAGCGTAGCACCTGAGCATAAAAATAAGCTCAAAGAGAAAGAGAGCGCCGCTGGCCGGTGACGCATTTTCTGAGGGATTTTTCTGGGTTAGCTCATATAACCGATTTTTTCAAGGTAAAATTTTATACTATGGGGCCGTAGTTCATTTCCTTTAACTTCTAAGCTGAGTAAAATTTTGATCTTATATCTACAGAAAAATTCTCGCAAATTTAATGTCCTTTAAAATTGGGAAACGTTATTGCCCCCGAATCAAAAAAGTTTTTCGATTTTTGATAGAATGGCAGTTATTTTTATATTATGATGTTCTGCGAAGTTATAGACAAGATGATGAAAATTTTGTTTGTGCAAGCAATGAAAATGATAACGCCCAGAGTTTCCGAGATATATGACTTTTTTCCATTTAAGGGCGTTTTTTACCCCCCTGTGTGAATATTAGGTGGCAATAATGTTTCCCAATTTTAAAGAACATTAAATTTGCAAAAATTTTACTGCAAGTCTTAAATCAAAATTTTACTCAGTTTAGAAGTTAAAGGAAATTAACTACGACCACATAGTATAAAATTTATCTTGAAACATGCTTACATTTTTTGAAAAATTTATCTTGAAAAAAATCGGTTATTTGAGCTAACCCAGAAAAATTCCTTGGACGTTGTATATGTTCAATGGCTATCAGAAACTTTTGAAATTTTCGCAGTTATTTGAAATGAGCCTTAAATTGTCCCACATTGTAATTTTCCATTAATAATTTTATCGAAGTAGTTATTTAAACAAATTTTGAAATGAAATAACACTCAATCAAATGTTTTAAAAATAAAAGCAAGCGAAATAAATACACAATAAAAATAATAGTACCCAACTAGCAATTGAACTTCTAAGAGGCTATTGTAAGAAACATTCCCTATCCTCTGTAAACATTCTGCGAAGCATTTTCGAATCACACTTGCAACACCTAAAAGGTTCGCGCCTCGCTCTCTATTTCCGTACAGAACTTGGAAAAGGTACTTCGCTTAAATCAATGCGAACCTTACTAACGAGGATTCACTCTCAAATGAACAACTTTGCTATCACAAGTAATCTAAAACTGCTTGTCAGAAAACAAAATAAAATTTTTGAAAATTATTTAGTTTTAGAACAAACTGAGTTTTAGAAATTTACTATTATTTCATTTTCTATATCATGAAGTATTTTAATTTTATATCTGTTTTTATAAAAAAAAAAATATAACCTTAAAAATAAATTAAAAATAATAACAATAAATGTTTGTTTAAGTATTACTCGAGTAAAATGAAACCGATTTGAACGTTTAAATTATTCAGTTAACTAACCTTAGATCCGTTTATATGTTTTACAACTTAATCCCGTTTATCTGGGTCATATTCACCCGTAGTGTATTTTGTATGGAAATTTTACATTTTTCAATGAGTTAAAATTAAAAAGTGTTATTATTATGAAATATTAATTTTAATATTAATTTTAATCGTGTGGCGTCCGTGGCGTAGTTGGTTAAAGTGCGTGGCCGCTATGTCAAAGAACCTGTGGAGACCCAGGTTCGAACCCCAGCAGCGACAGAAAATTATTTGAATTAAAATAATTTTTCTGTACGGCCGCCACCTCTCTGCAGACAATGGCAAACCTCAGAGAGTAATCAAAATGCCATGTAAGGCTTCTTGAGAATAAGAACATTCCGTTCATCGCCGTTCGGAGTCGGCGTTAAGCCTGTAGGTCCATTTCTCGGTCAATTGTGTACAAACTTAATAACACGCACAACACAATTGATCATAAGAAGCTAGGTCAAAGTCCTTTCAAGGGCTGAAATGGCCAGTTATTTATTTTTTTTATTTTATTAATTTTAATATTTATTTTTTTTTTAATATATGTTTAAACAAATTATTTGCAATTTACATATGAATGTTGAGAAAAAAAAAACTTAGGCCGTGTACTATTTGGAAACTATTCACTTAGATGAGGAAATTTCGACAGTTTAAATGAGAATATTTGGCACTTGTGAGGTGAATATGACTGTCAAAAACTCATGTAGCTCCAGGGGCTAGTATAAATTTTTACAATCGGCAAGAGAATTTTTAACACAAGCAAAAATAGAAAAAAAACATTTGTGAGCTTGCGACTCGAAAATGTTTATTCTTTTCCCCAAAATTTATCTCGTTCAGACATGGGGATAAATTCTTAAGTTGTTCCATATATGGCACACTATGCATTTAAGGGTTAAATTCTTGGGCTAATACACTACCGAAATATAAAACGTCAAAATTTTTAGTTGTCAAAATATCATCGTCCTTTCGACACAGTAAACATGACAATTATAGTTCAACATAATAGTATTCAAGTCAGTAACTTCTTCTCTACCACGAGTGAAAAGGTTCTGAATAACACACGGCCTTATTGATTTTTTCATTGGAGTGTTGCATCGCTTTTCCAATTGATTTTTAGCATGATATAAGGCAAATACTAAAAGACGTGCACAACAGATCCATATAAAAAGCTGTTTTCGTACGTGTATATGTGCATAAGTATGAAAAGTACATACGCCAACGACAGAATAATGCTGTCTCATACTTCCAATGTACTCACAGCTACAAAAAATTTAGAAAGGATTGCACAACAGCAAAAAGTAGTGAAAAAAGTACTACAAAAAAGTACTACAAAAACTGATCCTTCATACAAATTGTGTGGTAGAAAATGTCGGGTCATTTTGACCCAGATAAACGTATAATGCACATGTCAGTTTTTTGTCTCTGCTATGCACATATGTCACATATGTACAATTTTTCATTCGGGTTGCAAAGATAAAAGTTCAACAAATAAAATGGTTATTTTTTTTTTGTTTTTATTTTTGATTTTTAATGTGTTTTTTTGCAAATGAAAAGTACCTCGGGTCAATATGGCCCCATAAACGGGTTTAAGGCTAAAGTGTTTTAAATAATTCTAGAATTTTGCCATCAATTGGGAAAAATTAATAATTTTACACTTGCCTCTCAGAATGAAATAAATTTTTTTCTATACATACAATATGTTTTAGAAGAACGTTGCAAATAGAGTTTTGTTGGCAATTAGCATACATTTGCTTGGACCGAAAGAAAATAAATGTATTTGTGACTCTCAAAGCATGGTGCTAATTGAATTTATTTGCATTAAAATATATCACGAATTCCACGAAAAAGTCAACCTCATAGGTCAAAAATCAAATTGTAAAGAGAGAAGAGAAACTATATAGAATATATTCTATCGAATTCGGACAACACATTTTAAGTTGAATTTTTCAAGATAACGGTAGTTTTTCTGTGTTTTTTTTTACTTTTGCGTGGTGAATAAGTTGAGCGAAATTTTTTCAGTTTTATTTTGATATTTGCCGTGAGGGCGTGCGCTGTTTATTACAACAATTAAAAAAAAAAATATTTGCTTCAAATTTTTTAATATTTTCCTAATAATCATACATATATATGAATAAATAATTATCAACGACATACCGTGGTAAGAGCAGTTAAATAAATTAAGAAAATATGTAGCATGTGCGTGACAATATTGATATAAGTTTCAATGCAGACTCTAATATAAGAAATTTTTTGCGGAAAATACTGTTATGTGTGGATATTGAGATGGCAAACCAGATTTAAAAACATTTTTTTTACTATTTCCATTGAAAAAAATTTCACGCGTTTCGCACATGTTACACTTTTTTCAATACAACAATGTAGTTTTTACACACTACGGGGTCGTTCATAAATTACGTTACCAATTTAGAGGGAAGGAGGGGCTTTAAAATGTATTACGATTAGTAATGATATGAGGGGTCTCATATATAGCAAAGTGACCAAAAATAAAACAACTCGAAAAATTTAAATTAATACACCCTTTATTTAAAAAAAATGTCCATCCTTACATCTTTATTAAACGGTCAAACATCTAAATTGACAGTTAACTATTGACAAGTGTCAATATGAATTCTCATAAGTGAGTTTTATTTAATTTAACCCTTAAATGCCCAATGTATCTTTTTGGATACAACCGAGAAAATAAGCTATTTATTTTGAAATATTGCAAAAATTAAAATGCTGGATATGTAGTTTCACTCTGAAAATTTCAAATAAAAAACAAAAATTTAATTATTTGCATAACTTTGTTGGTTTGGGAAATATTGATCGTCAAATTAAAAAGTTTTTTAATTTTTACGGAAAGTTCGGTTTTTGACATGAAATACCTTTTAAACTATTAACAATTTTAGAGTATCATTTAATAAAAAAACTTAGAGTTATCATAAAAAGAATCGCTTTCCACGTTTTTGCCTTGAACTCCTACAACCAAGCTGATTGATGGTATTCGTCAGAATGCCCACTGTATCTTTTTGGATACAACTATGTTTTCTTTAAACAAAACTTTTTCCAAAAAAAATAAAAACGGGGTCGTGTTCAGGGGATTATTTAGCACAACATAATTTTAATGATATCGGTGTTGTTGGGCATTTAACGGTAAAAATAAATCGGAATATAAATTATTATTCAAATAAATCTATTTTAAGGAATCATAGTCACAAAAACACTGAACTTGGTGATGTACGGGTGCAGCCTTTACGGGTACTCTCTCAAAGGCCAGGCGAATTTCTTTGCATAAGAAATGAGAATACACCTGAATAGGTCTACATGGAATCTGTTGAAGAATATGAAGAGTCCCCAAAGTTCCAGCTCCTTCAATTCCAGTGATTGAGAGCACCGACTTTTGGCTCGAATAGAATAGAATTGTTTTTATCGATTAAAATAATTGATTTTCAAATTTTTTTCTTAAATGTATCTAGTCATAACATAATAGAGATTAAAAAAAAGAAAATAAGAAATGTTTAATCCTTTTGTTTTGTATTTCAGTTTTTAGTTAATATGGTCGAAGGTAACAGTAATATGAACGTACGGTGTAATTGTGCGTGACTAATGTAACAAGTGCGTGACGCTGTTTAAAGTTGAAAAAATTGTTTCCTAATTTTTTTTCTCAAATAACTTAACTACTAATATAATCTAGGATAACCTCTTATTGCTGTAAAAAAATATGAAAATTCTATCTGAAGTCAATTCGCAGAAATTTCAGATAGAAGCTGACATCAAATTTATAAAGGGAAAATTTTGTAGCACGTGCGTACGCTACATTTTGCTTAATAACACCGAAATTCATAAGTGGATTCATAAAACCTTTACACATTTTAAATAGACCGTAAAATTAATTAATAAAAATTGCAAACCAGTTTTCGCAAAAATTTCTTCTTCAGTAAATCAGTTGCAATTATTCGCAAGCTGTAACAGTGCGTGACATGGAATTCATGATATTATGAATATTCTTAATTATTTAGGAGAGTACTTTTTCACTCTTCGTTGATGGGTTTGTATAGGTAATATGTAAGACACGTTTCAAAGGCATTCGCGTTTTTTAGCCTAACTGTGTTATTTATAGTTATAATATTTTTTAACAGGATGCAGTGTATTGCTATTGAAAAACATTGGCATCTTTAACTCAATTTCACAAAAACTCTCAATGAATTTGTGCCAAACAAAATTGTTTTGCTAGCAGAACTTGTTTGGGTAAGTGATATAATTTTTAATTTTTTTTTTTTTTTTTTTTTTTTTTGTTATCGGCATTAAAATATGAGCTCAATTTAAATATTCTCAAACTCTGTTACAACTTAACTTTAGAACATAAAATCGAGATGAATTTAAGTCAATTATTTGCACGTTTCATTTTTAAATCATGCGAGTACGTTTTGGTATAACATGTTTTTATGCCAGATAAGCCCATCATAGAAATGTTTGCAATTTTTATTTCAGCCGCTTCTAGATCGCCTTTACTACTATGTACAAATTTATAAATATAATTATATAAAATAAAATTTCCACTCTTTGCTATTGGAGTTGAAATGCATAGGAAGCTGCCAGAATAGAACCTTTTTTATATAAGTAAATAAAATTTTGTTCAGAAAAAATCACACATAGACGGGACGCATAGTTAATAAGAAAACAGTACAAAGTCCTTTACCACAACTAACTAACTGATTATGCACTGTCGCAAAACCACAGACCACCGACCGATCAAATACTTCCTTCTCAAAACGTAGTTTTTATTTCAACACTTTTGCAAATATGTGCCAGCAACAAGAAATATATTTAAAAGGTGCTAGACCACTTTTCAATAAGGCAAGCTAAACTTAACAACAACAACAACAACAACAACAATCTTCAAAACCAAAAACAACCTGTCATGCACAATTACACCAGAAAATTAAATAAGGAGAAAAAAAATAAAACTTAGATGAAAAATATAACCAATGAAATCTCAGCTAATGCGGATATTATATAATTTCTTGCCAGTTAAGTTAAGCATGTATAGTTAAAATATATAAAAAAAAATATTCATTATTTTGGTTTGGCATTTATTTAAACTCTTAGCGTTGATGATGATGATTTTTGGTATTCAAGCAATGATATTTATTTAAATAATTAGCAGAATTTTGTTGTTCATCGAAGTTGCCGAAATAAAGAAATGGCTTGAGAGAAAAACGCTCTAAGCGAAGATTTAACTTTCACTCAAAAAAAATAATGAGATAATATGTTCATAATTAGTTTTATTTAGTAAAATTCGGCTAAGAAAGAAGTCATTCACTTGTGCGTTTCTTTCGAGTCTTGTTAGAGAATATCGTAAAGCTTTGAAGAGCCTCACAGTCGCATCAGTCAGCACTATGAAATCAATAAATAACGTGTGTGACACTTTTTGAGACATTACATTGAGGCACTCTTGTGTTTTTTGCGTTTAAATATATATTCAGAGTCAATTCCTTGCTTTGCTTTTATAGCAACGTATAACAAGAGAGCTTTAAACAAAAGACTTAAGAAACGAACTAGCAACAATCCTCTGCAGTGCGGATAACAATTTTATTTATATAATTTAACATAAATTAAGACCGTTTTGAAACGATTTTTAATCAACCTATGTTTTATACGTTCAGACAATTGAATGTATGAAGAGTAAACTTTTAATAGCACAGACAGAAATTTAGAGTTTTGACGGAGTTATACACGCTCAAGAAAAAATTAACCCCTTTATTCTGTATCACAAAAAAACACACCAACGATAAGCAAGACACGATAAGCAATAGATTTTGGAATGCAAGAAAGTATTGCCGATCGTTTCTTTTTTGTCGTTCGTGCCTTGTTTCGTGATAGTGAATGATGGGGTAAATCTTTACCTAATTAACTAATTCTTAATCTTTACACACAATTATATGGCAACATGATGTCTTCAGAATTAAGGTTAAATAGTTTATTATTATTATTATTATTAATTCATAAAATTAATAAAGAATAAAGATAAGGAAAAGATAAAGAACACCTTACTTTACTGTGCCTTTTAGATTTTTCTAAGGCATTCGATACTGTAGATCATTCTCTCTTATGTTCAAAGCTTGAAACCTGCTTTAGTTTTTCCTCAACTGCTGTCAATATTATTAAAAACTATCTAAAAGATAGATCCCAAAGAGTGAAAATTGACTGTAATTACTCGAACTATATGTATCTAAATAGCGGAGTGCCACAAGGCTCAGTTCTTGGACCACTTCTCTTTGCAATTTTTATTAATGACATCTTTTCCATTCCGAAAAATGTAATAATGCATGCATATGCGGATGATCTTCAGCTTTATATGTCTCGTCCAATTGGCCTCAGCGAAGACCTTTGCTTCAGAGTTAATAAGGACCTTGAATCCATTAATAAGTGGGCGATGTGTAACAAGCTTAAACTAAATCCACTGAAATCTTTTGTGTTGCCAATTTCAAAATCTCGTTACTCAGTTGATGATATTCCTACCCTATACATAAGTAATACACCACTGAAGTTTGTTGAAAAAATAACCAACCTTGGGTATCGAATAAACAACTCGCTCTCATGTGTTGACCATATTAACTATGTTGTAAGCAAAATCTACTATATCTTAAGAAACCTACGAATGACTGCTCAGATCACACCAACAGAAACACGTCGCAAACTAGTAATACAGTTGAGTATGTCTTTTATAAATTATTTTGAAGTGGTGTTTAGTAAACTAGATTCCCATTCGTTACATAAACTGCAAGTGGCGTTCAACTATGCGGCCCGTTACGTTTACGGACTTAGAAGATTTAGCCAGGTTGCTGGTCTAAGCAATCGTATTCTTGGATGCAATTAAGAAAATTACTTAAAAGCAAGAAATTGTATATTCCTCCATAAGCTCATATACTCAAAAATCCCCAACTATCTATTTTCTAAAATTCAGTTTTGTTCATCATCTAGAAGCTTAAATCTTATAATTCCCCGCTTTAAATATTTAAACTCCTCAAGACTTTTTTTTATAAGCGCCATTAGATTGTGGAACTCTTTGCCTAGGTTTATCAAATATATATCAAACGCACGAAACTTCAAGCAATTAATATCTGTACATTTTTCTTAAGTTCTTGTTTCTACTATTCTATCTTCCTATTTCACTCCTTCTATAATACTTCGCTTTATAAAATGCAACCTCTTGTTGGCATTATTATTTTAATTAATTTAATTTAAGTAAATAACTTTTAATATTTGAGCTATTTGTTTAATTATTGTTTTTCTTTTTTTTTCATTTTAATGATTGTTCGAGATACATGAAATACTACTTATTGTACGCAAAAGAATAACTTTATCTTATGTACTAATAACTGTTTTTAAATAAATAAATTTAATTTAATTTAATTTAATTTAAATTTTATTTATTTTGTTTTTGCGTTTTTCCGCGCAGGTTTCCAAAAAAAGGTAAAAAAGAATTTTTTCAAAATGTATCAGCATTGCATAGAATTATTACTTGATCAGTATGGATGCTATGATAAAAATAATGGTGCGGTAGTATAGGTTAATTTTTTGACATTATCACAAAAATATAATCAAAATAAAATCGTAGAGGGGAGGAAGCTGCTTAAGAAACGCAACTGAAAATTTGTTACATAAACTAATAAAACGCTATATATAGGTGCTACGGTAAAAAATATTATACGCCCAACCATAAAGGTTGGTTTTTATCCCTACGATAAAAAAAGACAACAAATTCGTGATGTCATAAGGCCGTGCAGAAAACCACTCCAAGATTAAAAATGCAACTATGATCAACGGCGTTACATCGAATTATTACTCGGTGAATAACAATTACAAAACGCAAATGAACAATTTTTGCTCAGTCCTACGCCATAAATAAATAAATAAAAAAAGAAATAAAAAAAAATAAACAAAAAAGAAAAATTTATAAATAAAAAATTATGTTGTCGTCAAGTCACGTAGGTAGGAACTTATGCAACAAAAATGCAATATTGTTGCATGTTCTTTGATGTCATAACAAAAATAAAAAAACATTTTTGTAGCCACTACACCATGTAGGAAATCGTTTAATCCAGTAAAAATACAACATATATTAAAAAACGTTGCATGGAATTATTACTCCGTGACTACTGGCATTACGGTTAATTTTAAGCGGCTATGGGCACCACTACCACTTGTGGCGTCCGTGGCGTAGTTGGTTAAAGTGCGTGGCCGCTATGTCAACGAACCTGGAGACCCAGGTTCGAACCCCAGCAGCGACAGAAAATTATTTGAATTAAAATAAATGAATGAATCTGTACGGCCGCCACCTCTCTGCAGACAATAGCAAACCTCAGAGAGTAATCAAAATGCCATATAAAGCTTCTTGAGAATAAGAACATTCCGTTCATCGCCGTTCGGAGTCGGCGTTAAGCCTGTAGGTCCATTTCTTGGTCAATTGTGTACAATCTTAATAACACGCACAACACAATTGATCATAAGAAGCTAGGTCAAAGTCCTTTCAAGGGCTGAAATGGCCAGTTATTTATTTTTTTTTTTACACCACGTAGGTAACCGTTTACTGCAGTAAAAATACAACATCAATTAAAAAACGTTGCATGGAATTATTACTCTGTGACTACTGGCGTGACGGTTGATTTTAAGGAACGACAGTAAAGCTTAGGCTTTCGGTCGCACAAAAAAATAAAAAAATAATGGTGGCATTAAGCTGCTCAGGGAACCCTAGGACCACGAATAAGACAAGAAGTAGGACAAATATTTGGACAAAGATTAGAACATGAAATTGAACAAGGATTAGGACAAAAAACTAGCCCAATTAACCATAAGCGTGAATAACCTTAATAGTTTTGACCAATTCAAGGTTAAACCATTTAAAAGTTTAACTTGTATTTAAAGCTCTCTAACACAGACGCAAAATTGTCTACGTTGTAGAATGAGCACCACTGACCACTGACATAGATACACCTAAAATAAAATTTAGGCTAATATTGAGAAAAGGACTGGGAATAGAAAAATGATTTGGACACACTTAGGACAACATATTGGACAAAGGTTAAAAAAAGAAGTGGGACAAGGGTAAAAAAAGGGTAAGGTCAGAATAAGGTCGAACAAGGGTAAGGTCAGAAATTTGGGCATGAATTGGGCACCATGATAAGGGTGAGAACAAGTTTGGGATTAAAGGAAAGAAAAGGAAAGGAAAGGAAAGGACACCAACTGGACAAACACTGCGGCGTTTGGGCACTCGCCTTGAAGAGACTAGGACAACACGAAAACTTCCCAAGGATGGCCGGCCCCAGAGCAGCCGTTCTGCTCAGAATATCGCTGCTATTACCCAAGATGTCGAAGAAGAGAATGGAACATCGACCAGACGACGTGCCAAGCAATTGGGCATTAGCCACAGGTCCCTATGCAGAATTTTGGTGCAAGATTTGAAGATGTTGCTTTACAAAGTGCAGACAGTACATAAGCTGTTAGCTGTTGACCACCAACCGCGTGTAACCTAGCTCAAGCCATCCTGAATCTCAACGAAGAGGTGAACGATTTTTCATCGAAAATTATCATGAGCTCATTTCCATCTTTGCGTTTACGTGAATAAACAAAATAATCGTTTCTGGGGCACCGAAAATCCGTGTATCATCCACGAAGATTACACCCGCTCAAAGTTACTGTGTGGCGTGCTGATTACGCTGGAGGAGTTATCGGGCCATATTTATTTTTGAGAACGCCGCGGACCAAACAACGACTGTGGACGGCGTGCGCTACAGAGCCATTATTACCGAATTTTTTTCTTCCTCAATTAGATGAATTGGGACTGGAGAACAAGTGGTTCCAACAGGATGGTGCAACGAGCCACAACTGATATTCTGAAGGAAGTATTTCCGGGTCGCTTAATCTCTCGTTTTGGTGATTGGCACTGGCCGGCCAGATCACCCGATTTAACCGCTTCAGACTTCTTTTTATGGGGTTTTTGAAGTCAAGGGTGTACATCAACAAGCCTCAGACTCTTCAAGGTCTTAAGGAGAATATTCGCCAAGAATGCAAGAACCTGTCGCCCGAAGTTCTGGCAAGAGTTATGGAAAATGCCATAAAACCAGCCCGTATGGTAATCAACTCTGGCGGAGTACACTTGGCCTATATCATTTTCTAAACTTGATGGAATAAATTCTAATGGGTTAAATAAACAAATTTTACAAGCAAAACCAAAGTTTTTCATTAAAAAGAAATTACATAGAACATTGGGTGATTACTTTTGCCCCACCTTGTATTTCGGGAATAAATAGAAGAATTTTGTTTTTCATTTTGAAAAAATTATACAAAAAATGCTTCAATTTTTGCCACGGTACCACTTGGGACACGTAGAAATATAAGAAATATTCCGTGAAATAAGGAAAACAAACAAGTACCGAATAATTATTCATCGTTAAGACAATGAGAGCGTGTGGCGTTTTTGAGCATTCAAAACATCGAATTAATGTATCATCCATCGTACAGTCTTGATTTTGCACCCAATGACTTATTTTTGTTCCCACACATCAAGGACAAATTACGTGGACAACGATTTTTAAAGCCAGAAGAAGCCGTTCACGCGTTCAAAAACTATGTTTTGGAGGTATCTCAAGCGGAATGGGATAAATGTTATGACAAATGGTTCGAATACATGCAAAAATGTATTTATCATAAAGGAAAATATTTCGAAAAACAATAAAACAAAAAAAATTCATTTTTTATGTGTAGTAACATATGCACATACGTATTGAATCAAGCAAATGTGGTGAATTGAGTAAATGTGGTAAAAATAAATAAAGTATTAGTATCATAAAAACAAAATTTAAATGCCCCTAGGGAAAATGTGCTTGTGAATCTTCTACGTTGCTAAAGAACTATTGAATTTTTCACCGCATTCGCAGCTATGTCGTATATTCTTATTTATCGAAATTGCAAGTAGGATGTTAAATTTGCAGAAACTGGAATACGTGGCCTCAGGTTAAGATCGTTATAAATTGCAAGTATGGATCGAAACAAATTAAATCAGGTTCTTCTACGAATTTCAAAAAATTCACGGATCATGGATTTAAACAAAAAAAAATCGTAGGATTGTGTTTGCTATGCGAGTCCTGAAGGTTAGTCGAGAAGAATTAAATTTATTTGCAATAACGTAGACCTGATAGTGGTATATCTGAAGATACTTAAAAGGCATATCCACGCCGCTGTGAAAAAAATTTATGAATTTTGCTGTAACAAAGCTCTAGAATAAGAAAAATTAAAGAGAAATTTAAGACACGAAAGACTTATTCTGAATTTAAAAGTATCATATCTGGTGATGGAACTTAGAAGAACAGAGGATATAAATCATTATATGGCGAAAGAACTAAAATATTGGAAAAGTTATTGGTCTCGTTGTATGTACACTAAGGGAAATAACGCATATTAACATTATCCACGCCTGAGTATAAATTTTATTTATATATTTACGTGGATAAATCAAATATTTTCCTTACAACTCGTTTTTTCCCGTATTTAAATTTTATTTATACCACACACGCACACACATATTCCATACAAGCAAGCAGCAACAGCATCCCACACGTACACACATATTCCGACAAGCAGCAACAGCATCGCACTCTGTTCCTGCAGTTTATTTCTTGCAGGTTTCTTATAGTTCTCATTAAGTTAATGTTGCAAGGGTAAAATAGGGTGGATATTTGGCAAATATGATTTGTGAATGCGATGGGTGGTCGTTTTATGGATTGATGTAGGTTTGAGTGGCAACTTGATATTTTCTGGTTGTCATTTACCTGCATATTTTTCTTCTTATACATTTTAATTCTTATTGAATTTTAATATGTTGTTCTTTAAATTCAGTATTTTTATAAAAATTTTCTTTAAATGCGATAGTTTTATTTTCAAATATTAAATATTTGAAAGATATTTTAAAAAAATTCGTGCACAATTTAAATATATCTTTTATTAATTCTGTTTAAATATTTAAATATTTTATTTAATTAAGAAAATATTTAAACAAATTTTAAATATTAACGTAGTCGATTTATACAAATGCGTTATTGGTGCAAAAATTACTCGCTTTTTGAATAAATTAAAAAAGTTTTTGGATAAATTTAATATTTTTTCCCCCTTAGTGGTTACAGTCATGTAGTAGCTACAGTCAAATCCTATATTTTTTCCTAATTTTTTTTTTGTTTGACTAGTCACGTTTCACACAAGAACTCTCCAATTCCTTCATCATATTTCAAAGAATTAAACATTTTTTTTTTTCAAAATAGTCGAAGAATTTATTTAAAACTTTTTGTTTTAATCCAATTTGACTTCCCTACTTTCACTTATTCGAAACTAATTTAAATCTACTACTAAATTGAGATTTCAAATTAGTGTTTATATACGTATCGCTGATGAGGACTGACAGTTTTAATAAACTTGATACCAAATATGACCTGATTTTCGACATATCGAAGGAAATAAAATAAAATTTTGGTCTGATTACATTATTCAAATGATTTATCATTTCAGATTTACACAAATTCAGATAAGCTCATGCCACTGCAGGGCATGCATTGTCATTATAATGAAGTTGTGTCTATTAAAAATAGCATAATTTAGCTGTATGGGTTGCATCGGCAGTTTTAAATAATAGTTTTATAAATATTTTCATAATTAATGTACAAAATCATTAAATGCAAGATTGTTGCACTTATTTGAAGATGTAAACTTTTTCTATGAAACGTAGTGAGGGCACGGACAAAGAGGATTATTTTAACTGCTACTGTTAAAGTTTCATAATACTTTTGTGACATAAGAAACCACAGAGTTACACACAAATCAATGGGTGTTACCTTTTAATCCATTTTCGACCAGTGTTTGATTAATCGAACATTAAATTTTTTCGTTTACAAAAATTTTTTTTTAACCTTGAAGTTAAATAGTAAGTACATTTTTTAGGGAAACTGAGTTAAGTACAAAGAAATGAAGAGGAAAATGCAACCTATTTATGAGTTCGGGTAAGACGTAATCTCTGAATGAAATGCAATACTTTCCCAGCAGTTATTTTGGAGTCAATTGGAAAAGTAAACTAGTTAATTTCTAGCGCAGTTCGCAGTAGCTCTGAAAAAGTACAAAAGGCGTTCAGTGTAGAACAGTTATCTTTGCTTTTGTTTTCAAAAGTATTGCTGACAAAAATAAACGCGTTCTGGCTATACTTTTTAAAATTTGCTGCGCACAAGAAAGAATAATATAAAAAAAAATTTTTATAGACAAAATGTTTTCTGGATTGTGGATGGAAAAGATGGTACAAATGAGATCTTTAGGACCTTTCCATTGCACTAAATTCTTACACTTTTGATATGTTCACTTTAAAACTAGTTAAAAAAGAACCACTTTCAGGCTACTGCGAAAGCAACCAGTTTAAAAATGTTCCTAATGCAACTAGTTCAAATATAGGGAAAAAGGAGTGCTTCTGGGGACAATTGTCTTTTCCTATGACATTAACCCGCAAAAAGCGTCAGTTCGTTCAATGTTAAAGGGTGTTGTAGTGGAACTAGTACTGGTCCTTTTTGGAACTAGTTCAGAACTATTTCAAATTTGGTCCACTTTTCTACTGGGTTGTTATTGTTCTGAAAAATTACATCATTTTCTCAGAGCACATGTGATGTATGTCTACAATTTCCGAAGGAAATTGTCAAATTATGTCAAATAGCTTATAATAAGATAATTTTTATATATTTACATACAACTAGTGTTTGACCAAAGTCTTTCGGCCAGTTTATATTGGGCCCAATCGCGATACTGTCGGATTTTCCGCTCGTCGGGAAGCTTTCCGCCCGACGTGATAAAAATTTCAATCGAGATTTCCGTCGGGAAGGGATGAAGTATAATAACACGACAACATTGTTCCTCTCAATTTCGATGTTCGTTGTCATATTTTCGAAGTGA
Organism: Pherbina coryleti; assembly: GCA_943735915.1. NCBI lineage: Eukaryota > Metazoa > Arthropoda > Insecta > Diptera > Sciomyzidae > Pherbina > Pherbina coryleti. The sequence continues at coordinate 93,536,484 of OX030949.1, forward strand.
GTGAAAAGTATTCACAATGGAGTGTTCTAAGAAATAGGACATATGGGACTTTTTTAAGAAATATATGTACATATAAGTTATGCTTTCATAAGTGAATATTGAAACGCAAATTAGATGTGTAACATTAAAAAGAACATATCTTTGATAAAACTATCAGATTATATTTGTAATAATCGAAGAAAACTTATTTATTTTTGTGATGGTATCAGAATCCTATGAAAATAAAAAACACCCGTGGTAGTTTATTTTTCAAAACAAAACACAGCTGATTGTCAGAACAATTAAAAAAAAAAGCAACAACAACAACAACAATACCACCACCACCACCGGAAAAGGACTATGACATGAATTAGGATATGGATTAGGACAAAAATTAAGACACACATAAACACACCTTTCCAAACTAGGAAAGGGATTAAAAAAGAGTGGAAGAAGTTTTGAAAATGGAGGAAGTGGCTCCACAACACCTTCAACATCTGCGCACCACGCTATTTCAAACGTGGAGAATGCTGAAAGTGATGGTAAGATGTTTCAAAACATTGTAAGATTTTGTATCAACATTCCTAATTTTTAAAGACGAAAATACAGTTGCTGCAAGTGAGCCTCTTGCTAGGAAACGAAAGAGGATGTCCACGAATGAATATCTTGAAGACCAGTTATGTATATTTTGGAGGCATTGAATCTTATACGCGAATTATAGCCGAAGCACTAGAGGAAAACTTGCAAGAAAAAAAACGGCACAATAGTTTTATGGAAAAACTAAGTTTGAAGAAGTTTGCACTGGAAAAAGAATTAATTGAAGCACAACTCGCCAAATCAAACAAAATAAATAAATTTATTTTCCGTGCTGCTCTTATATGCTTATTGTTTTTATTTTTTTGTTCAAAAAGTTTCATTTTTTATTTTTTTACAATCTCACACATGGTATAATAATACATGGTAGCATTGACAACTGCTTATTTTCTCTTCAACAGGAAAACATAAACTGTCAAAAACAGCTTTTTGTGGAAATACATCAGCAGCTGCTGTGGTTGTTGTTTTTTTTCACTTCAACGTTTTCAACATTGCTTGTGTTTTCAATGGCGGATTGTGAGCGCTCTCTTTTTGAGTATATTTTTTGACAGTAGATGATTTCCCAAGCAACTGTCAATGCTACCTTGTATTATTATACCATGATCTCACATTCAAAATTTAAGTGAGTGAATTTGACAGAAAAATCTTTTCCGTCGGAAAAAGTGATTGTATTTTTTTCGACGGAAAATTTCGAATTTCCGACGGAAACCTCGATTGTATTTTTAGTGAAATTCAGCAAAGTGTCTCCCGACGGGCTTCCGTCGGCGATCGTGATTGGGCCCAATATTAGGACCAGACTGAAACTGATTACACTGAACAACAAACTCAATTTTTTCCAAAATAACAAGGTTCCGTCAATGGATTCTGGTAGAGGGCACAAAAAACAATATACGTGTATCGGCGTTTTGAAAGTTTACGTATGAGTCTTATTTTAGGGGGGATTTAAGTTTCCCTTCTTTTTGAACATTCTTATAGTGAATCGGCACAAGACATCATGTTATCCTTAAATTTTAGGTATAAGATGTTTTCTTAGGATTTATGTAAAATACTATTAGGAACATTTTTGTCCAACATTTTAACCCCTTAACTTCTCAATTTATGGGTACTTTTTTAACCTTTTGTGATAAAAGGCAAACAAGACCCATAAAACATGGATATAACGTGTTTAAATCTTCAAAAATTTGCCATAAAATTCTACTATAATCTTCTGAATACATCAAAGCTAAAAATTCAACTTAAATGCCAGAAATAAGTCAAAACTTAAAATGTGTTTGAGGGTTAATTTCGTACTTATTCAGAATTGATGCTAAAATTCGGCACAAAACCTGGTCTTAGAGGTTAGTTTCTATGAAAAAAGTGTTTTACTCATTTGACACATCATAGTTAGCAATTGCAACGAACCTTATCGGATGCACTTTGGCTGATAAGATGCATTAGGTTCAAACAAAAGACTATGAAAAGCAAAATCAAAACAAATGTTAAAATTAATCCCTTCTCCGCTTCCCATTATTTTATTGTACCAATAATAACAATGTCTCCAAATTATAAAAATGAAAAGATGGTCCAAGATAAAATTTCATCGCAAAATCATCTTAAGTGAGGAAGTTCATTTTTGGCTCAATGGATTCGTCAATAAGGAAAATATGCATTATTGGTCGGGTGAAAATCCACATGTGCTTCAAAAAATTACTGTTTGGTGTGGTGTGCATGCCGGCGGCGTCATTGGAACATATTTTTTAGTCGACGATAACGATCGTAACGTTACTGTGAATGGCCATCGTTATCACGCCAAGAATACCGATTATTTTTGGCCCGAATTAGAAGATATGAACTTGTACGACATGTAGTTCCAACAGGACGGTGCCAAAAGTCACACAGCACACGTTACAATCGATTTATTGAAGAGAAAGTTTGATGAGCGTGTTATCTCAAGAAATGGGCCAGTCGATTGGCCGCCTTGTTTGTGCGATTTAACGCCTCTCGACTATTTTCTTTGGGGCTACGTCAAGTCATTGGTCTATGCCAACAAACCGACGACGTTGGAACAACTCAGAGCCAACATTGAATGTGAAATAGCGACCGTTTCGGCCGAAATATGTGGCCGAGTCATCGAAAATTGGGTCCAACGAATCGACCGCTGCATACCTGCCCGCGGTGGCCATATGAACGAAGTCGAATTTCATTCATAAATGTTTTGATTGTATTTCAAGCCGATAATAAATATTTTGAAATATCTCAAATGGTTTGGGTTTTATTTAAAAAAAAGTTGTTAAGTCCTTAACCCTTTGACGACCGCTCCTGAACCGCTGGAAAATTCGTTAATCCGACAACGCATTCGTGTTAAACGACTCGAAATTACTAAAACCATTACGAAAACCATTGTTTTTACCTGCAAAAGTATGAAAAATCCTGGGACCTATATGTCCCAATGGTCATCAACGGTAAAAATGTATACCACTATTTTCTCTTGTTTTGAAAAGTTTGAGGTTGAATTTTGATTTACTTCATGAGAACTCGTTGTTTTTAATCTGTTTTGTAAGTTAACCAATGAAAGTTTAAAAAATAACCTTTGCAATTATGGTACTTTGACCTCTATATGTCTATTGGTTTAGGAGATATTTCCAAAATATTTAAAAAGATTGTTAAAAAACCCCAAAAATTCCATCACAATATCTGGCCTTCTATATTTGCTACGGCGTAATGTTTGACATCCAATGAAAGGTTGAAAAATAACCTTTCCAATGGTGGTACTTTGACCTTTTTACGACTATTCAAAATATCACAGAATAGGTTAAATTTTCCGAAAAAAATCAGATTTTTGATTTGATGCAAAACAAAACTGCGTAACAAAAAAATTGTTGAGATTTTTTAAAGAATCTTTGACCTATTTTGGAAATATCTTCTGGACCAATAGTCGTAGAGTGGCCAAAATACCATCATTAGAAAGAAAATTACACTTTTGATTTTGTGTTTTTATTATTATCATCATTAGAAAGAAAATGACACTTTTCATTTTGTGTTTTTATTTCAGTATTACTACGAACACGATCGCAAATCAAAGACCAATTTCTACTTGCGTCTTTTCTGCGATCGCTTTGATTTGAGTGTGCACAATCAGTGGCTGATCTAGGATTCACCAGAAGAGGGAAGGACTGAGCTAACAGTTTTATAGTCTAAGGGGGAGGCTGAAACGGATTTTAGCGCTTTTTTCAATTTTTTATCCCACACAAAAAAATTTTTAAGGGGAATGGCGGCTAAAGTCTTTTCAACCAGTATGTAAATCCGCCGCTGTACACTGTGGTTACAACAAAATTTCTACTTAGAATAATGATTCATTTTCTATATCTGCATTGGAAGTCTGCGGGCAACTGGCTACTCAAATGATCAATACGGTCACCAAACGCGAAGTTGTGAGACAGGTACCTAATAGATTTAAACTTACGGAAATCACTTCCCTGTCCGATAATTCTGCAAAAGTGAAACGGGACGTAAGGATGTATTTTCTGCTCAAAACAACATCATAAGAAAATGAAAATTCAATTTCATTGATCATTGATCAAAAATGCAAACAAATTTATTTTTATTTCAAATAAATCAACTTGTCAACAGAAGTAAATATGTCTTAGATTTTTACCGTTGACGACCATTGGGACATATATGTAGGTCCCGTCAGATTTGGTGGTCGCGTGGATAGCCCAAGTGGACAACCTTTTTTTGCTATTTTTTGTTAAAAAGTGGAAGGTTGCCCGCAACTTTCCCAAAAATTGTTACCTATAGCTCCTCCTACTCCCAAAATATTGCAGCAAGAAGAAGGGGGAGAAAAAGTAAAGATTCTTCGACTTTGGGGTGGTCTGATAGGCAAAGGGATGAATCTACCCTTGAATATTAAGTACTTTCTGGAAGCCACATTCATTCCCTGTCGAATGATGTCTTGTAAAGAAAAATCGTTTGCATAGTTTTTCCAGGAAAAATTCGAAAGTGAAAGGGTCACCGGTGTCCCAATGGTCGTCAAAGGGTTAATGGAAAACCCTTTATGTTCTATTTTAAATATTCCAAAATGTTAAGAAACAATGCTGTAAAAACTTAAAACTTTGTTTAACAAGTTAAATGAAGTCAATATTGATATGTAATAGATTTCGAGACAACTATTTAATTAATACAAAAAAATTGGGTAAAACCACAAAAAAAAAACAATAATATCAAGAATTTAATTTTGTAGGTATTTTATTTACATTTACTTTTGAACATTCAAAATAAAGAATGAGTAAAGAGTAAAAACGAGGCATAAGGGTGTAAAACTGAAATTGAAAATAAATTAATTCATAATTTTTCAAAAGTAAACAATTAATAAATATCTCGAAAAAAACCTGTTTTGTAATTATTATCTTTTTTTTATTTTTGCGTGCGATGTTCGCGTACAAACACACAAAATAGTCGCAAAATATTGTCGATGCCAATCGCTGTAAACAAGTATTAATTAAAAGTTTTATTAAAATTTTCACCATATGACACATGACTAGATAGTATATACGTTCTATATAGTAGTGTACAAATTAAAGCCTTTAAGGAATACGTATTGAGGATATTAACTCCCTTAGGAAATTTTTTTTAAAAAATTTCAAAATCCCTTGGTTGACCTGGCATGAGAATGTTTAGCTAAGAGGCAGAAAGTTGAGCGATTTAGTTAAACTAAGTGCAGCATAGACCAGCAAAAAATGCAGACAAAATTATTTTAGCGCAAAACCTATGTAAGATAGAATCACATAATTTAAAGTCGGTTTGCTTATGATGCAACTTAAGTTGTAAACAGCTCTCGAAAGTTGGCAAAAGACTTTTACTTCTGAGTTATGTGCTCCTCATTCATACATCAAGCTTGGAGTCATTATAATTTTTAATTATTTTAAAAAATTCACTTCACTTCATGCATTACGTTAGTTTTGCAAATAGTAAAAAAATTACAGAAAGTTACCGTAAACATTTTAATAAACTAAAACCTCTAGCGGCTGCGTCTAATCATTTGTCAAATCAAAAGACTTAAGAGCGGAACTTGTTTCATGTTAGCTTCGGCTAAAATTCGACTTAATTTCATTTTTATTATTTATTTTTGTTTAATTTTTTTTTATTCATTCAATATATTCAAGTTGTATGAGTGGTTGTTGAACTCGTAATGAACTAAGAACTTACAAATGTTATTTACTTTAGCAATGCTAATAAAATGAAATCCTAAATAAACAAATTCGTTTTAATAAAATTCAAAATAAAAATAAATTTCAGCTTCAATTAAGTGCTGCGGTAAAAGACGGACAGCAATAATAATGTCAAGGTGGCCAAGAACAACTTTTGGCTCAACATGTTGTGCATAGAACATACGAGTTTCTAACTCAACTGACTGTCTGTTCACTAAATTAAGCAACTACGCTGTCTTAAGAGTTAACCAAGGCTTTAAAGATTTTGATTAAATCTCATTTAAATCGAAGTTTATTTAACATTTAGCCACTCATTTTGTTTTTTTTATTATTTCGAGCAAAATTTTCATTATTTAATATTACCTGAATCCTGCGCCCTTTCAGAATCTAGCAACGAAATTTATATTTTTCAACTAGAATAATGGTCCATATTCAGTTAAGTGAAATCAAAAACAGACTAACGAAAGAAAAAAAATTCTGAAATTTCGCAAAGTTTTCGATATTTTTTTATTTTTTATTTCACTGCAAACACACTTATTATTTTATCATAACAAGAAATCCCGAAAGTTCAAGCTGACAGCTGCTAGGAAGCATTCATTTTATTAAAAAAGCATAAAAATGAACACCGCATTAATAAGCTAAGAATAACTTAAAAAATACTACGAAGCCCAACTTTTCCTTTTAAAAAACTTTATAGTATTTATTTGCATATTTATAATGTTTTAAAAGAACATTACAACAAAAAACTACTCTTTTATCTTCTTCCATTTTCAAGGCTAAAACATCAATCGCTCGTAATAAAAAAAAAACAACGCATATTTTATTTTAGATCAAAATCGTTTGTGCGATCGCAAAAACAAAAGACTTAAGAAACGAACTTGTTATCTAGTCAGCTGCTGCTGCTTCAGCTGCTTCTTTTTTTTTGTGTTCTTCTTCGTACATTAAATTCGCTTAAGTATAAAAATCAAATAAAAATTTTATTACATATTTCTGACTCACATTGCATTCGGATCCGACCAACTAAAGTGACGCTTAATACGCTCGAGGTCCACCGGTGGATTTTGTTTGGTTAGGGCAGTTTCCTTTTTTGGAGCCATTTTTAATTAAATTTGTATTTTTGTTTTTCTACACTTTTATCAATAATTTGCACTTGTTTCTGTTGTCTTTGCTTGTTTTAAATTTGATTTAAAGCTGCATAAAATTCCTAAAATTTTTACTTTTCTTTTAATTAAATCAATTCACAACAACCCGGAAAAAATGCACACTTAAATAAAAACAAAAAAAAAACACAACTTAAGCCAACTTCGTTAAACGTTTTAAGTTATTGTTGTTGATTGGCATGCGCACACGCTAACAGCTGATGTACGACAAAGCTTGTTGGTTGAAAAATGCTATGAAAAATTGTAAAAGTTGTAGGAGCTCGCTTGAAACACGCTTCGGACACAACGAAATCGAAAATGCAACTGATCCCAAGAGTAGACCTGAGGTTTAGTAAAAAAATAAAAATTGAAGAGCTGTGAAAAATAAAACAAAAAAAAAACAAAATATCGTAACTGAAAAATCGGGGTAGCGCGATGTAGCCGCAACCACATGCTGCTTATGTCAAAAACGACTAATGTTTGGCTTGCTTACAGCTTTTTTCCTAGCCAACTGGTTAGCAGCAGCAGCAGCAGCAGCGTAAGCGAAAATAAAGCAAACATTGCTAACGTGTTTTAATAAAAGTTTATTTGTAGCAAATTCAGCTGAGTAGGTAATGGCTGAAAATTATGACGTGTGTGGTGCTGTAAGTTGGTTGCAGGGAGCCTTAAACTTTGTATTGAATGTATTTTTACAACTGTAAAGGAAATAATAATCTAACATAAGAAAGCTTATATGAACTAGTTATAAATATATAATAAATAATAAATAATATAAATTATGAATTATTGCTTCATATACGAGCACCCTTTGTATCTATATGAGATCAGATATTAATCAGGGTAGAAAAAGAATATTAATCTTAGCTATTAATCAAAAGAATGAGCTACAAAAAATTATATTTTGTGTCTTACGATAAGAAATTAATACAGTAATAAAATAACTTTTGGAACGTTAAAAAATTTGAGCTAAAAACACGGGTCGGCAAGATTTAAATATTGCGTAGAATCCAAATCTGAGCAAAAATGTAAGCTGCCGAAATTAGTCGAAAATAAAATTCTATGGAGCATTAAGTGTTGATTTTGACGTGACAACGCTACGTTTTACCTCGGAGGTCTACAAAAAAGTTGACAAAGGCATTGTTCCAAAATGCATCGGTGTTGTATGGAGTGGTTACTCACTGACTATTGGGGCTGAGAGAAATGTTATGGTATTGCAGTAAAGGTTAATTCTTTAAACTTATGACAAAAAATAAAAAAAAATTAATAACGTAATTGTGATGCGTAGTGAGGTGATTAAGCAACGAAATTTTAAATTTGTAACATATTAAAAAATAAAAAATAAATACCTGGCCATTTCAGCCCTTGAAAGGACTTTGATCTAGCTTCTTATGATCAATTGTGTTGTGCGTGTTATTAAGTTTTTACACAATTGACCGAGAACCGGACCTACATGCTTAACGCCGACTCCGAACGGCGATGAACGGAATGTTCTCGTTCTCAAGAAGCTTTACATGGCATTTTGATTACTCTCTGAGGTTTGCCATTGTCTGCAGAGAGGTGGCCGCCGTACAGAAAAATTATTTTAATTCAAATAATTTTCTGTCGCTGCTGGGGTTCGAACCTGGGTCTCCAAAGTTCGTTGACGTAGCGGCCACACACTTTAACCAACTACGCCACGGACGCCACGCAACATATTACGTGGAATTATTACTTGCCACGTATAGGTGCTAAGGTCAAAGCTAGATCAGTAAAGGCTAGTTCTTAGTCCTCACTATAAATGCGAGCTAGTCCCAGAAATACCCGACATGATGTATAAATAGCGGTTGTTGTTTGAAAATAATGACTGTGGTAGAAAGTAAATAATAATAATAATAAACTGGCCATTTCAGCCCTTGAAAGAACTTTGACCGAATTTCTTATGATCAAATTGTGTTGTGCGTGTTATTAAATGTTTTAACACAATTGATCGAGAACTGGATCTACTAGTTTTATGCCGACTCCGAACGGCTAATGTGTGCATGTTCGCAAGACGCTTTACATGGCATTAATTACTCCCTGAGGTTTACTTTTGTCTGCAGAGCGGTGACGACCGAACAGAAAAATTAATTCAATTGAAAAAAATTTCTGTGTCAGATGGAATTGAATCAGGGTTCTCTGGCGTATTAGTCACGCACTCTATCCACTACGCCACGGCTGCCGATTAATAACCATGAATAAAACACCTGAGACGAAGAAACAGCCAAACAACCGACTGAATGGGAAGAAACGGCTCCAAAGAAGGCGAAGACAGTTCCATCTGCAGACAATTTAATGGCGTTACTTTCTTTGGAATGCGCGCACTATAATTTTCATTGATTATCTTGAGAAAGGAAAAACAAGGAGTATTAGGGGATAATTTTTGCAGATTTAAGTGATGAATTCAAGAAAAAAGACCACATTTGGCGAAAAAGAATGTTTGGTGAACTTTAGTTTCATCAAGGCAATTCACAAGTTCACACATTCGTTCTCGCATTGGCCAAAATCAATGAGTTAAAGTTCGAATTGCTTCCGCACACACCCTATGCATAAGATTTAGCCCCCTCGATGGTTGAAGATTTGCCAACAATCAAAAGGCGAAGTCTGCGGTTGATGGCTATTTCAAGGAGCTCCATGGCTATCACTACAAAGATGATATGGAACAGAGATTTGCTTGAGACCATTCGTCATTTTTTTCCACTTGAATAACATTCGTCGTCAGCCACAATCGCATACAAAAATGAATGCAGGCATACCACTCGAGTATGTAAACAACGATTGGTGCTAAGCACAGTTTGTTACGATTGCGAATAGATACAAAGGCAGCCAGACAATGCAGACATTCGGATGCTTGGGTTAAAACTAGAGTGTCTGCTACTGCATGAATTTTTTATAAAACCATAAAATTTGTATGGGAGCCCCCCCTAAGGAGGGTCAGAGGGGAAAGGTCCCAATGAAAAAATGTTCATTTTGCAAAAGTAATGGGAGTTGGTCATACATATTAACCCTCTCCGGACCTCCCTTAAAGCCCCCTTGTTCAGGTGTAGAGAATAAATATACAACATTCATTAAATTTGTATGAAAGCCCCCTAATGAGTGGTCGGAGAGGATAGGTTCCCAAGGCAAAAATGTTCCTTTCACAAAAGTTATGGTTATACATTTCGGTCATATATATTAATTCTCTCCAGCCCTCCTCCGTAGTACGAAAACCTGACTTCATATTCGGTTACAGCGACTTCGAAAATATTAAACGAAGTCGCCAAAGTCCACAGCGGTTTTTTTTTTTGACAATTGTTGAACAGTGTATTTAACATTCTTTCGTTGGTGCGTCCGAGTGGAAATCAGTTAAAGAAAACCTTATTTTGATCCAAATTTGCTTACGATAATACCAGGAAACCTTTTCTGTTTTTATAAGATATACCTTATTTTATTCTTATGAGGTTTGCATCATGATTGCCTTTTCTGATCCTTACTTACGGCACTATTATGAAATAATCATCAGGTTGACATCATAACAACCTTTTCTGATCCTTACTAACGACATTTTTATGAAATACTGATTAGGTTGTGATCAGGTTACCTTTTTTGTATTTACTTAAGGTTATACTAGTTCTTTCCTGATCAGGATGGTATTAAGTAGCCTTTTCCATTCTTTACTATTTTTTTTTTAATATCGATTTGGTTAACATGATGTAATGTTTTTTTTTTTTTTTTAAATTAAACTCTGTAATCTTTTTTATACATTTATTTATAAAAGCATACAAATATAGCACAATTAAAAACAAATTTTTGAGCTTTAGGCCAAGCATGTTGACAACAAGACAACATGAAGAACAAAGAAGGCAACAATCAACAACAACAACAACGGCTCTGTATAGAGCAAATCACACAACTTGACTATACAGACTGTTTCGTTGGCCGCTACACCAACTTATCAGTAGCCTTTGTATGACTTTACACTGTGATCCACTCAAGCTACTTAGGTTCTACATATACTATATATATATGCTATGATTATTTAGTTTATTTAGTTTTTAAGTATGAAGTAAAGGTATTACATAAATATTTTCATTATTATTACGACTTATATCTATGATCAACATTTGATGTATATCTTACTTATTTCCATAACAGTTTCATTCCTAAAAATACCAGTTGTTAGGTCTTTTTGGTGTTAAGTAATATTCTTCATATCGTAATTTTTTTATAAGAGTTATTGCCAAAGAATCAATATTTTTTTTTAAAAATCTCAAGTTGTGCTGATAATTTTGCTTTTTTGGCTTGCACAAAATGTTGCTCGTGTAATCGTCGACAAATTTGTGACAGTGGGCGATATCCAGTTCTTAACATTTTTTTAATAATATGTAATTCACTTTCAAATGGAAACGCAGAGAAAAAACCACGCCTGCCTCCCATACAAAGTGACTTTGAATATACTTTGGTTCGGTCGTGGGGATATTTTAATTTCGGCCCAGTCGAAGATCATTGCTTACTAGTTATAAATTTAATTTACAATGAATTTAAAAGCACTAGCATATTGGGCGATCGGCTTATCAAAATTAGAAAACACAGTGTAAACCTGGTTTTGAAATGAGAATAAATAGAATTTTTATGACCATCAGACAGGTTATAAAACAAGGAAACCGGCCATTTGCGCACCTTGGCACTTTTAGAGCTTAAATAATACAATATAATGGTTAAAAAAAAAATATATTTTTGCATATGTAAAATGGCCCTTTTTTAATTTTACAAAATATTTTACCAATTTTTGCGTTTTTTTAAAAAAAAACTTCAGCTAAAATATGTTTTTTTTTATTTAATATATATTACAATATTTTTTTTTTTAGTTTAAAAATATTTTGTCATGTGTTAAGAATATTCAAACACCACATATAGTCTAGTCGACCTCAAATTCAATACATTTCATACAAAACGGTAAGGACCTAGTTTTACATGCATTTTTAGGACCATTAAACAGGTTAAAAAACAAGGCAACTGGCCATTTGCGCACCTTGGCACTTTTAGAACTTAGAGTAGACATAACAATGGTTAAATAAAAAATATAGTTTTGTAAATACAAAATGGCCCTTTTTTTATTTTCCAAAATATTTTACCAAATGTTCATTTTTTACGCAGTTATATCGATAAATACCGTTTTATAGCGCGAACATTTTAAAAGACAGTTAATTGAAGATATTTTATTTTTAAAGATCTTATCTTTTTCATAAAGTATGCCAATTTTCAACTCTTTTGGATGTTGGGAAATATTTTAAAAAAATAATTAGTACATTTCTTATTAACAACATCATCAGCTAAATGAATTAGAGTATGAACATTCAAAACATAAAACTTTTCGCCATAATTATCTGCACACGATTCCACAAATTGTCATAGATAGATATTTGCTTGGGACTAATAAGTCAATGCCATGTCTTTGCTGCTTAAAATACGAATCTGAATCAGGGTTCCTGATCAGGAAACCTTATTCATGGTTAGTGCTCAAAACTGATAAGGCTTCCTGATAAGGTTTATTATGCCAAACTAATTAGACTACCTTTTTAGGTAACCTGATCAGGTTTAAGGTATAATATACGTGTAAATTTTTTGAAAAAAAAATTTTTTTTTTTGTTTAATGTGTTCTTTATAGTTTTAAGAGTATACAAACACATTTTTAAATCGATATTTAAAAAAAAAACAGAAGTTATAACAGTTTTCGTTAACCTATGTCTAAGCTCCATACAACAAATAAAAAACTTTAAACGCGATTTCCTCGAAACTAGTTTTTTTTTAAACGGTTCGATAGATAACTCGAAATCTATTGGTTCAATTTTAATGATTTTTTTTTTGCATTTTGTTCGTTATTTTGTCCTTTAAGCATCCCCCCTAAATTCAAGTATCTATTTTTTTTTATTTTTATATAAACAATAAAGCGTGCGAAAATGTATCTATTTTTCGAACTTTTTACTTCAACTTCCGCCATAAATAAAAAAACAACCCCGGGTGTCTTGCGTAGGGGTGATGCTTAAAATAATGTCTGTGCTTTAAAATGTCATTTGATTTTTTTGTTTCCGATACACGGGGAAGGCCATATCCATCGAACCGTTTTGGATGTCTTTTTTTCAATGCCATTTTCAGCGCCCTCTATAAAAAAGACAGAGCTGCATATAAAAAAAAATAAAAATATTTTCATAAAGAATTTTTTATGTACAATAACCTGTATAAATTAAAAAAAAAAATAATAACTTCTAAAAAATTTTTTGAATACAGCTCCTGTTTTTGGTTGCTACACGTATATTATACCTTAATATAGCAACCTGACAATGCTACGTAGTAAGTTTACCTGATCAGGATGATTATTAAAAAGTGCGTCACGTTTAAAATCAGCAGCTGATCTGGTGACCTGACCCGATCCTTATCAAAATAAGGATTTCCTGATAATTTTCTGACTCTATCCTTAGGCAAATTTCCACTCGGGCGAATGAATTCCACTCGAAAGCATGAATTTTCATTGCATCTGGCAAATGCTGTATGTCTCGTGCATTTATTTTAATGCAAAAGGCATATTTGTAAATAGCTCGTATATTGACGAGACATTCAAAACGCTATTTGAACGCACTCGAGTTGTTCTCTGGTTTGGAAGCTATTTAACATTGCTGGGAAAAGTGTATCGAGCTGAAATGGGACTATATAGAGAAATACAGATATAATTTTTTCCCAAATTTATTGTGTTTTTTATGTTAGGTCGGTTAATTCTGGGATTACCCTCGTATTCAGGACGAGGAGTTAGGCAAGGATAAGGACCAGGATTAGAACAAGGATTAATATAAGAATTTGAGCAAGGAAAAGGAATAGGATAAGGCAAGGATAAGTACAAGGATTTAAGCAGAGGTTATGACAAAGATTAGGACAAGGATTGGAACAATTATTAGGATTAGGACTAAGGCTTGGAATTAAAAAAGGAATAAAAGGAATAGGACAATTATTTGGAGAAGAATGGGAGACAAGTATCTATTGGGAAAAGAAGGATTGGAAACATGGATTAAAACAAAACTAAGACAAGGATTAAAACAAGGATTAAGACCAGATCTACGATGTATAAGAAGTATGTTACAAGGAATATGACAAGGATTAAGACAAGGATTAAGATAAGGATTTTGACAAGAATTCGATCAAAAGTTTAGACAAGGGCTTGGAACAAGAATTTAGACAAGGATTAGGACAAGAATTTGGACAAAGTTTAAGACAAAAAAAAGAGCAAGAAAATTTTATCACTTAGCTCAATACAGAAACTGTATACTTGGTTGTAACATAATAAGTTACCTCAACGCTCGCAACTGCATCTTCTTGCACAAACTAATTAAACACAAAACCCCTCTTTACCTCTATGAGAAATTGCACTTTGGTCAGTCGCTTAGAAGCCCAATGCTAATCCTACCTAGCTTTAATTATCAAAACTCAACAAGACTATTTTTCATCAATGCCATCAGACTATGGAATTCACTACCAACTTATCTTAAAACTATAGAAAGTGAACTTAAATTCAAGTATGCCATTCTTAAACATTTCTCGCCGCAAGATCTTTAACAATATTCAGTTCTCTAAATCTCTTCTTTTAAATATTTCCTCTAATTATCTTTTTTGTCACTTCAACGATTTCTATCTTTTTATTTTTATTTTATAATTTTTTTTTTCTTCCTTTACTACTTGGAACCTTATAGTTATATTTATAATTATTTATAAGTTTAAATTTACATCTATGTTAAGTCTGTACTGTATTTTTACAATTGTTTTCTCAGTTTGTATTGTTTAATATTAAATTTTAAGCAAATCACATCTATCATTGTTTCATGCTTTGTACTTTAAAAGAACATGGTTCTTATTGTACTAATGAAAATCGATAAAATAAATAAATAAAAAAATAAAAAATAAAAAAAATAAAAAAAAAAATGCGAACAAGGATATTGACAATGATTTGTTCTAGGATTAGAACAAGAATTTTAGCAATGAATAGATAAGTATAAGTTTAGGAAAAAAGCAATTTTGTAATATTATATACATATAGTTTATATTATTTAAACTGCTTGTTATTTTAAATAAATTGTTTGCTATGTACTTATGAAAATTAAATTAACATAAAAAACCTAACTTTACAAAAAATCCTTTTGTAAATAGAGATTTTCTTTTTAAAATTTACAGTTTTGAGAAAAAAACTTTGGCAGCACTGTTTTCAGTTTTACCACATAGATTTTCGGTAAACTTTGGCAAGAACTCCATATGACAAGCTTCCAATCGTCAACGGTCCAATTTTTGTGCTGTTTACAGAACTTAAGACGTCTTTTTCGATTTTTTTTTCTGAAAGCGCAGGTTTCTTCTTTTTTACACTGAATGTTAAACCTATTCGTTTTAAAGCTCGTCTTGCCGTCCACTCACTAACATCCTTGTTTAAGGCTTTTGCAACTAGTTTTGGTGTTTTTGTGGATTTGCTATGCATTAACCGCTCCATTCAACGGGCATCACCATCAGAAATCTTCCTGGGTCGACCTTTGTGTATTCGTACTATAGGAACATTTCTTCTCTTTCTGACTAAGTTTACAGTACTTTTGCTTATTTTAAGTTTTTCTGAGATATCACGGCTTGAGCAACCATTTAGAAGCAAACTTACAACATTGTTTTCTAAATTTAATGTAATTTTTTTTAATTTTTGTAACACACTTCAATGACCTTTGAGTTTTGCAACTAACTCCTATCTGGAAGACGTCAACTATACAAATAAAGAAGTTAAACATGAACGCATGATCGTACCAATTAAAGAGCTGCATGAATTCATTCATTTCATCTCTCTTCAGTGGGTGCAGTACTGAAGTTTATTTTATTCAAATCATTCATGCAGACCATGGTATACGTTTTCAACATTGTTTGCTACCATGCTGCACTGTCAATGCTACCATGTATTATTATACCATGCTGCAGACTAGAGTTCTGTGTAATAAAACATCAAAAGTTTTAAGAGAGCAAGAGTATAACACTCTATTCTTCTCTTTGTGTGTTGCACTCTATTTGCTTTCTCTCATATTTTGTGCTTTCGAATAAATCGTAGCATGTGCAGCTTTAGGTGTCTTAAAATTCATGGGTTCAGTGAGTGCAGTGAATACTTTCTTTACTTTATAGTGTTTCTGCTGTGTTGAATAAATAACTTATTGAAGTGTAAAAATGGTAGAGAATGAAGTAAGTAAATTCAAATAGATATTTCGAGTATACTTGCCAGAAATTAACACTGGTTCATGGAAAATTAGAATGAAGTGCAAACTAATTTCTTGTTTATAAATAATTATTAAGTCATTGTCTTAAGGCATGTTGCTACTTGGCGCGCTCGATATTCGAGCAAAAATTTAAAGTTTTTTTACGGGAAAACGGCAAGAGTTAGAGAAAAATTTTTTAGGGTGAATAAATACACTAAAAAATTATTTACAAAAAATTTTTTTTATTAATATATAGCATTTGTTATGTATGAAACTTTAATTTGAAGTTGACGTGTCGATATCAGAAAGAGCCGATGGTTACCATAATAACTTAAGTTTGGCAGCAACTAGAAAAAGAATTCATAAATAATATAGAATGGTTATCGTGTGATCTAAAATTTTTAAGTTTGGCAAAAAAAAAACAAAATTATGAAGATTTGAAAAAAAGAATCGTAAAAAACGCAAGTTTTTCTGGATTTTGTGCAAAAAACTATAGAAAAAATAAAAATTTTTGCAATTTTTTAGTTCACACGAAAACTACACAAGTGGAAAGTATGCGGTTAAAATTTGGAGATAATCGGACAAGGTAATTTTGTGTAACGAATCAGGTAGAAAAATGTAAAAAAACATCAAATTAAAGTTTCATGCCTAAAAAATGTTAAAATATATTAAAAAAATTTTTTAGTGTACTAATTAGCCCCAAAAAATTTTACCATTTTCTTTTACTGTTTTCCTGTAAAAAAATTTTAATTTTCACTCTAATACCGACCGCGCCAAGAAGGAACATGCCTTAAATTTGTAAACTGTAATAGTCAATTGTTCTTATGCACTTTTATTATTTTTATTGGGTTAACCGTTATATAGTAATATTTCGCTTTAATAATTCATTTAATTATTAATTTATTAAGTATTTATTAATTACTAAATTCATAAGTTAAAAATTGCAGTATGAAAACTGCAATATCAATTCCATGAATAAAACCATTACAGCTTCAAATATATAAATTATGTATATTCAAAGCTTTTCATTTCATTCAGTGAACTCACTGCATTGCACTCAATTTTCAAATACTTTCTATAAGTGTGCACGCTCTGATAGGCAGACAGCACACAAATGTATTCATTCTCTTTTGTTTTCATTTTGCTCTTGGTGCAAATGATGAATGCTCTCATTCATTTGTTTCACTGCCTTAGAGAAGATGAGAGTAAAGGCCTGACCAAAATAGACGAAACGAGACGATTGCAACTTGCCGAACGTTTGCAATCGTTATGTCCGTTTTGACATTTAACCCAAAATGAAACGAGTACCTCCAATCGTCTGAAACAAGAAGAAGACTGCTTTGCACAGCTGTTGTTGACGAGTTGAGACGCTAAAAGTTCGGTTCTTACGGAACAAACCGTCTCGTCGCAATGTTTCGTTCAGTTTCGATCAGTTACGTATGTGCATTTTGGGTTTTATCATTGGCTTCCATTTGTTCGAACTTACTCGTTATGTCTCGTTCTGTCTATTTTGGTCAGGCCTTAAGGATTTGAAAAGCAAGTGAATGTTTTGATACGCAATTTAAACACATTCATGCAGCTCTCTAGTACCAATGCAAGCAGCACAAAACGAACCGATAACGGGACCTTTAACGGCATCGTTAAAGCATTGTAAATTGAATTAAAGAGAACGAGCAAAAGTGGCCACATAGCACATTTTTAGTTTATTAATTTTTTCATCAGATGAATTGATAATATTGTTTTTATTTTAATTTTTTAATTTTTCTAAAGACGTTGGAGTGTAAAATAAAAAAGAAATTAACTCAAAAATAGAATTGGTTTTGTTTTCATAGCATTATTTATATAGAAGTCAAAGACATTCGGCCATTTATGCTCGCCACTGTAAGTTCTAGTGCTGTATGTAAGCTTACAAACGAATAGATTGCTATCTCGCGCCCTTTAATAAACAATGTTTCGAACCTGAAAAATCAACCACTCTACGTTCTGAGCCTATTGATCTAATATCAAACAATACTATAAGTGTGAAAATGCTCGCAATCAGATTAAGAGCGTTAATATTCACATCAACTCATCTAGCAAGATCATAATATCGTTGAACATGGAAAGAGGTTTTTAAGATGAAGTCAATGTCAATCAAAATTGGTTGAGCAAATGTATAGAATCATAAACCAGCTTTCACATTAAGACTTATAAACGAGGGGTTAAAACAAAATCTTATCATAAAAATATTTCCGCTAGTGTGAAATACGAACAAACAAGTTAAAATTTTGAATAGCTGTGTTAAAAACTAGTTTAAATTGCAAGAATATTTAAATACAGCACTTAATTTAAATTCTTAGACAATGCATTATCGTTGGTTTGATGAATTAAGTTTTATTTCAAAATAACGTCTGGACAGCATTAAAATTAAGTAATTTTTCAATTTCAATTTTGACACAAAATCATAAAAGTATTATGACTTGTTACACTTATGAGCCAATTAAAAGGATCAGAAGTTAATATATTAAGTGACTTTCGACTCATGTACTTTTGATATGAGAAACAAATTAATAAGAAACAAATAACATTCTTGGTTTTTGAAAAATAAAATCCATCATATCATTATGCATTCCGTACAGAGTTAACTCGATGATAATCCAGTGTTAGCTCTGCATGAAAACGAGAATTGAGTAGAGTTTTGTTTAGCGCAAGAAAACTCTACGAAACTTCTTGAATTAAGATGAATTCTACTGTCAATGAAATTTTGGTTTATTTTCGAAACAGTTTTGCCACTCTGAAGTTGGTACCGCCGAAACCAGGTTTCTGAAGGCCTCAACGGCCTGTTCGGGAGTAGAAAAACGCTCGCCATGCATTTTTTTATTAATGTGAGTGAACAAGAAGAGTTAAGTGCTCAAAAACTCCCTTGTTTGAGCTGATGTTTGGGAACTCGCACTGTCTTGATGGAGAATGATCTACGATGGTTGATTTTCCTCAATTCTCCAAAGACTCCCGGCAAGCAATTGGATGTGTACTATTCAGCATTAGTAGTTTTTCATCAGTGGTATATTTGCGACAGTACCGGATTTTCTAAAAAAAATGTCAACCATTTTATCCAGAGCAATTGTATGTGCTCCATCACCAAAAGTCGAGCAAAGTAATCGAAGCATTATTTTCATGTCAATCCACGTCGAAGACCATAAAAAAAAATCATCCGAAAATATTCACGTTTTTTTGCTGAAAGACAATTTTCAAACCACTGTAAGCAACAGAATAAGCGCTCATACTCCAACACGTTTTAAGTACGTTTATGCAAATAAATTTTCAATTTTTGAATGGAACTGTCAAAATTCATCTGGCAATGCTTAGTGTTGCCGAGGCGCAAGACTTTAAAGGCGCAAGACTTCATAAAAACTATTAATTTTAATTATTGAAATTAATCGAAACAATTCAACGCAACTATGCAGTTCAATCTAAATTGTTGTCGGATCCTTAAAGCTTTTACAAGTTCATCAATATCAAAAGAAAATCTGACAACTACCCATCTACCCTTACTTTTTCGAACATCTCCTCAGACAACCCGGAAGTAATTGCAAACCTATTTGCAAATTTCTTCAGTCAGTCATTCACAAATCTTAACGATGAACTTGATTATGAATACTTTTCTTCGTTAAGGAACTGTGCTCAAACCTCGCGGACTTCTGTTGATATTACACAAGGTGATATTTTAGAAAAAATATATAATCTAAAAGATTCTCCTGGACCCGATGGCTTATCTGCTATTGTCATGAAAAATTCGCGAACTTGCTGGCTCATCTCCTTTTGGCTCTCTTTCAACTTTCTATTTCTAAGTCAGTTTTTCTAAAGTTATGGAAAAATTCGTACATAATACCTTTGCATAAAAAAGAACCTAGAAATGTAATTTCTAACTACAGACCTATTGCAAAACTGTCATGTACTCCCAAAATTTTTGAAAATATTTTCTACGACATTCTTTTCTTCCATTGCCAATCTGTCTTTCCTCTTAGCCAACATGGCTTCCTCAAGGGTAAATCGACTACCACTAACCTCACCACTAATCTTATGAAGTTGATGCTGTTTCTACCGAATTCAGTAAAGCGTTTGACAAAATTTCGCATACTATCATCCTTCTAAAGCTTAAAGCTTTTGGTTTTCCTTCCCTGTTTATAACATGGACTAAATCGTATCTGGAAGAACGCCATTCTAATGTCATCTTTAGATGGCATTTACAATTCAGAATCTTTGGACCTTGGTCCTTTGCTATTCGTCTTAACAATTTCTGATGTAGACGGTATCATCAAAGAATCCAATCTCTCTGTGTACGCTGATGATATGGAAATATATCGGCGCATACGAACCAGCACTGATTCTCGAAATCTACAAGACAATCATCCAATTGGTGCCAAAAAAATCTTCTGGAACTCAATATCAGTAAATGTCAAGCTATTACATATTCTCATAAGCGAATCCAACTCCCCCGAGGACTTATTACATACTTGGAAAGCCAGTTCCCTCTGTAAGCTATTTACGGGACTTAGGTGTTATTTGCGATAAGGAACTTAACTTTAGGTATCACATTGATAATATCATTAGTAGAGCCAACTCTGCACTTGGTTTCGTGAAACACTGGTCCAGAGAGTTCTCCAATCCCTACGTTACAAAATCTCTCTATGTTACGTTTGTTAGACCCACCCTAGAATATGCCAGCCCAGTTTGGTCTCCCATCTACAACACCCATTCAATGCGAATCGAAGCCGTTCAACGAAGATTTAATTGTTGCGTACTTCGTGGTCTTCCCAGTTCTGACAGTTTCAAATACCCCCTTATGACAACCGTCTGAAGTTGATTAACAAGCAGACTCTTGAAAAACGAAGGGAAGTACTCTTCATTCATCAACTAATATGCGGAACCATTAACTGCCCAGCACTGCTCCACTTAATATCATTTAATACCAACCCAGCCAACTATATAGTCTATACCTCTCTTCCACCTTAACTTTCATCGCACCGACTATGGATACAGCGAACCAATAATCAGGATGCTTCTTGTCACCAATAATTTTATCAGCGAATTCGATTTTTATCTGAGCAGATCTCGACTCCGAAATACCCTTAACACTAAAGCCACTTATTTCCCCTCTCTAATGTCTTCTAACAACTAAGATATACACGTAGGAAATGGTTTTCTAATAGGGGCTTGACAAATTTGAATTAAATTTCTGAACGCACCCTTTCACTAATCCTCGAACTGTCACTGTCAATTTATTCAATAAACTCAATATTTTCATCATGGTAAAGTACACGATCGAACAACGTCTGCAAATTATGAAAATTTACTACCGAAATTCGGAGTCGGTGATCGCACCTTTAAGAGCGTTAACTGCAATTTTCAGTCGTAATTCTGGCCCTAGTAAACAGACAATAACAAGTTTAATGCAAAAATTTGAGTCAATATATTCGTTGTGTGATGTTACCGTGCCAGTAAGACAACGGGTTGGTCGAAGTGTCGAAAATATCGCTGCCGTTCAGGCGTCCGTAGCAAACAATGCAAAACACTCAATTCCACGGCGTTCTCAAGAGTTGGCCATTGCCCAGACCACTTTTTGGCGAATTTTGCGTAAGGATCTTGGTTTACACCCATACAAGATCAAGCTGACTCAAGAATTGAAGCCGCTGGACCATTTGAAGCGACGTACGTTCTCCGATGGGTCTCCTGAAGAGATGCGCCAAGTTGATGAATTTCATCGCAATATCATCTTCAGTGACGAAGCTCATTTTTGGCTCAATGGGTTCGTCAATATGCAAAATATGCGTTATTGGTCGGGTTAAAATCCACATGTGCTTCATGAATCACCACTTCATCCTCAAAAACATAACTGTTTGGTGCGGTTTGCATGCCGGCGGCGTCATTGGAACATATTTTTTCGTCGACGATAACGATCGTAACGTGAATGTCCATCTTTATCGAGCCATGATTACCAATTATTTTTGGCCCGAATTAGAAGATATGGACTTGGACGACATGTGGTTCTACCCGAGTGGAAATTTGCTTAAGGATGGAGTCAGAAAATTATCAGAAAATCCTTATTTTGATAAGGGTCGGATCAGTTCACCAGATCAGCTGCTGATTTTAAACGTGACGCACTTTTTGATAATCATCCTGATCAGGTAACCTTACTACGTAGCATTGTCAAGTTGGTATATTTAACCTGATCAGGTTACCTGAAAAGGCAGTCTAATCAGTTTGGCATAATAAACCTGATCAAGTAACCTTATCAGGAAGCCTTATCAGTTTTGAGCACTAACTATGAACAAGGTTTCCTGATCAGGAACCCTGATTCAGATTCGTATTTTAAGCAGCCGTATTTTAAGACATGGCATTGACTTATAACTCTCAAGCAAATCTCTATCTATGACGATTTGTGGAATCGTGTGCAGATAATTATGGCGAAAATTTTGATGTTCTGAATGTTCATACTCTAATTCATTTAGCTGACGATGTTGTTAATAAGAAATGTACTATAAGTGAAATCCCTGCGTTTCCATTTGAAAGTGAATTACATATTATTAAAAAAGGCTAAGGACTGGATACCGCCCACTGTTACAAATTTGTCGACGATTACACAAGCAACATTTTGTGCAAACCAAAAAAGCAGAATTACCAGCACAACTTGAGATTTCTAAAAAAATATTCATCCTTTGGAAATAACTCTTAAAAAAAAATTACGATATGAAGAATATTACTTAATACCAAAAAGACCTAACAATGGAATGGAACTGTTATGGAAATAAGTAAGATATATATGCAATCAAATACTAGTGAAATTAGAATCACAGGAACTTTAACTGCAAAAAATAGAATACATTTTTACAAATTCATGTAAAGTTTCTAAAAGTAATGCTTCAATCATAGATTGTATGATTGAAGATATACATCATAAAATGTTGATCATAGATATAAGTCGTAATAATAATGAACATTTTTATGTAATACCTTTAAAAATAAAATAAATAATTAAATAACTGACCTTATGAGCTTCTTATGATCAAATGTGTTGTGCGTGTTATTAAGTTTGTACACAATTGACCGAGAACCGGACCTACATGTTTAACGCCGACTCCGAACGACAATGAATGGAATCGTTCTTGTTCTCAAGAAGCTTTACATGGCATTTTGATTACTTTCTGAGGTTTGCCATTGTCTGCAGAGAGGTGACGGCCGTACAGAAAAATTATATTAATTCAAATAATTTTTTGTCGCTGCTGGGATTCGAACCTGGGTCTCCAGGTTCGTTGACATAGCGGCCACGCACTTTAACCAACTACGCACCGGACGCCACATGTAATACCTTTACTTCATACTTAAAAACTAAAAACTAAAATGTACTATATTGGTATGCTTTTACAAATAAATGTATTAAAAACATTACAGAGTTTAATTAAAAATAAAAAAAACACAACATCATGTTAACCAAATCAGTATTAAAAAAAAAAATATAGTAAGGAATGGAAAAGGCTACTGAATACCACCCTGATCAGGAAAGAATTAGTATAACCTTGAGTGAATACAAAAAAGGTAACCTGATCACAACCTGATCAGTATTTCATAAAAATGCCGTTAGTAAGGAACAGAAAAGGTTGTTATGATGTCAACCTGATGAGTATTTCATAATAGTGCCGTAAGTAAGGATCAGAAAAGGCAATCATGATGCAAACCTGATAAGAATAAAATATAAAATTATTCCTATCAAGCAAAAAATATTCTTATAAAAAAAGAAAAGGTTTCCTGGTATTAACCTGATCATCCGTTCTTCAGGATTCCTTAAGTAATGATGAATTCAGAAAAAACATGATACGCACCTGATCAGATATTAATAAGGCTTCCTTAAAAGGGCTATCCGTATCATATCCGGATCAAATTCGGATCAAAATAAGGTTTTCCTTAACTGATTTCCACTCGGGTAACAGGACGGTAGCACAACCCACACAGCACACGTTACAATCGATTTATTGAAAAGTAAGTTTGATGAGCGTGTTATCTCAAGAAATGGGCCAGTCGATTGGCCGCCTCGTTCGTGAGATTTAACGCCTCTAGACTATTTTCTTTGGGGCTACGTCAAGACATTGGTCTATGCCAACAAGCCGACGACGTTGTAAGCGCTCAGATCCCCAACATTAAAAGCGAAATAGCGGCAGTTTCGGCCGAAATGTGTGGCCGAGTCATCGAAAATTGAGTCCAACGAATCGATAGCTGCATACGTGCCCGCGGTGGCCATATGAACCAAGACGAGTTTCATTCATAAATGTTTTGATTGTACTTCAAGCAGGGAATAAAGTTTTTGAAATATCTCAATGGTTTGCGTTTTATTTAAAAAAAAAACTGTCAAGTCCTTAATGGAAAACTCTTTATAAACGATACTCACTGTTAACTTGAAGTTTTAAGTTAAAGTATTTTAACTGCTTGTATTAAACTTAACCAAATAAATAAAGAAATAATTTAGCATAGTTTGAATTAGGATTCCAATGGACGCAGTTTACAGTTAGCGACTCCATTTTCTGGACAAAAACTGGACAATTGGAGTCCGTTTGAAATGTAGTATCGTGCGAATGCTCCGTCCAACTTAGTCCATTTATCATTTTATTCAAATCGTCAGCGAGTTTTTTTTTGCATTTTTGGAATTTTGGATTTTTTTTTTTGTTTGTTTTTGGTTTTTGTAAAAATACCCAAACTCGACCTGTTCGAAAAGTTTAACTTCTAACAAAAAATTTAATAACAACCAGGTTCGTCAGCTAAATCGCAACATTTTTTTTATATCAATGTTAGACATAGGTTCAGAAAATATTTCCCCTTAATTTAATTGAAATACTGTCATATTTGCATATGTGCGACTTTTTTGTAAAGCAAGTTGAGAAAAAAAACATGACTGGTAGTTTTTGTCCAACTTTCATGTTTGCTAGCTAATTTAACAAGAAATTAGTTGGAAAACGAGATACATTTAATTTGTTTGCCAATAAACGCTTTAAAAAAGTTATTGGTTTATTTTTTTAGAAAAAAGATCACTTTTTCCTATGTAAATTATTCAACAAAAGCTTTTTGCGGTGCCTCTAAATCTTCTCTGATTGAACTCATATCCGAGATATATTAATTTTTCGAGTAATGGAAACTTTTAAGGGGTGTATCGCACATAAGACCTACTTTTTTTCTTGCTTTAAAATTAATTGTACATTTTTGACCAAAGTGTTTTATTTCGTGGATATTAATAAAACAAGTAAAAACTAGACAGACCCCTTCAGTTTTTTTTTTAAATTCGTGCAAATTCTTTGCAAATTGCTAAGGCTATAGCACTCAACTTTTTATTTGTTTTGTGCTCTGTTTACCACACCAATTTAGCAAAAATCAGTCATGATATTAAATAACTTGGCTCTTTCACCCCGTGAATAGGAATTGCAACAAGCATAAAAACAAGTTATAGTTGCTTTGCAGTCATTAACCGACAAGTACAAACAAAAAAAAAACTCCACTTCAACTGCAACATTTTCAACAACAAATAATATTAAGCAATAAAGCGCAAAATATAGAAAATAGTTATAATCCAAGAAACACGAGATGAATCGCGAGACATATTAGCGACAAGATCAGCAACAAAGACAAGCGCGGAGATGACGAAATTTGAGATGAAGAGCCGAAGAGCGCAAAAATAGCGAGTAGATTCAGTTACCTCACTTAAACAGTTAATTGGCAAACAATAATTAAAACAAAAAAAACAACTATTGCAATAGTTTACCATGGTAGAATGAACAAGGTAGTCTTGCGGCTGAAAATCCGCTCTGCTCTTGGTCGAAACTGTCAAAATCAATACAAATAATTTTATGCTTCTTTTTGCTGTTGTACGTTGTTCGGTAATTTTTTTAACAGTTCCGACTCTTGGCTCTCAGCCACGAGTCTACCTTGTTTTTTTTTTACCATTTGGCCAATAAAATGTTAGTAATGCAGCGGAAAACGTGTTGAAGTACTGAAGAAAATTAGAGAAGAAAGTGGGAGAAGGATGAGCCACAGATGAGTAACAAAAAGCCGGCTTAGTGAGGAGTTATTTTACTGATCTTGCTCAAAGCGACGCACGTTTAACTGAAAGAGTACGAGGGCAATTTGATAAGTTAGTGATTTTTTTATATAAAGTTATTTTTTCGGTCCTCTTAGCGCCAGTTTTTCAGTGCTGGTTTAAACTCTAGTCAAATTAAACCGAGGTTAACTCACCAAAATTGGACGTTTAAACTCGGTTTAAGCAAAATAAAAACACATTATATGATAATTTAAGTCAATTCAACTTAAACGAATGCAACAATATCTAGTTAAACCGAATTTTAACGTCCCTTTTTGGTGAGTTAAGCTCGGTTTAATTTGACTAGAGTTTAAACCCGCACTGAAAAACTGGCCCTTAGATCAATACATTTAGTCTAGCATTTTTCCAATTTTTCTATTCCTTCCAAAATTTTATCAAAATAAGCGTTTGTTTCAGTGATGACCTCTTAATTCTATCCAAATCTCTTACCACCGATCCATTTTTTCGGGTTTGGAAACAAGAAATAGTCGCAGAGGGCTAAATCCGGAGAAAATGGTGGATGGGGTAGCAGTTCGTAGCCCAATTCATAAATTTTTGATATGGTAACTACAGATGTGTGCGTTGGTGCGTAGTAATGGTGGAAGAGCACTTTTTTCTTCACCAAAAGTGGTCGTTTTTGCTTTAAATCATCGTTAAATCTATCCAACAGGTGAAAAGTATTTGCCGGTGATCGGACAGTAATTGATGTGACTCCTCATGAATCCCAAAAAAATTTCACCATAACCTTGTTGGCCGACAGACCCGCCTTAGCCTTATTTGGTTCACGTTCACCCGGAGAAGTCCACTGCTTTGACTGTTCCTTGATCTCTAATGTCTTGTGATGTATCTATGTTTTATCAACTGTTACGAAAGGTCGCAAAAACTCGAATTGCGATTGAACATCGCCAAACACTCCTTTGAAGTGGTCACACGGCTGCACTTATTATCCAGTGTGAGCAATTGCGGCACCCAT
Source organism: Pherbina coryleti (assembly GCA_943735915.1). Lineage (NCBI taxonomy): Eukaryota > Metazoa > Arthropoda > Insecta > Diptera > Sciomyzidae > Pherbina > Pherbina coryleti. The sequence continues at coordinate 93,563,705 of OX030949.1, forward strand.
TACGCGAATAGTTTTTTCATGTCGAAATATTCATGTAAAATATGATGTATCCGCTCAGTTGAGATGCCTACCCACTAAACCTCTGCACGAGTGCACTTGAAATGCGTTTCAAAGCACTCGTTTGTAGTGCAAGCTTTTGCTATGTTTTGCTCTCATCAATGAAATCAAGCCTAACACTACAGAGAGCACTCGTCGCTTGAGCAGAACAAGAACAAACTAAAACCAAAGCAATGTTAGGCACGATTCGAAAAAGACGTGTGCACTAACTGGAAAGTTATGTAAACAACAGCAGAACGCTTGGAGTTATGATGTGTTCTTTAGTTTTCATATTCTACATTTTCTTGTAAAAAATCATTAGGTGCATATTTAAAAAGCTAAAAAAAAAGTTATTTCCTTATTAATTATTCAAATTATAATAGGAGAATTATTTGTTTAGTATGAAAATGCATTTTTTTTCCGTTTTTAATAATATTCTATATAAAAATAGGCGTAGGCAAAACAGCTAAAAACCATTTTTCCCGTGTTTCCCAACCGATTTTGATAATTTTTTTTTTAAATCAACAAGATTAGAGAGAAGAAATGCACCGAATATCTATGGTGGGCGTAGTACATACTATACAACCCAAATTTGCGATATCAAATAACTTTAGAGTTATATTTCACACAGCCTCGGAAATTCGACCTCAAATCACACGTACAATTCCACTGGTGCCATTTTATGGACATTGAAAGAGGAATGTGGCATTTTTTAGCAGCCCAAATTTTCGGTATAACTTTCGAGCTATAAGTCACAAATCAATGAAACTCGGTAGGAACTTGCTATTTAGTCGTGTTCTTCGACTGGAAAAATTGAACGAGCATTAGACAAGGGAGCGTGGCACCAACCATACAATTCACAGCTTTTATATTGAATAGCTTTGGAAGTAAATGCCGTATAACAATGAAACTCAATATGGAGTTCATACTTGGTGATATCCTTCTACTAGAAAGTAGAATATGGGAAGTAGGGTACTGGGATGGGCATTTGACAAATGGGTGTGGCTCCGATCCAAATAATTCAATGAAGTGTAGGAAAAACTTAAGCGTATTAAGACCATTTAGGGTTCTGTAGATTTCGTGTTTATCAGTTTTAGGGGGTGGCTGATTTCGAATCCGATTTCAGAATTTTAAAGTTAAAGATGGTGGATAGGGTTGCCTACTAAATTTTTTGTAGTTTAAAAAATTCCGTGCTGTGGTGAACACTAAGTAAAAATGGGTCGCTAAATCCGAATCCGATGCCAGAATTTCAAAAGTATGATATTTTAACAATGGGGTTGCCACCTAATAACATGTTGCTTTAAGAGTTTTAAACATTATCTAACAGTTTTAGAGGGTCGCTGATTTCGAATCTGATGTCAGAATTGTAAAATTTAAGATAGGTGTTAGGGTTGCCACCTAATTTATTTTTATTTTTACGAATTCGGTGCTGGGGTGAACGATAAGTAAAAATGGGTCACTGAATCCGAATCCATTGTCAGAATTTCAAAATTATTATTAGGTGGCAACTCTTTTGTTTAAAATTTCATACTTTTGAAATCCTAGTGTTCGCCCCAGCACCGAATTCGTAAAAATAAAAAAAATTAGGTGGCAACCCTATCAGCCATCTCAAATTTTTAAATTCCGACATCAGATTCGAAATCAGCGACCCCCTAAAACTATAGGATAATGTTTAAAACTCGTAAAAAACATATTATTAGGTGGCAACCCTACAGGGTTAAAAATTTCACAATTTTGAAATTCTGACAACGGATTCGGATTCAGCGACCCCTTTTTTACCTAGTGTTCGCCCCAGCACCAAATTCGTAAAAATAAAAAAAAAATAAGTTGCAACCCTATCAGCAGTCTTAAATTTTAAAATTCTGAGATCAGATTCGAAATCAGCGACCCCCTAAAACTGTTAGATAATGTTTAAAACTCGTAAAAAATACATTATAAGGTGGCAACCCTTTTGTTAAAAATTTTATAATTTGAAAATACTGACAACGATTTCGGATTCAGCGACCCAGTTTTACCTAGTGTTCGCCCAAGCACCGAATTCGCAAAAATAAAATTTTTATTTGCGAATGGTAGAAATAATTACTTCGCCAAGGTTCTGTTGTGTTAGGTATGATTGATACATTTTTCGCTGTTAGTAATTGTTCTGTTAAAGCAAACGGCGAACATGGTTTGATTTGAAGCTGACGAATGCTCTGCAGTGTTCGTTTGTTATCATTAACAGATCAATCCTGTCGCGGTAACATTAATCTTGTTACCGTAGAAATTCACCTTTTAGTAACTTGAACACTCTGTTGGTATTCTGCTACCAAGCGTTACCGGTGAATATTGTTACCATCTCTTTAGGTGGTAACAAGCACAACAGAAGACATTTTTTAGCTTGCATTACAAAAAATAGCTCGCATTTTGAGTAATTAATCTAATTTTAAAATCCTCAAATTGAAATCGGAGCAAATTAAAATAAAAAACGATGTTAAATTCACTGTTGCTGCTTCTTCAGCACTTTTCAATGATAAAAATTTATAGCAATTCACTGTGTAATATTTATTAATTTACATAAAATTAATATATAAATTAAATATAGATAACACCGCAGCTGCGCCGGCGTAGTGCTTGCATATTTCCTACCAAGAAAAACAAATATTATATAAAAAGTTAACATAATGGAATTAATTCTATGTATTTACTTCTCACTTTCCATTGTTTATATTTCACCACACAAAAGAGCGAGCTTCATTTCTATAAGGTGAGTTTACGACATTTGACAGCGTTACCGAGTGCACAGAATACCGATTTATAAGACCGGTAACGAGTTTTGGTAACAATATTGCTGTTACCGGTAACGCACAGAATCGATCTGTAAATGACTTGGATACGCTCTGCTTGACTAACAGAGTTCTGTCAAGCTCTGAACTCTGCACTGTTGGATCTACTGTTGTGGAAAAAACGAGTGCATTTGTGCAGAGGTTTACTACCCACCTAACGCATTTTCATTCTCCGATCATTCAATATCTATCCATAGATTTTATCGACGATTTCTAGTGTGACGACCTCTTTTGGGCGACCTGAACGTTGAACGTCACTTCTGCTGGTACGACCACAACGGAATTCAGTAAACTACTTATTAATCATTAAAATTAATGGCACAGAGGCCTCATAGTATTCATCAAGCCTTTCTTTGATTTCGTTGATGGTTTTTTACGAAAAAAATAATGATTGATGAGTGCACGAAATTCACTCTTTTCCATTTTCATCGAAATTCATGAGACTGTCTGCTTTTAATGGCTTTCAAACACAAACTAAATAAAGCAGCTTGCTCAAAATTTGACAGTATTCTACCAACAGATAGAAGTTGACGGGACCGGTGTTGCATTTAAAGGTTCTATGCGGGAAATTTAAAAAATCACAAATTTCTCAAATTGCCCTCATAACAATGTCAATGGCGCGTTATTAAAGAGCGTCACAGTGAGAGGCACTACAAATTAGTTGATTTTTTAGCGGAAGCTATCCTATTTTTTAAACTTTAGCTGGACTGAGTTAGTTTAAGCTGATCTTAACATTTAATTAACTTCCATGAAAGATAAACAGTTGAAGTCATTAAATGAGCCCTCTATTGGTTAACAAAATATTTGTTTTTACAATTTGTATTCAATACATAATGAATTTTACATACTTTTGGAAGAGTGGGTAAAGTGCCATTGTGTATAAAGCCAAAATGTTTAATATCATTGCTGAGTTTTAGTTATAAGACTACATCATTTACATTTGGAAGTTCGTCTTAGCGCACAATTAATACCCAAATATAAAAAATATCCGATTTGGAGTCAATGTTTTCTTTGTCATAAGTTAGTACACGCTGTTGACTTTTCATTAATTCACATTGTAATTTTTTCTTAAAATTGTACTCTCACAACACTTAGAGGAAAAATTTTCAAGAATCACGGTTAATAAGAAATATATTGGGTACACTAAAGATTTTATAATACAATTAAATTTAGATTTATTAAAAAATGAAATAAAATGTTATACAAACATTTGATAGATATAATTTTTAGCTTAGAATTGCAAAGTTGATATCAAATTTTGTACAGTGTATCCTATAAACACAATCTTACAACAATAACCTTCGCCATGATTACGTTATTGTAGAATTCCGGGACTTTATCTTTGACAAATTGACAGATGTGTTTTTCGTAATCGTCTTTTGAGGCTAGTTTTTTCCCAGCAAGAGTGTGTTGGAGAGATCGGAACAAATGAATCTGAAGGTGCAATATCTGTTTATGATAAAAGAAACAGTTTAGAAACAGTTGTAAGACCCTGGTTACATCGTGTGCGTGATCAATGGCCATATGTTTCCAAACAGAAATCTGCTCCTTCATACTACAAAGTCATAACAACTCAAGATCGGCTGGCCGGTGATCTCCATAATCAATCTAAGTAAATAGTCCCAGCATATGGCCTCTTAGCTCACCGGCTTATTCTTATTATCTTATATTTTTGGATTACTACGTATGAGTTATTTAAGAACTGGAAACCAATAACCCTCATATGACTCCCTAAGATAAGCTACTACCACAGTAACGAAAGATATGTAGCAGGATAATTTATGGCGGCCTCGGTAGTCGAGTAGGTAGCGTGCTCGACTGCTACCCTAGAGGTCCCGGGTTCGATTCCCGGCCAGGCCATAGTCCTTCGCTTTAAGCCTTTATTAATTTTCTATCCTCATTTTGAATCAACTGAAATTAAGAATTCATCAATATTTACGAGTAGTTGTAGTTGATGGTAGAGAAGTTTGTGGATGAGATTGCTTGATAACTTGAATTGACGGAAGTAAAGGCATAACACTTGCCTCTGATTCAAATTCACATGTTTGTTTGGCTTTCCACCACGATTAGAACATCCTACAAATGCTTCACTTGATTGCCCTTTCCTTACAACTAATCTGTCACCCCATTTCGAACCAAGGCAGACTTGACTGAATAGGTATTTCTCCTGAAATCCTATGGTTCAAAGCTACCATAGATTGAGACCAATCTATATCGCCGCGTTACGAGATAACTCCCCCTTCTAGTTCCGTTTTCAACAATTTTATTGCTTCTTTTGCTGAGTGGCAAAATTATCATTATGTGGTAGTGGAAATTAAAAAAAAAAAAACATGGAGCGAAGTACAAAGTCTCATTTCGATTTTGACTAATTTCAATATAAATTTATTTAATCTCAAAGCTAAAGGGCAATATTTCAAGTATTTAGGAAGTGAACAATTTTTGTGAAATGTTTTAAGATGTTTCGAGATTTTTATTTTGTATGGGAGATAGACGCGGTTTTCATCCAATTTTGGCAAATTTCAAACTTAGTGTTTATTTGGAATCAAAGCTGGAATCAAGTGATTCTTTTTAAAAACGCCAAAAATTGTGAACGCAACAAGTATATGTCGTATATGGTAATAAGTTTTGGTACAATAAAATAATGGAAACCGGAGGAGGGGAATAAAATTAACTTTTGCTTTAATTTTGCTTTTCATAGTTTTTTGTTTGAATCTAAAGGATCTTATGAGCCAAAGTGTATCCGATAAGGTTCATTGCTATTGCTAAGTATGATGTGCCAAATGAGTACAACACTTTTTTTATAGAAAGTAACCTCCTAAAACCAAGTTTTGTGCGATATTTTATCATCAATTCTGAATAAGTACTAAATTAACCCTTTAACACATTTTAAGTTTTGACTTATTTCTGGCATTGACGTTGAATTTTCAGCTTTGGTGTATTCAGAGATATATAGTAGAATTTTATGGTAAATTTTTTTGTGGAACATTTTAACCCATTATATCCTTGTTTTATGGGTCTTTTTTGCCTTTTATCACAAAAGGGTAAAAAAGACTCATAAATTGAGAAGTAAGGAGTTAAAATATTCCACAAAAATATTTCTCGTAGTATTTTACATAAATCCTCAGAACACATCTTATACCGAAAATGTAAGGATAACATGATTTCCTATGCCGATTCACTAATGAATATAAGAATGTTCAAAAAGGGGGGAATTAAATCCCCCTTAAATAAGACGCAGACGTAAACTTTCAAAACGCAGATACACGTATTATTTTTTTTCTTCCCTCTATCAGAATCCGTTGTCAGAACCTTGTTATTTTTTTTCGTGTTGAACAGTGTAATTAACCAATTTATGATGGTTCTTAGATCATTATATACAGGGATCAACTAAACTGCTCACAATAATCATACAATTCGATATGGTTTTATTGAATAGATTTATTTTAATATTTGTAACGTTCAAAATATTTTATAAAAACATCAATTTTATGAACACTTCAACCTTTGACACGTATCACAACCCTTTGATTATTGTGTAAATTTTATTCTAAGTATGCGGAATACTTTCAATTAGTTTAGTGAGCTTAGGGGTGGCTTAGCCAACACATTAATACCAAATTCTACATATCACGTTTAGCCATCTTATATAAAATTGTCCATTTGAACTGATTCGAACTCAGTCATATCAAGACTAAATCCTCACGAGTGCTTAAGAGTCGTGTTTATTTAAGCTCTAATTTAATGATGAATTCCCAGCTAATTCCCACGAAAACAGCCCCAAGCCATCAACAACCCTCCAAATTGTGGAATTTCCTACCAATGCCCGCAGTCTTCCATCGGAATCAACGCCGCACAGTACTTTGTCCCATAGGAATAAATCAAGATTTTTGTTGTAACAGAACCTCACAAATTTGGTATCGTTTTTTAGATAATACTTTCACTAAGAAAAATCCAAATTTTTATTGCAATTGAACAATTTTTGTAGCCACTATACCTTTTTAAAGTCAAGCATTTTTATGTATTTTTATTGTTATGGAATATTTGATTTTGCACATCTTACAAAGAAAAAAAATTACTGTAAGCGCAATTTTAGCCGAATTCATTTGATTTTTGATTTTATTTCAAGAAAAATATTGTATAAATAAATGACTTTTAATATGTTTTCAATTTAGCTTAAGAAAATAAATTGAAAAATTTCCAATAAAATAAAAATTCTTTTAAATATTTTCCAAAACTTTGCCATTTTTGAGAGCAAATTAAAAAAAACATAAAAAATATCTCTTTCATTTTCTAACATATTGTTAAACATGTATTTATCTTTCAGATTCCAAAATTTGATAACCGTTTTCAACCGTTTCTCGGAGTTATCGCATTTTGAAAAATGGTCTAAAAATCATATTTTCCTCTAATCAATGGAAATTTATATTTTGCGCATTATTAAAAGAAAAATATTGTGAGCACATTTTTTAAACAATTCGAGTGTTTTTTTTTTAATTTTTTTTTCTTTTTATTTTTATTTTTGTGAAAACAGTTCACTTTATCCGACTTCTACCAACCGATTCTTTGAGTAAACGTCTTTTGAAAAATGGTCTAAAATTGATGTTTACTCAAAAATTGCTCTTTATTTTGTTACCATATTTCTGACACTCTACCGGAGTTTGTTTATAATTTTTAAAGAATTTAAAAAAAAAAAAAATGTTTCTTAACAAATGAAATAAAATTCTGATGTTATTTAAGACAAAAAAAGAAAAATAAAATAAAGGTTATGTTTCCTTAAAATACTCTTTTCAGCACATGATAAGGGAAACATTAACACCAAATGAAATGGACCGATTTTGTAACACCGAAAATCGATTTTTTTTCAAATGGAAGCTATTTTGTTTTTTTTTTCGGCGGATAAAAATTATCTTTGTTCAGGCGGTGGCCACTTAAACATTCGTTTTTTTTTTAATTTTTGCTCTGATTTTTCAGACTGGTGATATCCTGCACACCTATTTTTTTTTATTTAGTTTTATTTACTCATATTAACTTGATTAAAAAAAATACCAATACGAATATTTTTCTTTTTTTTTGTTTTGCAAAATATTATTTTACATGTATAGTAGCATTTTCGTCGAAAAAGTGCATGGGAAACTATATGCCTATCTTTTTTAAAAAAAAAGAATTGCCAAATGGTTTTCAGTATTAAAAAGTTAAAGCCTTAATCGTTCAAAATTAATTTTTTTTGTTTTTTTTACCAGTTCTAATAACTTTAAGATTAAATTTAATATAGGAAAAATTCGTTTTTTTTTTATTAAAACCTAATTTTTGGCGCAAATACTTGATATACGTAAAATCTGATTCAATATTTGAAATCAGCAACCAAAAATTCATAAACATGCAGAATTTCATAACAATCGAACGACTCCTTGTATTTTTTCCTCACTTTTGTATGGGCTCAAAGTAATGTGCGCTGCTTATTTCCTTTTTGTCAGACCTCAAGCCTTTCTTCCAATCCAATTTTCCACATTCTATTGAAAACATCAACTTTCGCTGTTCGTGCTTCTTACTCAAGAAAGTTTTTTCCCTTAACCTTAGTTTTAGGCGATATTCCATTATTTTTGCAATTCTTTCTTGGCCTGGTGATAGCCTGGTGACGAAATTTTAACGATAAATTATACTGTCTTCTTAGTTTTCAATATAATATTTACCCCTTCATTCTGTATAACGAAAGGGCTCACTAGCAATAAGCAAGACACGAGAAGCTATCGGTTTTTGTATGGAAAAAGGTAATGCCGATTATTTCTTTTTTGTCGTTCGTGATACAGCTTGACGGGGTTAATATCATAACCCTAAAAAAAATCGTTTCACAAAAATTAAAAAAATTTTATATAAAAAATAAAAATAAATAAATTATAAAAACCCTCCAAAATTCAATTTTCTAAGTGCTGAACCATAGTTGAATAAATAAGGTTGTCTCGTGGCTGATCGTACTCTCTTCACAGTACCCATAATTGTCAAAATCAATGAAAAGCAACAACAACAACTTCATCGGCTTTTCATGTTATCAATTTTCGTTTTCAGATTTTGTATGAGCTGTCAACTTCGATTTGACATTTTTGGGAACTCGCTCTCACCCATGCGACAACCTTATTTATTCAACCATGTGCTGAACTAACAGAAGTTGAAGTTCATACAGGGTGATTTTTAAAAGTTAAATAAATTGAACAAAACTTGATGTTTTTCGTTTTTTTTTTTTTCATTCAAATTGCTGTCTCTGCTGGTTTGATTTAATTCTTAGTAGACAAAAACTTCTACATTTTGGTCTTTTCACCTTTATTATTGCTTGAATATTTTTTCGTACTCTTTTCTCTATAGTTGGCCTGCCTTAACGTCAAAACCAATCTTTATAAAAATCGAGTGCATTTTTTGGTTGCATAACCGCCAGACTGGAAAGCTCAAAATTGTCAACAACCACAAGCGGAAGCACAAAGTTTGGACAAACAGCGTCGCGTGTGATGCATCAAAACAAATGGAAACGTAAAGCCACCATGAGGCACTGTTGGTCTTTACATTTTTATATGTTTAAATATAAAAAGTAAGCCATTAAGTTAATTACACGACGCACATTGGGGAAAAAATAAGCTCTAATGCGTGAAAGACCATTATCTGGGTTAGTTTCTAGATTTTGAGAGATAGAAAGTGTAATTTTGACCTATGAAGTTAAATTTTTTATAGAATTGTGTGATATACATTTTTGTTTTTATTAGATGCATCCTACACATCTATCCTATAGATTAAAAACCACTAGCATCTGCCGTGCTAAATAAACAACACATCTTCAAGGCCACATTCCAAAATTACTCCTGACCTTAGGAATTGCTTTGCAACGGCTGAAGACGTAAGTAAAGAAAGGAGTTTATCAAAGATAGTGGGAAACTGCTTTCTACAAGAACTGTGGCAAATCTTGGAGTGAAGGTAACGGATAAAATGTGATATTCTAAGACAAGTCTTTATTCAACATAACCGGCTAAAATGAAATGCTGTATGTACAATCATGGAAGATTATAACGAAGAGTGCATACAAAGGAAATATCGGAATACGATTAGGAGTATCATCTGAGAAAGTTTTTTTTTTTATTAAAGACAAAAACCTTCTGTAAGATTATCAGGCAATTGTTATGTATCCAAAACTGGTTTAAAAGATGGAATATAGAAATCAATCCTCAATTCGTATAAATTTTGCACTTCAAAAAGGCGACTGTATACGTACACCTGTCAAAGTCAATGAATATATAATTTCATAGAGTAATTCATAGACCTGCAAAGAACATATCAAGAAAAAGCGCCAGCAAATTAATAATAAAACCAAAAAGCTTTACTGGTTGTAAGGACCTAAATCTCATACCAACAGTAAACTCTTAAATATAGTTTGCATTTATAATTAATAAGTGTTAACCATTGAATAATTTGTATAGTGATTTTGTGTCATGGAGTAGAATACTACATGTTTAATTTGTTTGTTTATTATCCCATGGATAGACTGTAAATATAAATAAGAATATATATAGATATGTATTTATATATATCGACGGCTCCTACGAAGACTATCTCTTCTTTTAACGCGATCAAGAAAATCCTTTTTTTTTAAACTGCGGCGACAAAACTCTCTTTTTGCAAAATGCGGCGAAAAAAATCCATGTCAAAGGCAAAGAAAATCCGTTTTTTTAAAATTCGGCGAAGAAAATCTCTTTTTATGAAATGCGGCGAAGAAAATCTCTTTTCAAAGTGTGACGTTAACAACGCTGTATTTTTTAAGGAGCGGGAACAATTTTTCTGAAAAAAAATTATGTTTTCAAATAATTATTTCTACTTATAATTTCATCTTTATAATTCCTTACAGTACTCTATAAAATGATTTTTATCAACAAATAATATAACGTAATGATATATTTCATATGATTGTTTCGAAATTTTACATAAAACTTTTTAAAAAAATCAATGAGAATTTTCGAAATTTACAATTTTCTCCTAGAAATCAGTACAATTATTTTCACTAACAAATAATATAACAAGTATATGTTTGAAGTGAACTCTACCACGAATTAAATACAAAATTAAAATTTAAAAAAAAAAAATTAAAAACAATGAAAATTACGAAATCATACTATTTTTTGTATAGTAATCATTTTACTTATTTCTCATAACCAAACAATATTGTTAGATTACGTTGTAATATTATAGAAATCTTTACTAAGTGATTTATGTAAAAAAAAAATTGCAATGGTTGTACAGTACTTACTGGTCACGAAAAATAAATACATTTAATTGATAATATCTATATAAAAATCTTTATGAATTGGTGGAATCCATTTTTTATTAACCATAGTAAGAAGGTATTGCTTCTTTTTTTCTGAGAGCTGTATTTTTTTATGGTAAGCGATGGGAAATTTATAATTTTTAATCATATTTTCATAATCGATTGAATTTTTAAAGATTCTCGTAGATACTTAAGTACTTAAAGTCACGCTAAATGTTTTGTTTTCAAAATTCCATCGTTCGCGAATGCAGACTTTTGTTTACCTTTTCAACTCCACAAGGTATAGCAGTATAACGTATCTATTATATATGCGGAAATGGGGGAAAATGGGGTATAAAGAGATTTTTGAGTTCTGTGTAGGAAAACAATAATTTTCTAGAGATTTCTAGGGTTATTTGGAGTTTCATGTTCGACAATGAAAAACTTCGTGTACGAATATTCCGCTGAATAGCCGAACTCTAGCAATATACATATAAAAACTACGCTATAGAAGTCTTTATAATAGGTTTGTTCACGTACTTTACTTGTAAAAACTTGCAGGGAGAGAGTAAAAGAAGAATTGAAATAAAAATATTTACAAAGAGAAAAATAGCGGAAAAAGTACGTGAACAGAAAACTAGTAGAAACTTGCAAGTTAACAGCTGATCAAACGAATTTACATCATATGCTGTTTTTTCTGCTATAATAAATCGTTATAAATTATTGAAATCATTTCTTGGGTCTCACCAACATTAACATTATACTTACATTTTCCTCAGCATCACAAATGTTTCTTTTTCCATCCATTTTAATACGAAATCAACAAGAAATAACTTTTGACAGCTTGTTTTTTTTTTACAAACAGTTTTTTTCGGTAGTTGCAAGTTCTTGCAAGTAGAAATTTTGCTAGCAGAAACTTGTAGCTACTTTTTTCTCTCTCACTATTTTACGCTCTCGTTGTCCTCTCTCGTTGCAAGTTTTTCGAGTACGTGAACGCTTTACTGGTAAAAACTTGTAACAATTTGTACAAATTTTTTGTTAGTGAACAAACCTAATGCTTATCAGTTATAAACTCTTGATGAAAATCAAAATGAATGTTATGATATTATCGAGTTCGCTGTCTAACACGCTGTCTAACACGAAAAAAGTAAGCATAAAATAAAAAGATTTTTTTCGCCGCATTTTGATAAAAGTGGTGTTTTTCGCCGCATTTTAATAAAAATGGTGTTTTTCGCCGCATTTTTATAAAAGTGATTTTTTTCGCCGCATTTTGATAAAAGTGATTTTTCCGTCGCATTTTGAAAAAAGAGATTTTCTTCGCCGCAATTTTCTGTCGGAAGATTTTTTTCGTAAGCACCGTCGATATATATTAATATATAATATAAAATATCAGAGCGAGTTACGTCACGATATATATTAATATATAATATAAAATATCAGAGCGAGTTACGTCGATCATACTGGCGAAGGATGACGATACAAAATGTACATAGAATTTTAATTAAATATGTAAAAATTAAAAGGACGCTGTTCCTATGATTTTTATCATTAAGCGGAAATACAGTGCAATACACTGCAATGGTTTGAAACATTCCTACGACATCACCACCAGTGTTGCCATTTTAGCTACTTTGTAGCTAGATTTAGCATCTTTTTTTCTCATTTAGCTCCAAAAATTGTGTTTTAGCTCCTAGCTACTTTTTTAGCTTCTTATTTTTCGAGTTTAGCTATTTTTAGCTACTACTTTTTTTTGGTTAAAAAATGCAATATTTTCGTAATTTTGAGCCATCTCTAACTTATACATACGATGAAATCCAATGGAGAAACTTCACACTTATCCATGGACAAAGTATCGTCTTCTATTGATTTTTGGATAGAAGTAAGAGAATGGAAGGGTTAACCCTTTCTCTGATTTTCGTGAATTAAACGAAAACCCTTTCTCTGATCTTACTAAATTCGTTTTTTATTTTTTACTTTTACCGTTAGGCAATGCTGAAAAAACGAAAGTTTTCAATAATGAGTCTTATAAAAACAAAGCAAAGAAATTCAATTAAATTGTTAATGTCAAATTCCACAGTATGTTAAGACCATCATTCGTATCACGAATCAAGGCATGAACTACAAAAAAGAAACGATCAGCACTACTTTCTTCTATATGTAAACCTACATATTGCTTATCGTATTTTGCTTATATTAAGTAAGCCTATGTCGTGATACAGAATAAAGGGGTAAGATATATCTTAAAAAATAAACAAATGTTGCCACGACTACATTATAAATGACGATCTCGTAAAATTTGTGAAACGGGAAGATATTTAGAAAGATGAAGATTCTGATAGTTCAGATTATAATAGTAATGATAGTATGGAATTGAGATCTAAAGTGATGGTATACACCTACAAAACTGTGCCTACATATAAATATTAATACATACATATATGTATTTATTTAAAACTAAACTTTTTGGCCTTTTTCTTGTAATTAATTTTTGTTTTAATTAACACATTACCGTTTTAAAAAAATTATTAGTATATTGAAAGTGTATTCTACTGATCAAAATGTACCTTAGCATATGAAAATATATTCCTTTTGTTGTTTTTATTTATGTACACAGAATTTAAAAAAAAATTTAAGCTGAATGAATAAAATATAGTATCTTAGTTGTTTTTAAAAACTAGCTTCTTTTTTTAGCTACAAAAAAAATTATTTAGCTCTTTTTAGCTACTTTTTGTAGCATTTTTAGCTACACCCTCAAATATTTTCTGGCAACACTGATCACCACATATGACGAATCTTCTCTTCTCTTCTCTTCTCTTCTTTTCTCTTCAGAGTAGCAAAACTGTTTCGAAAATTGATTCAAACGAATATGTAATAGGTTATTGAGGATATCTTAGAGAATACTTTGAGAAACAATAAAAGCATTGCTACTGATTAGCCAGTGTTTTTTTTTTATAAACCCCTCGTATAAGGTTTTTTTTTTAAATAAAACGAGCAATTGTTTAGATGTCTCTTAAATTTTTATTAGATTATAAAGAAGAATTGATTGAAAGAATGATCACTTTGAGAATTGGAATTTTTTGCAGATGTTTAGCCCAGATCTTCCTCTTAACATAATACCGAAGAATCTTTTTGGCCAATTGGTGACACCAAAAAGCAAAATTACGCGACATTTCGTGCGCAATACCTCGATTAGTTCCCGACTTGTATGGCATGTAACTAAATCCTGTTGTAAGTAGAGGTCGTTTGTGACCGTTTGCTGCAGCTTCGACCACAAAAAATTGTTCATCATGCATCTGTAGCGCACTTTATTGACTGTTAAGGCGTTTACAATATAATTTTCGAAAAAGTACGGCTATATGACGCCTCCGGCCTACAATCCGTACCAAACAGTCACTTATTGTGAGTGCATTAGCATATCTTCAATCACTTTGCGGGTTTTATGAACCTCAAATGCGAAAATTTTGCTTTTCATAAAACACAATTTTTTAAAAAATCACCATCACAATTCATGTTTTTTCAGACCCTATCCGAAAACGTTCGGCGCTGATGGTGGTCCGCCGGGTGTAGATCTTGAGTCAATTGGACCTTGTACGTACGCATATCGAAATCATTTGTCAATATTTGAGTGGAGAGATCGAGTTCTTGAGCACTGTGACGAATTGTGGTGCTTGGGTATTTTTCAAAACTTTCCTTTACTGCGTTGATATTTTCAGCTGAACGTCCAAAGCGAAGTCATTTCGGTGTCCTTACATCTTGCATTAAGGCAATTAGCAGATTGCACATGATTACGAGTTTTTTGCTTTTCTGACTACGATTGAACGCGAATTTTCGTAAAAAAATTCAACGAATTCTGTGTTTTATTTCACTGTGTATTTTTCGATGCAAAATTCGTCATCAAATGTCAACATTTTACAATTGCAAAAAGGCTAAAGCTGTTAAATAATAAGCCTTTAAAGCCCTAAACCTCTTGTTGGTGCACTTTTCCTTTGTATACTTTAAAATCTTAAAAAAATTTGTAAATATGCTTGTTTTTCTTTTTAAATCACATATTACGATAACCTTTAGAAGCTACATTCAAAAGAAATATGTTTGTTTTTTTTTTCTTTTTTACTTCAAAAATATGGTATTTTCATGGAGTATATTCGTTGTCTCTAAAATAGCCTAAAAGTTAAGGTATACCAATTAAAAGTTTTATTTCCTCTGATTTATTGGTTTTAAGATTTATTTTCATTTATATTTGCCTTGTCGAGGCGGCCGTGGTCGAGTGTGTTAAGAAGTGCGTGGACCACTCGATGTCAATTCGAGAACAGGTTCGAACCCCATCTGATACAGACATTTTTTTCAATTGAAATTAATTTTTCTGATCTGCCGTCATCTCTCTACAGACAATGGCAAATGTCAGAAAGTAAATAAAGTTAATAAAAAAGAAAATGCAAAATGCCGCTGCCAGAGTCTATGTAAAACTAGGATATCCAGTTCTCGATTATTTGTGTACAAAACATTTAATTACACTCACAACACAATTTGATCATAAAAAGCTTGGTCAAAGCCTTTTCAAGGGCTGGAATATCATATTTGGACTTTTTTTTAACCTTAGCGACTGTTCGTTTCGTATCTTTTGCTATGCCTTTGGATGATTCTTAAACGTAGGCCTATTCTTATTACGATTCTTAAGGCCTATTGACAGAACATAATATTTGGTGTTTTTGATACCATGTCTTCTTCTAAATCATTTAGTCTTTATGAAAGACCGTCTCAAACATGTTAAATAATTATGACTATGCGCGCGTTTTACCTCATTCTCACCCAGCGTGCGAAGTTTTAAAACACCAACATCAACAACAACAAGAAACAGCAACCAGAAATAACTTAACTTTAAGCAGAAAGCCAAATAAATAACCAAAACAAACTTTACACTACAAACATTTTAACACTTCCGTAAAGAGAAGCGTTAGCAACACTGGCCTTGTTACCGGCTTATCGGCGGCATACTTGTTGGTAACGAAAAGAAAACGGTTTTGTCAATAAGTGCTATATTGACAAATGTTATCTGATTAGCTTTTGTTGAGTTTATTTTATAGCTGACGGTTTATAATTTTAAAGAAATAAATTCAAAAGAATGACTGGTTCCAAAGGTTCGGGCTCTGAAGATGAGCCACTTGTGCCCGATGATATTGATGATGAATTCTTGACAGCTCTTATCGGGAAAGTGCCCGAGGTAAGAAAGTTCATTGATTATAGGCAAAAAAAAAAACATATTTTTTAATCTTTAAACCCTTTTCAATATCCAGATTACAAAAGCATTGCGTCAGAAGGATACCCACGATAACGCCGACAATGTTCAACGGTTACTCATATGCCTTAATCGCTACAAATCGGATTATCATATGGAACAACTTCGCTCCGAGGATTTAAGCAATGAAATCATTCGGTTGCAAGAACGCCTGGAGAGTGCTGCTGAAATCTCGCGCTTAGATCAAGAAGCTATCGCTGAGTTGCGAAACGTTATAGGTAGGTACTTAGTACGGATAGAGATTCAGTATTTTATATTGATTTATATTGATATTTTATTTGATATTGATATTTTAAAAACTTTGTCATTTATTTTCAGAGGGTGCCTGGAAACAAAAGGATGCCGCACAGAACCGAGAACAAATCGCACAGGATGAGGTCATCAAGTTACGCGAGAAAATTGTCACATTGGAGGAGTCAGTTCAACGTTTAAGCGATAAAAGTCTCGTTATGCAAACGTAGGTGGAATTAACTTATTAGAAAAAAAAAGAATAATTCCATTTTTTTTTAGCAAGCGAGAAGAAAATAAGGCTCAAGTTAAACTTAGTATGGAAATTCAGGAACTCAACAAACGTCTGCAGATACAACGCACCTATACAACCGACGTCGAGGCCATGACAAAAACTCTCGAAGAAAAGAACAAAGCTTTAATTAAAGTGCTCGATGTAAGTGAGTCCCACGCGATCAAGGTTGCCAGTTAAAATTCGGAACAATTCCCATGGAAATTGCCTTTTTCCCACAGTACCATAAATTAAATACAACCAAAATTACCACGGCAAAAGTAAACAAAAAAATTCCCACCACAATTAAAAAATACCACGCTTTTTAAAAATACCACCTAAAATCCCATATGCATTAAAAAATCCCAAAAAAAATCCCAAACGCATTAAAAAATACCACAATAAATCCCATATGCAACAAAAATTTAAGGGATTTTACATACGTAACTTATGACATAAAATCGTTGTGTAAACAGAGCGTTTTATGCGTATAAAGGCAATGATTTTATACGAAGTTTTCCCAAATCCCACGGCAATTAAAAAATACCACACTGAATTCCCACGCTAATTAAAAAATACCACGCTGAATTAAAAAATACCATGGGAATTCCCAACACAAAAAATTCCCAAGGGCAGTTAAAAATTACCACGAATGGGATTTTTCCCACATAACTGGCAACCTTGCACGCGATCAATAAGAGAGACACAATTTACTTATTAATAGACAAACTTTGGAAACAACTCATGGTATTCAACCACTAGAACTATTAGAGTTGGGATGCTTAAAACGGTCTTCCATTTTTGTCAAACTAATGATGTCAAATATTTTTAACATATTATTTAATATGTTGCCCGGTTTCAAATCCTGGTCAGACCATTTCCCTGCCATTCCCAATATATCAGCCCATTTTTAAACAAGGCAGTAGACTTGACTGAATAAGTATAACACCAGAAACCATTGTTTCAAAACTAAAAGAAATACCCTAGTTTTCTGTTTAGAAAAAAAAATTACAATGTGCCATACTCATGCTTTTTTCTAAATGTTTAAAATGTGGCGTCCGTGGCGTAGTTGGTTCAAGTGCGTGGCCGCTATGTCAAGGAACTTGGAGACCCAGGTTCGAACCCCAGCAGCGACAGAAAATTATTTGAACTTGACTGAATAAGTATAACACCAGAAACCATTGTTTCAAAACTAAAAGAAATATCCTAGTTTTCTGTTTAGAGAAAAAATTACAATGTGCCATACTCATGCTTTTTTCTAAATGTTAAAAATGTGGCGCCCGTGGCGTAGTTGGTTCAAGTGCGTGGCCGCTATGTCAAGGAACTTGGAGACCCAGGTTCAAACCCCAGCAGCGACAGAAAGTTATTTGAATTAAAATTACCTCTCTGCAGACAATGGCAAACCTCAGATAGTATTCAAAATGCCATGTTCAATGCCACTCAAGCTTCTTGAGAAAAAGAACATTCCGTTCATCGCCGTTCGGAGTCGGCGTTAAATATGTAGGTCCAGTTCTCGGTCAATTGTGTACAAACTTAATAACACGCACAACACAATTGATCATAAGAAGCTAGGTCAAAGTCCTTTCAAGTGCTGAAATGGCCAGTTATTTCTTTTTTTTTTTTTTTTTTTAAATCCAAGAAAGAATATTCACTTCCACTGCAATTGTCATTCGATGAAGGGAAAATCGATTAATATCTTATATGGGACACCATGGAATATTTTCGAGTATATCTTTCTATGAGTTTAAACTGAAATATTTTCAAAAAGTATGGTATGTCTAATACTTTTTGAAAATATTTCAGTCACTTCCAGGTAGTTTAATCTTATTGAAATATGATTTTTCTATGAATAATTTTTAAAAAGACTGCAAGCACCCAAGACCAAGATCACTTCAACTTACGAAAAAACAGATTTAATCATATCAGCCCTTAGAATTCCAACTTATTTTCTTACTTCTCTAATCATTTAAAACAGCCGTTTATCTGCATTTCTTACGCTGATGGTTCCCAACATTTAAAGCAACTAAAAGAGTCATCGCTTCTTTTCATTTCAATTGAATCCACATCTTACATACATCCCTTCCTTCCGCATCTTAAACTCAGTTCAAAACTGCATAATGAATTAGTTACTCCCATAACAAGTCGCTCATTGAATCAGTAAATGTAAAATCTGCTGAGTCACCAAATACCTTTCTTTGGTGGAGAGGGTTGGGTTGTGAACCGGGTTTTGTTTTTGGAAAACCTAACTTTTCACAGAATAAAGATATCGAATAATTCAAGATGGTGTTGGAAAGGTGAATATACAACTCAACTTTTTTTTGCAGACAAACTACGGTGATTCCATGTCAAATCGGACGCTTTTCTCCAAAAATGGATTTTGTTGTCGCCGTTTTTTTTCAAATTTTGCACGTCGATAGTACTTTAAAAAATAAAAATATTTGCATATTTTTTTTTATAATTTTTTTTTTTTTGCAAGCTAGACACAGTGGAAAATTAAAAAAATTATCAAAAATTGTGAATAGGACATGTAGTCAAATAACTATATCTGCAAAACCGTTAGTCCTACAAAAAAATTATTAAAACTTATTTCAAAGATCTTAAATTAGTCTTCCATTTGGTGTACTCTTTTGCTAACACTTTCATAAAAAGTTTTCATTTTTTTGGCTACTAAAAATTTCATTCACATTTTTCATGGTCAGCACCACTATTTTTTTGGCGTTATGAAAACATTGTCGTATTGAAGCATTCATTCTTAATGCAGTGTCAAAATTTTATGTTGGAGAATCAATGCTTTCTATTTTAAACGAAGTTTTCTGTCTACACAATTTTTACATATAAAATACTTTTATTTCTTATTAAAAATTGCGTTTTAAGCTTGGCGACCATTGTGATATTCCATTTGAAGAATTAACCATTGTTACTAGTTATTAATTAAATTTACAATGAATATTAAAAGCACTAGCAGCTTGGGGTATCGGCTTATCTTCACTTAGGCTAAAAAATCGTTATGAATGAAAGTGTTCAATCATAATTCAATCATAATTTTCTTCATCTTCATCCAAATCGGTGGTGCAATGTTTGCATGTGAAATACGAACGCTTTCCCTTATTGGCGCACTTCAAGTGAATAGGCCGGTCACATGTGTTGCATTCGATGGAGTTTGTGGGTGTCAGTTCTTAAGGCAAAAACCTAAAAAAGTGGTGCAAAATATTCAAAATATCAATATCCTCATCAGATGGTTGTTGATGGTAATCAAAACACTTAATAAATATGCAGTACACTCACCTCTTTGGAATAAATTCTGTTAAATTTTATTGTATAAATTAATTTGGAATTAAAACTGTTTTTGCAGTCAATTTTTCAACACGACGTCTGTCGCTGGCACAAGCAATACATCTGTACACTTCAGTGTAACTAAAAAATTGAGTCATGTCAAAATACAAATATTAAAAAGTAATGGTTCACAACCTAGCTAGGTTTACAACTCAGCCCTCTCCCCTATATGTCCTCTTCTCGGCTAAGTTAACAAAACCGCTAAGTTAACAAAAAAATCTGTCTGCTTTTTGTAGTGACAAGCGTTTTATTATGTCAAGGCTTAAAAAGAACATTGATTGTATGATTCGACTAAAAACAGCGTTATGGTCTATATTCAACAGAAAAGCCTGACTACCAACCCAAGCGAGCTAAAGAAAATGTTCAATAGCTAAACCGAAAATTTGAACAACTAATGCTCAAAATGATCCTACTATATTTGCCTCTCATTCGCCTCTCAATTTTAAAAGTTGGAACTATTTATGGCTTCTAAAGTTTTTCTAAAAATAAAACTTCCTTCTCCATAGAAACTTTATCCATCAAAACTAAAATTTTTTCATTTCACAAAATTTCACAACTGCTGTGAGATGAAAGACAAAGTAATTCCGTTTTGTTGAAATGATGTCTCTCTGATGTTTTATTTCTTGCAGAACTATAGTTAAATAATAAAAATAATAGACTGTAATTGGACTATCTATATAAATGACCCAAGTAAAATATCTTCCTTTGCCTTCACCTTTATGGATAGAATTATAGTTTTCGATTGCTTGAACTGTCCAAATATATTTTTTTCTCATATTCAGTAATATAGCTTTCTTTTTCCTTCTAATACCATAGACTTCACATTACTTTTATTTACATAAGTCTCTGCAACTCAAAACCAAAAATGGTTGAACCTAGTCTTCACTTAATCTTGCGATAAAGTCAGGGTTGACGCAATAATTGAATTAGACAATTTTTTTCACTAACATTGTTCACCAAACAGCCTAAACAGTTTTCTCCAATATTAATTTCACTCAATCTTCGAAAAACTTCATAATAACGCAACTACTACCTCAAAAAAAAGGACCTTAAATCACACAATTTTTCAAAAATACTTAATAAATCTTAGATTACATGCCAATCGATCGGTCTATGAATATTACAAATTCTTTTTCGATCACCCAATCTGAAGAAATTCCAGATTAAATTTGCGTTGATTGGACAATTGTAATGAATACATCCGTATTGTAATGAATACATCAACTATTATTGGATATTCTAACATATAACTTTCATTTATCTAAACAGCGCTTTAGTGGGTCATAATCGTACTTTCTGACTAATGTTTTCACAATCAGTTCGGAGGAAAATGCGTTTCCGGAGGAAAATAAGTTTCCTCTATTTGGGATCTCAAATCGATATTAAACGTGAGTTGGGTGTAAACTAATTTCACTATGAAAAAAAATATATATACAGAAATCGCTTTTAATAGTCCAAATTTTTGAGACCCCAAACACCTGACTTTTTTTCTTCATATGTCCTGCTTAATGAATATGAACAATAATTCGCGGGCATTTTTGAGTTCTTCTTTAACCAAAATTTTTCGAATTTTAAATAATTTTAAATAAAAACAACCGTTTGTCTGCGAATGTTTTTTCATCGAGAATTTAAAATTATCCACTCCATGTCAGAGAAGCTGATAGCTCTATGAATAATTTGAGACAGTAGCCGAATCCATGCGGGAACATTGATCACATTATCCCAATTCACGACAACGGTCTATAAATTTCATTAATGATTCGATATGGGCTTATTTCAGCGTTCTAGATTAGATCAAGTTCCAAGATATTAGCGTAAATGTAAATAACGATTATCTTCCTACTTCTGAAATATATATTCTCCGCAACTTTTTCTATACTTTAGGAAACCTCTACTGAAGCATACAACAATAAAAAACGTATTGATATACTACAAAAGGAGCTGGCAACCATGAAAACTGAGGAACTGAAGTACACCGAACAAATAGCACAAATTCAGGCAGCAAACGATCATTTGACAAAAGTCAAAGTAAAACAAAATCTACAGATACTCTCGTTGAAAACCAATTTGGAGCATCTGAACTCACAAAACAATGCAACATGCAACAAATTAGCAAAGCTCGCAATCGATATGGAATACGTGGTACAGGAACGTGATTCGAAAAAAAGAGATCTGATGCAAAAAGCAAATCTACTCAAGGTAAGTTCAAAGTGAAACTCAGATAGATCCAAGCAACATCATTTAGTTTTATTTCCTTTAGGCACGTGAAGATGAAATAATCAAATTGAAACAAGAAAACTGCAAGTTGGCAAAATCCCACGAAAGTATAGACCGAAAGTATGGATCGCTCGATGATGCTAAGCGAGTAGCGGAGGCTGAGAATATAAGACTTAAGTGAGACTATTTAAGATGAACAGAACTGTTAGCAAAAAACATTCACGTTCATTTTTATAGAACTCAACGTAATACTCAGGATAAGGAAGTCGAGTCCATGCGTCGCCTCGTGCATCAGTTTGAGAAAAATAATCACAATCTGACCAAGGAACGTGATGTGCTCAAGAGACAATTGCTGCAGGAACAACGTAAATCCGAGGAAACGACAGAGCTCTTTGAGAAATCACAACATGAGATACGTTCACTGATGGACACCATCAACAATCTTGAGTTGAAAAAGAAGAAACTTAGAGACGAGTTCAACAAATTGAACAAAAGCAAAGAAAAGAAGTTGGAAGAGATACAAACGATGGCGGATAAAATCGATGCACTGCAAAGTGTGAAAGATTTATCAGCTATTACAGACTCAACATTTAAACTGCTTCCTTTTTTTTTGTCTTTCCAGATGATATTCATCTTAAGGAAAACTACGAGATTGAGCTGAAGCGTACGATTAATGATATCGAGGTGAAGTGTTCCAAACTTCAGGCCCAACAAGATGCTTTCATCAACGAACGAAATAACTTACAGCGCAATCTGCAAGCCGCGGATGAAGAAAAGACAAAATGGAAGCAGAATATGGCAACTATCGAAAATGATATCGAAAAGCTAAAAGAACGTGTAGCCTATCGCAATGGTGAAATCAGCAAACTTCAGCTACAGCTAGATAGAATGGAGAAGGAGCGACGCATGCTTAGAAGTGATGCGCGTAGCGCCAAGTTGGCACATCAACATACAAGAGCCGAGTTGCTGGAAAAGAAAAAAGAAAACGATCGTTCTTCAAAATCAATGCAGGTTCGAATCGCTCTTATAAATAGACCTTTTTATTCTTGAAAATCAAACAACGATAAACTCGACGGAGCTTTTTATTCTCCGAAGTTTGCCGACATTTGTTCGTCATATCCTCATAAAATCACTTCAAATAAATTTAAGTTCGTCAAAATTTTAAGTATCAGAATAAAATCGCGTTTTGGTTCCTCTTTTTCTTTTCTCCTTGATTTTTTCTGTAGGCGAACATTTCTCAATATTTTCTCTTTTAGGAAGATGAACTCAATATGTCACGCCTGAAGAAAGAACTTGACGTCATTATTAATGAGAAAAACGCCGTTAGTGCTCAGCTGACGAAGCGCAATGATGAATACGCCCAACTTAAGGACAAATATGATAATCTACAGACAGCCTTCGATCAAACGGAGAATCGATTTGCACAGTGTCAGGATGACATGCGCTTAATGAGTGTTGAAATTAAGAATCTCCGAACTGAGCGGAATGTCTTGCGCAAGGATCGTGAAAGCGCCGCTGACTTGAGACAGGAAATACTGCAAATGCATCGTCTTCTTAATCAGGAACGCATCAAAGCGCGCGCTCTGCAAGAAGAGATGATGACGCCGATGAATGTTCATAGATGGCGCACCCTGAGTGGCAGAGATCCAGAGAAAATGGATCTTATTCATCGTCTACAAGCGCTTAGAAAGTATGTATTGCTGAAAGAGTAATTCATCTGTTGATAATTTATAATTCATTTGCTTTCTAGGGGACTGTTGATGACAGCTCCATGAAATAGCCCCCAAATAAAAGAAGCCCCAAAATAATCCCCAAAAAATTTCCATACATTTTTGGGTGTTTTTTCATACGAAATTACTTGGGCACTATTTCATAAATTTTGGATGATATTTCACTTTTTTCTTGGATCTTATTTCATTATGAAATAAGCCCCAATCAAATTTATTTGGGGATTATTTAATTTTGTTATTTTTTTTTTTTTTTGTTTATTTCATTCGGTTTGGGGATTCTTTCATTCCATAAATTTGTGGGTTATTTAATGTTACTGTGTAACTGCGCCTTTCACAAATTATTCATTCTGTGAAAGGCGCATATGAAACCAATTATACGGTACAAGTGGGTAAAGTTATTTTTTTTTTAGTTTAAGGTACAGTACCTGCCAATCGAGCCCATCACGCTCTTCATCTATATTGTATATTTCATGGAAATGGAAACACAACAAATCTTATATATAAAAGAGACTGACGTCAGTGTGTGCGCGTATAACTCGAGAACGGGTCAATTATTACAATTTTGAGCTTGATGGATTCGTATTGGCTCAAGGAAGGACACTATGTAGAATTTTTTGCCACACTCCCTTTTACCGCTCACAAATCAATAAAAATGCTATATTTCCGACGGTTTTGGTCGTATTAGACTACAATTTGTCAATTTAATTTGTATGCTCACTGTCGGCAACTGTACTAAAACTGGGTTGCCACTCCCTCTTTTTACCGCCCACAAATCAATAAAAATTCTATATATCAGAAGATTTTGGTGGTATTATACTAAAATTTGGTAATTAATTTTGTTTGCTGGCTGTCGGAAACTGACGTAAATATAGGTTGCCACACTCCTTTTAACGCCCACAAATTAATAAAAATTCTATATCTCGGAAGGTTTTGGTGGTATTAGACTAAAATATGGTAATTAAGATTGTATGCTCACTGTCGGCAACTGTACTAAAACTGAAAAATGTCCATCTATTAGAAAACGGATGGAAATTTTATAAGGAGGTGTGGATCCGCCCATACAATTAAAATTTGTAATATCGCATAGCTTCGGAAATAAAAGTAACAGTATTTACATACAAACTCAAAATGGAGTTACTATTTGGTGATGTCCTGCTACTGGGAAACTGTAACGGGCAGTGAAAAATTACAGTGGTGTCAAACTATGGGTCTAAGAAAAGCGTTGAATATACTTATTATGTTCCCATAAGTTCAGGGTGCAGCAACACGCGCCGGGAAAAAGCTAGCATATATATATATATATATAAATATTGCTCGTTTAATAGAATAAGATAGATTTTTAACTTCAGAGACCACATAACCCAAAACAAAAAAAAAATAATTTAAAAAAAAAATTCAATGTTTCATACATAGTCCCATAGATTTTTATCAAAGGAGTCCACTAAACCCAAAAAAGTCCATTATCAAACTAATTTCACAGATTATCCGAGTAGAAACTATTTTAAAGGTTAATCATAGATTTTTACATAAGGTGACTGAAGCGTGAAAAAATAGCAGTGACAGTTTTTCCAAATGTTATGTT
This sequence comes from Pherbina coryleti, assembly GCA_943735915.1. NCBI lineage: Eukaryota > Metazoa > Arthropoda > Insecta > Diptera > Sciomyzidae > Pherbina > Pherbina coryleti. The sequence continues at coordinate 93,589,495 of OX030949.1, forward strand.
TTAGCAATTGTCAAAGTTACCAATAACATTCAGCTGTCAGTAGAATTTTATTATGCATCGTCTTACGCTTGCCAAACGTGTGGAAATTACTAAAAAGTGTTATCGAAATTCTGGCTCGGTTGCAATATACATATGTGAATTTTGTCGTGAGGTCGGTCGTCGTTATGACTTCAGTGCGGAGGCAATCCGTCGCACCGTGAAAAAGTTTGAGCGTAAGTACACTCTTTGGACCTAAAGCCACCAAGCAGACAGATATTGGTGGGAAGTGAAGAAAACATAGCCGCCGTAGTGGCCGGTGTCGAAGAAGACCCAGAAATGTCGATTCAGCACCGATTAGCTGAATGGGACATCACCAGAGAGTCAACTAGGCTTATTTTGCGGTTATATTTGGGCCTATATCCGTATAAGGTTAACGGAAGAACTGAAGCCGGATGAGCATAGACAACGTAGTGAGTTCGCTAATTAGGCTTTGGAAATGTTGGTCAGAGATATAGATTTCGGATAATTTTCTCGGACGAGGCCTATTTTTGCTTCAGCGACTATATCAACAAGTAAAATTGCCATTGCCATAAGGCCGCCTTCGACAGTCCAATAAGGAATTATCTATAATCCACCATGTTTGAATTTGGTATTCCTGCAAAGCTCATCCGTCTTTGCAGAAAGACACTGAGCAACACCAGCAGCAGAGTTAAGATCGGGAAGGATCTCACTCCTCCATTCGATACCAAACGAGGTTTCAGACAAGGTAATTCCTTATCGTGCGACTTTTTCAACCTAATGATGGAGAAGATCATCCGAGCTGCTGATTTGAGACGCAGTGGCACGATATTCTACAAAAGTATTATGCTGCTGACGTATGCTGATGATATCGATATCATTTGCCATAATACGCGCAAAGTCAGCGCAGCATTCTCCAGATTAGCGAAATACGTAGTGTCAACAAATAAACAGTCCCAGCGTCTTGGAAACCACGTCACTGTTGACAACATCTCCGTCGAGGTCGTTAAGGACTTCGTCTACCTGGGATCCAGCGTTAACTCTTTCAACGATGTCAGTATTGAGATAAAACGGAGGATAAGTCTTGCCAACAGGTGTTACTTTGGGCTGAGTAGTTGAGAAGTAGAGTCCTCTCTCGACAAACAAAACTCACGCTCTATAAGTCACTAATCATGTCCGTCCTATTATATGCAGCACAAACCTGGACGTTGAGCAGTTTTGATGAAAAGACTTTGGAAGGCTTCGAGAGAAAGATCCTTCATAAAATCTTCGGTCCAATCTGCGTCAATGGCGAGTACCGAATTCGATGGAACCACGAGCTGTATGAGCTGTACGCTGACATCGATATAGTTAAGCGTATTAAAATCGAGCGGCTCCGCTAGCTAGGTCATGTTGAGCGAATGGAAAACGACGCTCCAGCAAAAAAAAAATTCGATTCGGTGCCCGGTGGTGCTCAACGCAGAAGAGGACGCCCACATCTTCGTTAAAAGGATCAGGTGTTGGATAACCTGACCACGCTTGGTGTTTCCAACTGGCGCCAGCAAGCGCAAAACAGAAATGGCCGGCGCAATTTCTTATACGAGGCCAAAACCGACCTACGGTTGTAAGCGCCAGATCAGTAAGTAAGTAAGTAAAAGTGCCATTACAAGTATTCGACCAAGCAACAATACATCCACAAAAATTGACGATTTAATTGACGCACGACATCCACTTGAGTGCGATTTAAGACCCGGCGGCATCATCGGACCTTATTTATTTCGAAATGAGAAAAGAGCCACCGTTAGCGTCAATGGTCCTCGGTATAGAGCAATGTTAACCGATTTTCTGTCATTAAGTCCTTTAAGACCTTTAATTTGATACCTAAGTTGTCCTTGTGCAATACGAGTTTCCAATCTATATCTATATCTATACTATTATATAAAATGAAAGTGAAAATTTTTTGTGTCCGCAAAACTCCAAAAGTACTGGTCCGATTTTTTTGAGATAAGTTTTAAAATATCACATTTGTGCTACAAAAGGTTCATTGGTTATTTTCTTTACGAAATTTTAATAATAAGTATCTTTAATTAAAGTGTTAAAAAATCATTCACAATGCCATGCATTGCTTGATCGTTAGCTTTTCATGCGTTTGTGCTGCGAGAGCCTCAATAAACTGCATGTTGCTCTCTACTATACTCTTTTTGTTCTCAGCAAGCACAAAACAACGCAACAAACAAACAAATACATATACATACATACTTTGCTGCGCTTAAAGCTAATTGGACCGAAGTACATTCTAATATGTTCAAATTAGTTTTGATGTGGTGAATTAATCTAGCACAGTTTTGTTAAAAGGGGATTCACTGACCACCTTTAGCATGTTGAGGATTTTTTTGATGAGAATCAATCCGACTTGATGTATGTATGTATGTATGTATGTACGTATGTTTATTTGTTTCGCTGCATGCAACTTTTCTACACATGTTTTGACGGTGGTTTTCCTGTAATTTATACATGAACAAAAGGAACCAACGGCTGACTTTTTACTTTATTGAATTGACTTTCTGTGATTCAATAAGTTTTTTTATAAATAAACAAGAGAACTGGGACGGGCATAGGAAAAGGGGTTATGGGTTCGACCACACAAGTCAAATTTTTGATATCGAATAGTTTTGGAACTAAACTTCGCATGACAATAAAACTCAGTATGGAGTTACTAATTGCCAAAGTCTTTCTACTGGAAAACTGATATGTGCATTGGAAAAGGGTGTGTGGCCCGATTCTCTATACAGAATAGCTATGGAAGCTAAAATCACAGGACATTGAAACTCATAATGTAATTGTCACCTGGGAGTGATGTTCTGCTACTGGGAAACTGTAACGGGCAGTGGAACATGAGCGTGGTGTCAGAGTAAGGGACTAATAAAAGTTTTGAATTTACTTATTATTTCCAATATACTTGCCGGGTATCGCTAGTTTTATATACAATAAAAACAAAATGTTAAACTTAATTTTATCATATCTCCCAAACTAGAGGCAGTAGAGGGGTCAAAAATGCAGCATTTTAAAGGAGCTTTTTCGATCTTTCATTTTACCTAAGTTCTACGCTTACAAGCCAACTACTTTGGATGAGCTCTAGGCCAACAATCGAGACGCTATTGCCGAAAAAACGACGCACATATTGGACGGAGTCCTCAAAAATTTGCCCGATCGCTTGAAGCACTGCTAGCAAAGACGAGGCGTCCATTTAAATTATGTGCTTTTCCATACATAATGGTATGAATGCAGCTTTAAAATAAAGCCAAAAGCAATATGATATATCACACCGTTGTTGTTTTATTTTAACTAGTGTCGCCTTTGGTCGAAATGCGACCATTTAAAAATTGATTTTTTTTTTGTATTTTTATTGAGAAATTTTTTTTTTTTACTCATGTGTAAATATAACCGAACTAATACCACCATACGTACCACCGGCAGAAAATCACTTAAAAGCAACTCCATTCTGAGTTTCCATGTTCTGTGACTTTTACTTTCAAAGCTATTCGATATTAAAAACTGTGCTTGTATGGGCAGAGCCACACCCGCTTGTCCAATGCCCGTCACGGTTTTCTAGTAGATGTATATCACCAAGTGGCAACATACATTGAGTTTCATTGTAATACGGCATTTACTTCCAAAGCTATTCGATATAAAAACTTTGAATTGTATGGGTCACGTCCCCTTGTCTAATACTCGTTCAATTTTCCAGTCGAAGAACACGACTAAATAGGTAGTTCCTACCGAGTTTCATTGATTTGTGACTTATAGTTCGAAAGTTATAACGAAAATTTGGGCTGCTGAAAAGTGCCACGCTCCTCTTTAAACGCCCATAAAATGTAACCAGTGGACTGGTACGTGTGATTTGAGGTCGAATACCGATTTCCTAGGCTGTGTGACCTATAACTCTAAAGCTATTCGATATCGCAAATTTGAGTTGTATGGGATGTGCCACGCCCACCATATTTATTTGGTGCACTCCTTCTCCCCACTCTTATTGATTTAAAAAAAAAAACTTATCAAAATCGGTTGAGAAACACGGGAGAAAATGGTTCTTATCTGCTCTACCTACGCCTATTTGTATGTAGATGTCTTCTCTTATCGTTTTTATTTCGTCATCCTTTACAAAATACAAAAAAATTCTAATTGTCCACCTAGTGTTATTGATAATCCCAGTTTAACCTTTCTGACTGATATTCATAGATTTAGGTCTAAGGAGTCCATAAAACCCTAAAAAAATATAATAAACCATCTAGTTCCATATAGTATAATGATAGATGGAAGATTATAATCTGAGTGAAACCTATTCGACTAAAAACCATAGACTTGTACGCAAGAATTCAACAAAGCGAATTTTGTTCAAGTTTATGTGTTCTCATCTTTCTCGTACGTCGTCAGCAGAATACCTAAGCCCACTTACTGTGTAATGAAGAAGTCATCAGTGTTTGAGCTGCAGTGTCAGATAAAATCTAACAGAGAAATGCATATAGGCGTTCAAGGCCTCGCAACTACATCATATTTAAGAAAAAATTGCTTACGTCGTATAGTTTCTTGTTTTATTTTCTTTCTTTTGCTTTGTAAGCAGCATTCCTACTCCAATGCCCACTTACTGTGTAAGGTGAAGGTCATCGGCGTTTCAATGGCCAAGCCCAAACAAATGTAATAGAGAATTGTAATCAAGCATTGGAGCCTCGTAGCTACATAGTATTGCTACTAGCAATAGTCCATTGTGTTATATATCCATTTACTACTGGGAAGACTTATTTCTATTTTCTAGCAATGACCGACAGAGGATATGGCCAAAGTAAAAAACTATCAGCCCAATATCCCATCTCAAAAGGTTTTCGAACTTTAAATTTTAGGAAGAGAAGGCATTATAAAAATGTAAAAGATTGAATTTATAGAACTAAAACTGTCAAATGAGCTGGATATAAGTTTAATTAGTAAAATAATAAAAAAAAGAACCAACTACTACAATATTCTAGTCTTTTAAAATGTTTTTTTATTTAAGTTTTCTTACCTTAAATAAAGAAAACTTCTATGAAGACAATTTATTTAATAAAATTTTCTTAAATATGCAGACAGCTGCTGAGTCAAAATGTAGCCGCTTTGGAGCAAGAACGCGCCCTTGAGGAGTCCCATTATTTATATGCCGCACTCAAACAGTTCATGTTGAAACTACCCAGCTACAAAATCAAAGAGGAACTCAATCTAGTGAAGGTTATTTTAGCAAATATCAAAAATAAATTGATTATTTTACACTTGAAAAATTTGTATAGGCCACGCTTACAGGCAAGGATAAAAAACTAAAGGCACTCATCGCCGAATTGCATACAAAAGAAGCTGATGACAAAACAAAAGACATTAAATTGGAAGAGTTCAAATCTCAGCTAGCAGCTGCAAAGTCGCAGCTAACACAGGAAAAGAAGAAAAAACAGAAACTACTCGAAGAACGGCAAATCTTAGCACAAATGCAGACGCAGTGCTACTCGGCGCCGCCAAGTATGCAACGCACGTTAGGCGCAGGTTTCAAGATGATGAGTGGTGGTGGTGGCGGTGGCGGTTGTTTCTAGCTTTTTCGGAAGTTTATGAAATAATTCAACTATCCAGATTCAGTTAAGCAGATATTGAAGAAAAATAAGTTTAGTTTACCGAAAAAATTCGTTGTTTTTATTTTTGGATAGAGAGAAATGGTTCAGTGGAATGTGGTTAGACACCAGGGATAAACAGCAAAATCAAAAATATAACAAATATATCAATTTTAGTTTTCAAAGCTCGATAAAATTGGATGTCACCTAAAATAATGCCCAAATCAAAACACAAATGTATGAACATCTAAAACGTCTCGACAATTTAAATCAGTTAAAAAATGGACGCCATAATATTCGAAAACTCCCTTATGATACAGAAATTTACAATTTCGTTTTTCATATTTTAAATTAAAAATAAAACCATAAGTAAAAATTTAACTATCCCACACTTTTCCAATATAAATTTGGTCGGTATTTATGACTCCGGAAATAACGCCCATTGAAATGCCCAAAACTAGACCAAAATACAAAGAAAATTAGCCTAAAAATTTACCATTTCATTTAAGGGTTTTCTATTAATTTGAATTTTTTTATTTTTTTTTTTATAATTTTGTTTTGTCTTTATTATACTTTTAATTTTGGGCATAATTTCATTTTTCGTGGAAAATATTTTGAAGCTAATTTAATTTTTAGTTTTGGGCATTATTTAATTTTGTCGGTTCTGAGAATTCAAAATGAGATTAATAATGTCATAATATTTCAATACAAGTCTGAACCCAAAATAGTTAGCTTTAAATTTTAATTTAGACGTTGATCTATAATGATGCACAAGAAAAAAGAATCAGCCTCGGAATCAGCTTAATTTTCCTTAAGTATTGTAACTGTGTTATTTTGGGCATTATATGTACTAAGCTCCATTTGATATGAAATTAATTAAGAAACATATTGTTTTTAAAGATTATAACTTTTGGTTAAATAACGCCACATAAAAAAACGCCTAAAATAAAAAATGAAATAAAGAGCAAAAATGATCCGTACAAATTTGTCCTTTATTTCATATTGAAATAAGACCCAGCACGTTGAACTTCATATCATTTTATTTGGGCATTATTTATTTTCGGCGTTGATTCAACATAAAATAAAGACCAAAATAAATAATCAAACATCACTCAAAAATTGGGCTCCATGAAATAACCCCTAAATAAAATAAAAAAAAAAAAATTAAATATATCCCGAATAATTTCCATACATTTTTGGGTGTTATTTCATATGAAATAATACTCAATTTTTGGGGCCTATTTCACAAATTTTGGGTAATATTTAATTTTTTTTCTTGGGTTTTATTTCCTTATGAAATAAAGCTCATTGAAATACGCCCCAATCGAATTTTATTTAGGGATTATATCATTTTGTTTTTTTTTTTTTTTGGCTTATTTCAATCGGTTTGGGGATTATTTCATTCATTCATTCTAATAATTTGAGGGTTATTTAATGATTCATAATGATATAACCCCAAATTCATTTTCCATTTGAGTTTCATTTCATTGCATTTGGGCATTATTTCGTTTCAGTAATTTGGGGTTTATTGCATTTTCGTTGGGTCTTATTTCATTGGGTGTTATTTCATTGGGGGTTATTTCATTTGGTGGTTATTTCGTGTGGCCCAAAAATTTTGAACATAAATTTCGGATTGCAAAGTTCCATTATGAAATAAGACCCAAAATATTGTGAATTGTTCCCATTCAAATTATTTTGGGTGTTAATTAATTTACTATTAAAAAATTTCATTTTTGGTTTAATTTTATTCTGGGCGTTATTTCATTATTTCGCCCAAAACATGTTGGCTCTTATTCTTATTTTTATTTTGGGCGTTAATTCATTGGGCGTTATTGTCCTGAACTAAAATACTGAGCAAAATTAAGAATTTCATAAAACTCATACATTTCCATAAAAATTTAAAACATAGAAATGGGTCGTTATTTAATTTGTCGGGTTTAAAGGAATTTCATCATAATATAACAGCCAAGAAAAAAACTCAACTAAGACCCAAAAGTTGTTTATATATCGACTCATAACCGCCAAAATATCTTAAGCGACATAATATCCGATTTATGTTTTTTGATGAAAATCGATAATTTGCGATGGTTTACATCGTCTGTCAAAATTTCATAGGTGTACGAAATTAGATTATGAATTTAAACCAAAAGCAATTTTAGCTTAAGTACACACTACATGTTTGTTTACATTTTTCATGACAGCAAAGTGTCGCTTAAGATGAAATTCTCTAAAAGAAATTAATCAATATAAGAGATAAAATTATTAAAATAAAATTAATAGCAAAGAGATAAGAGATAAAAGATAAAATTAATAGCAAAGATAATTAAAAAAAAACTTCTCCTGTAAAATTTTCTTTTTGGCGCTTAATATATTTTGGCGGTTATGAGTCGATATATTTGAGCTTTGTATTTTTTTTTTTTTTATAAAATATAGAATATTTGGCATCGTTGTCTTTACATCTATTTTGGGAGTATTTAACGCCCAATGAACAAGTGATCGGAACTAAAAATAAAATAAAGCCTAAACATGTTCAACACATATGTGTATAGTAAGAATACACATTTATTTTTATTGGACATTATTTGTTTCTTTCTTCTTCATTATTTAATTTATATTTAAAGTTATTTCAAAGGTCGATTATGGGCGTTTTTTTTTTCGTTATTTGATAATATTACAAAATAAAATCTTCCAAATTTAGGCGTTCTTTACTATAAATTAAGACTAAAATATAAGATTTAAGAAAATTAAGCAAAAATAACGAAAAATAAAGCCCAGTGCTGAACAAATTTGCACCAGACAAATCTGAGAGTGTCATCGTTTGGAATAAGACCCAAAATATTGGGCATTATTTCGTTTTATATTTGAAGTTATTTCAATGTTCAAATTTGGGTGTTTTTCTATTATTTAATACTTTAAAATAAAAGCAAAAGGAAATAAATTCCAAAAATATTCCGTTTTTTGATAAATCATATCAAGAACATAAGGTTTAAGAAAATTACGACCAAAAGAACACAACATAAAGGCCACATAAATTTGGCCGTGACATCATAATGATATGAGACCCAAAATATTGGGAAACGTGTCCCGCAACAACAAACAAGTGGAGCATTGTAGCCACCTTAAGAGTGCATAAAGCCCCAATGGGCTTTACGACCATTTTATGCAATTTTACAAATTTTTTGGAAATAAATTCAGAGAATTCTAGAAAATAACCGCTTCACTTGTCAGTTTTGGGCGTCATGTCTCGGCACTACCAAACATTGTTTGGGCATTATTTATTATTTGTTTTGACCGTTATTTTCTTGAACCTTATATTCGACGACTTATTCCGTTAAAATGTTTTGGGGCTTATATCACTATTATGAAGTTAATTTAATTTTTGGCCCTTATTCAGTTTTCCATTTTGGGCGTCATAAAAATCTTTTTTGTTTCTAAACAAGAATTACTTGGGTGAAATTTCATTTTGGGCATTATTTTAGTAGCTCTCCTGAACTTCCTCAATCTAATTTAACCCCAAAAATTATTCGTTCCATAATTTCCTTAGGTGTCACCATATAAAATAGTTTTTAAATTTTGTCGTTATTCCCTTAGGTGTTCATTTGCTGAACCATTTCTTCCACCGAACCGAATATTGGGTGTATACAAAAAAATCATTAAGTGGAAAATCAAATCGATTGTCCCGTTTTAAGGCTGTTATCCTGACTCGGATTGCTCGACATGAAGACACAGTCCATGTAATTCTCTCGGCTCGAATACACCGCAAATGGCATAAGTTCACTTGAGCTGACGCTTGGCACTTCCTGACAAAGCTGCTGCTTGGTAAGCTTAAGTGAAGTCTTAAATTCCTCAATAATACATTCGCGAGCTTTTAGTTCTATCTCATCAATGGCCAATTCCGCATTAAGCGCCTTAAGCTTTTTCTGCTGAGCGCGGTTGATACGCTGAGGATAAAGAGGAAAACAAAATAAAAAACACAATCCGACTTTATTCGTTACTTACCTGCGTAACCACGAGCTTCTGCTTGACATCGGACGTTGGTAGGTTCTCGACGACCTTCTTGAAGGAAGCGGCCACTTTGCGTGCTTCTTCCAGCTGTCGCTCCAAATTGGTCATATCCACTTGTTGCTTTAGATTGCGTCTGGGCGAATAAAACAAATTTTTTTAGAAAATATTAAAGTTATTTTTTTTCAAATTACATACCTTTGCAGCATTTGTACTTTCGCCAATAGCTGGAACTTGTTCGGATCCTCACCCTTGAGTATGCGCCAACGATGCACACCTGTCGGTGTCTTTGAATCCTCTGTCAGAGAACGCACTTTGACACGCTCTTGTATGAGACAACGTTGTAGCCGCACAATCTCTTCACGCATATCTGCCGTGCTCTTGATGGCACGCGTCAGAATATTACGTTCTGTTTCCAAATTGACTATTTCCGTCTTGAGCAAACGTATGTCCTCGACACGTAGATTGTATTGCGACTGACCTGTAGTAAGAAAATCGAGAGTTTAGGTGAATTTTTCATTCTAAATATTTTAAGCCCCATCAACCTTGATCGACCGCTGTCTGCATGATCTGCAGCTTCTCTTTGAGCAACACAATCTCATCATTGCGTCGCACCATCTGCAAACCAACCAAGTTCTTCTCTTTACGCGTCTCATCTAGATCATGAGATATCTTCATGAATTTGTGCTCATCGTCTTCGATTGTTTTCATGTAGGTGTGATTTTTATTTGTCATCTCTTTCAGATCACTGCGTACGTTGTTTAGCATATTCTCCTTGATGAGCAATTCTGACTGCAGGTCCTTTTTATCCGTATTCAATCGCTCGATTTTCATATTCAAAGAATTAATTTTATTTTGATTCGACAAAATCTCAGCAGTAAGTTGAGCTGTTTGATGTGTCGTTTTCTAAAAAAGAGATTGAAATAGATCGTTAAGAGTCTAGGGACTAGTACTGATGAGGAGAAAACTCTACAGATGAAATCAAATGTTAATAGCAATCAACAATAATTTGAATTCATTCATAGAGAGTTCACTCGGTCGCTGGATCTCAGCAAAGACATAAATTCTACGCACGGTTTGTAAAACTCTAAAATTGTCACGCTCTTGCGTGCACGCTTCTAATGCACGTTGTAACATCATCTTGTCCGAATGAACAGTTTCCAGTTGTTTTTTGACATTAAACAAGGCAAAGTGCTTTTGGGTTAACTTTTCCTGCAGATCAGTTATCAGATCGGTTTTGAATTGTACTTGTTCTGGAAGAGGAAATTAATCCTTATTTAATTTTTTTCATCAAAATATTTTTTTATGGCATAAGATAGGGAAGTAGGCAGTGATGACAGTTATGGACAGTCTACGAAAAAATACGCTTGTTTACGCATATGAGTCACTCTCATTGTTCATTTCAAAACACCTTTTATAGTATTGCGTATGGACAAGAACCATCATGGACAAGAACCATCAATAAATTTGTACCGTATGCGTAAGCGAGCGAATACGCTAATTAGACGTTTGATGCTCAGAGACAGATCTTGAGCTGTACGCGGTCATGAATGGCAAGAATGAAAAGAAGACATAGTAGATAGAGCTCCCAGATGAGGCAAATCAATTTTTATCCATGGTTCTATGGTCTCTTTAGACAAAAGTCAATGTTTTTTGATAAATATGTTAAACTGGGATATTCTATGGAACTAAATGAGACAAAAGATATTTTATAGATTATATGGCCTACTTAGACATTGTAATAGGTTCCACTGAGATTATCTATGAAACTAGTTTAAAATTTTTGCAGACTCTTTGGGCGAAAATGTGTAATTATTTGACATATAGGTATCAAATTCGATTTTTTATAAAACATGTAGGGTCATCAAACCGCTTACGGGTACTATGTACTCGTTAAACAAAAACATATGGTTTTCTAACAAATAAGTTTCACTTAGATTATCTATGAAACTAATTTTACCATTCAAACTTTTCGGGGACAGAAATGTACACTTTTTTTCAACTAGTTCCATACATAATCTTTGGGCTATAGAGCAATCAATAGTTATCTACGAATTTCAGAAAACCAAAACAAATTTTTGTGAACCAACTGTTTTCATAGACAATCCCAGTGGAACCTATTTGTACAAAAATCATAGATTTTTGGTCAAAAGAATTCACATATCTCAACTAGCTTCATTAATTATGCCCTATCCATTAGAAAAGTGATCCCACTATTTCAGCTATGCCCGCAGTAGTTGGCGCAAAGTCTTCTTAAAATAGCATATAAGGTCCTGCTAAGCATATGTATTATGCGAAAGACTGAAACCCATCGTTAACTACATGATTGGACTTTTCGATGTTCCTGCAGATCTGAAAAATTTTATATCGACCAGATTTATGATTCAACAAATCAAAAAATTTGAGATTTATGATTCAAAAAAGACAAGAACAATCTTTTTGTGAATTTAGAAAGCCGGCTTCTACAGTCCAAAGAGGAATCACCTATAAGTCACTATGTCTATATTTTGTATACCTGTGTTCACATGTAACACGTCTTCCATGGAATTTGCAAGGCTTTCAGCTGCTTCTTTATGGGTTTTATGACGCATCCAGAAGCTGACCAAATTTCAGTGGAATCTTTTGTCCACAGAAACCTTCATTACTCTCCTAGAAACTCACGGAACCTATAAAAATCGCAATGAAGTACCTGAAAGCTTTACAAATCGCATAGGAATGTCTTGTGGCGTCCGTGGCGTTGTTGGTTAAAGTGCGTGGCCGCTATGTCAACGAGCCTGGAGACCCAGGTTCGAACCCCAGGGGCGCTTCATAGCTCACTGAGCTCTCTGTGAGCGTAACTTTTCACATGTACATAAAGCTCACAACAGAAGAGAATATAATTCAGTCGTTCGCTCAGAGATAAAGAGATGGGAAACTTCGATTCTGCTGTCATTTTTGTTGATTTTGCGCCAAAATCGTGCTTGTTCTTCTCATTTTTTATGCACTCACGTATTGTGTATATGAGTTCACCTCAAGATTGTCAACTGTTGTTGTATCGACTAACAGCTGCTTTAAGTTAGCAATAATATTGTTTTATTTTCGAAACTTAAATAAATAGGCATTGGATATGGACATAAAATGAATATAAAAGAGGCTGAAACTTAATTTATGCATGCAAAATCTCTCAACTGATAACATATTAACTTAATATTGCCAATGAAAATGCCTTGAAAATTAAAAAAGCAACTCTGATCCTTATACCGTACACGAACCTTCAATGCATGTTGAGTTTCTTCACAGATTATACAACAACCAGCGTAAATTTGAACCAGCAGCTGACTTTATTTACTTAAGGCGCTACCCAAACTTGCAGTACAAAAAATAGGGTTTTTTCATGAATGCGAAAACTACTAAAATTTTTTAAACGATCCTTATATCATCTAAAAATACATACATTGAACACTTTCAGTTATATTTTTTATTGAAAAATATTGTATGGTCTTGTTAAAAATGACTTTAAAAAATTGTGTTTTTATTTTTGCGTTTTGCGGTGACCAACATTGTGGTGAACTGGATCACCTGAAAGAGAAATAGGCTAATAGATTTAGTTAAATAACAACATAAACTAGTATCTGATCGATTCATTTAAAAAGTATGCAAAGTATAGTTAATGGTTAATTTTTCACTAAAAATACTGTTGTTTTTTGGCTATAAAATGGCCGTTTTTTATCGTTTCGTTAAGTTTCAACTTCAGTTTACACGAAGGAAATAATTTTTAAACAATAACAATAAACAATAACATAAATGCAGCCATCTATTCAGGACCCATATGGTAGCTCTTCCACCGACGATGATTCTTATAAATTTCCTGTTGCTTTTCATTTTTCTCTCGTCGCGCACCTCTTTGTTACTGCAATCGAGTTGTCAAACCTTCGAGCTAAACTGACAAATTTAAACAATAAGAGGCATCGAAAATTCATTTCTGAAAGTTCCAAACATTATATGAATGCCAGAAATACGAGGCATACGGACCTTTTTGGAGACGTATTACTTCGTAGATAGTTATACTTAAAAAATATGCAAGAACAAAAAAATCGATGAAGTTCAGAGTTACAAGTGTGAGTTACCCCTTAATTTGTTTATGTTTAGTCCGTGGTAAGTTTGTCTAAGCTCAGTCATGGTGTAATTAACAAGGTGGTAGTGAATTTTTAACCTCTCTCACAAAAATGAACTCTGGATCAGTCAAAAACAGCTGATTGCATATTTTAAGCAAAACCATAGCAAAATAAAGTTTGTGATATTTGTTTTGGCTTTAGTTTTTCACTGTTTTTTTAATTATTTTGATGAAAATCCGACGAAACTACTTATAATTTTAATTTATTACATATTGACTAGAACTACCACAAGCAAGCAAACAAAACAAATAATGATTTGACGCTTACCAACAGGTCCTCTCTTTATGTCACAATTTTTTGACAGATTCAGCAAAATTGAGTGTGTGGTGAAAAATTCACTACCACCTTATTAATTACATCATGAGCTCAGTGAAATTTTACACAGTGGTGAGAACCCAAACCAGCTGAATAACTCAAACTAGCACCCAAACTGGGTGAGTTTCTCAACAAAATGTACGACCACAACTATAATATTGTGTTAGTATCAAGGTTGCCAGTTATGTGGGAAAAATCCCATTTGTGGTAATTTTTAATTGTCCTTGGGAATTTTTTTTTTTGGGAATTCCCATGGTATTTTTTAATTAGCGTGGGAATTCCTATGGTATTTTTTAATTAGCGTGGGAATTCAGTGTGGTATTTTTTAATTGCCGTGGGATTTGGGAATTTTTTTCTTCAAATGATTTTTTTCCGTTTATTAAGCAAAAACTTCATATGAAATCATTGCCATTATACGCATTAAACGCTCTGTTTACAAAACGATTTTATGTTGTATGTTACGCATTTAAATTTAGCAGTTTGCGACCCTGGGCCTAGATTCCGTAACTATGAAAAAAACAATGTACACGAAATTTTGTGTAAACGTGTAGTTTGCGATTCTGTAACCGTGTGAAATGAACTTTAATGTCAAAAAAGTGTACACAATGAATAAATTTATTCACTGAAATACTGGACGTGCAAAATTTGAATATACTGTTTTTGTTTTTCTTGTTTTATAATGTTATTTATTTTCATTCAGCAAACGTAAATTTTCATTTAGCACAATAGTGTTCATTTGAGCTTACAGAATCGCTTGAAATTGAAAAGTGTACACTGCGTGTGAAAGTGAATTTTTTAATTTTGTGTACACATATTTTTTTCACAGTTACGGAATCTAGGCCCTGTTTCGAAGTTCGTATGACCCCTTTTAGTCTCGGTTTCCACTCAAGTCTTGACGGTCAAGTCTTGAGTTCGGTGGTACGGGAATCGTAACTAAGGGAAAGAAAGAAATTGACTGTACCGTCAATTCTTGGGCAATTCGTTTTGTGTTCGTTTCTTGTCCCGCTACTTTTTCTATTCATTTTGCGCATCATTGGCGTAATTTCATTTCATTTCTATAAGATGAAATGAAACGGCAGTATATGATACACATCGTCAACTCTTGATGTGTGGAAACTGAATCGTCAAGTTTAAAAGGGAATGTCAAAAAATTGAAAATCAAGACTTGACGAGTGGAAACCGGGACTTACATTGGTCAAGACTTGAATTCAAGTCTGTGAAATTTTTAAAAACAGCTCCTGTTTTTGGTTGCTACACGTATATTATACCTTACTGCAAAAATTTGTGGTATTTATACATTTTTTATTTATACATATATGAGATTTATTGTGGTATTTTTTAATGCGTATGGGATTTTTTTCGGTATTTTTAAATGCTTATGGGATTTTTGGTGGTATTATTCAAAAGCGTGGTATTTTTGTGGTAATTTTTAAAGATCGTGGGATTTTTTGTGGTATTTTTTAATCGTGGTGGGAGTTTTTTTTGTTTACCTTTGCCGTGGTAATTTTGGTGGTATTTAATTTATGCTTCTGTGGGAAAAAGGTAATTTCCGTGGGAATTTTTCCGAATTTTAACTGGCAACCTTGGTTAGTATTGACTTCAATTTGACATAAAGCAGGCATAGTGCTATCCCTTTCACATCGAAGTTTCCCATCTCTTTATCTCTGGTTCGCTGACGGTGATGCTGTAAAGATCTATGTCGTTTTGCGCTGCAAATTATGTGTACACTCGTGAAAAATCAAATTATTGTAGATTCATAACACTTATGCACATATTTTTTTAGTTTGTAGAATTTTATATTCGTATACATTAAGGTTTCATATAATGAATACATATTAGCTATTAAGACTTTTTGTATTGTTCATTCACATTCCTTATTAATTTTTTAATGCTTAATTTTTTGATTACTTGCTTATTTATTTTATTTAATTTCTTCTTATTTACTTACATATTTTTTGTTATTGCTTTTAATTATTCATATACATATATTAAGATTGTATAATATTAAAGTAATTATTCGTATAAGGTATGTTTCATATATATAACGCCACTTCAAAATTGTTTATTGCTCTGAAACAGTTTGTTTACAACAAACACAATGTTCTGCAAATATGTTCATCTATGCATAATAATTATAGTTAGCAATTGTGAAGTCTCTCCTGATAACGGTACAATAGTTATTGCAAGAAATTACTTTCCATGCTGTCTCATATTTATAACGCCACTTCAAACTTTTAACTAAATAAATAATAAAACAAGACCTTTTGGTATTTTCAAAGCTTTAATTTGTTAAATAACTGCGTCTTTGACTCTTATAACATTGAAAATACGATTAGGCATACTATCCACTAAGTTTTTTATTATGGTTGGCTCAATTTGGCCCCATTTTTCATAAATAACTGCTTTTAGCTCTTCAACGTTGTGAAATTGCCGGTTATCTTTATAAACTCGACGAGCTAAAATTCCCCATAAATTTTCGATGGGATTAAGATCTGGTGAGCGTGCTGGCCATTCTAGTAAATCTATTGCCTTTGCTTGAAACCAAGCTTTTGTCTCCAGACTTGTATGGATTGCGGCATTATCCTGCTGGAAAACCCACTCTGTGTGCACGTTTTCTTCCAAAAACGGAGTCAAACTATTTTCCAGCAAACGAACATAATCAGAGCTTTTCATCCTTGAGCTCACAAACTGCGGTTCCAAACATCCTTGTGCTGAAAACGCACCCCACATCATTACATTCCCTCCACCAAAATTTCGTTTGGAGAATTGGATGGGTTCGCGCCGCAAATCGTGCCAATAATGCCGAAATCCATCCGGACCATCCAGATTCCATTTTTTCTCGTCGGAAAAAAAGACCTGAGAATGAAAAGTTTTAATATTTGAACCCATTTTAAAAATCATTTAGAAGCTTACGGATGGCCAATTTATACCCATGTTTCTCCTTGCAAACTCTAAACGTGCTCTCTTATGAGCAGTCGTAAGTGCAGGAACACATTTCATGAGTTCATTTCGAATGTGTTTGCACTCATGTAGAACTCGCCATACCGTTGTACGTGACACTTTGTTATCCACAACGTCACGTAATTCTTTCAAACTGCGTGTGGTGTTGCTCGCGGCTCGAATAATTTTACGCTCATCGCGGCCAGAGAGCATTTTTTTTCGTCCTGACCTTTTCGTTTTCCCATACTTTTCGGGATTATTCAAAAAATTTTGGACCACTCTGTGACTGCGGTTTAATCTACGACCGATTTCTCTTACTCCATATCCCTCTTCTTTCAAAACCACGATTTTTCCCTTTTCCTCACAACTGAGTTGAGTTCCACGGGGCATTTTTAATTTACGTTTTTTTTTTTAATTTACGTTTATACCGATTGAAAAGAAATGTTAAAAAATTTTAAACCTTACACTTTGAACGTAAATAAACGAATAACTGCAGGTGGCGTTATAAATATGAGACAGCATTAAAAGTTATTTCTAGCAATAACTACTGTACCGTTATCAGCAGAGACTAAAAACTTGCTAACTATTGTTGTCGCACATAGACAAACATATTTTCAGAACATTGTATTTGTTGTACATAAACTGTTACAGAGCAATCAACAATTTCGAAGTGGCGTTATATATATGAAACATACCTTGTATTAAGGTTTCATATAATTCATTCATATTCATATTAAGATTCTTTTCATTATTTATTCATATTACTTGTATTAACTTCATAGAAGAAATAATGAACAATACGATGACTAAAAATAAAAACAAAATAAAAAAGAAAAACTTACTAATCTAGATAATTGTGACAACTATTTCGCTCAGTGTACTCAATTCGAGAGAGCACCAACACTAACAAGACAAAATAAAATGTGACTGTGTTAGAATGCCCAGCCCTGAATTAAAATAATTTTTCTGTACGGCCGCCACTTCTCTGCAGACAATGGCAAACCTCAGAGAGTAATCAAAATGCCATGTAAAGCTTCTTGAGAACAAGAACATTCCGTTCATCGCCGTTCGGAGTCGGCGTTAAACATGTAGGTGCGGTTCTCGGTCAATTCTGTACAAACTTAATAACACGCACAACACAATTGATCATAAGAAGCTAGGTCAAAGTCCTTTCAAGGGCTGAAAAGGCCAGTAATTTATTTTTTTTTTTATTTTTTATGTCTTGTTCTAAGCAACTCAAAAGAAGAACTTACGATTGTTTATGCATAAAATACGTGAAAACTATTCAAGTGAATACAAAATTATGTGAATACAAACTTTTACGACTGCATGTATAGTTCGTGAATAAAATACACGTATAGTTCAAGTTCGTGTTTTAAAAAACGGCCCATGATACAAAAAATAGAGGTAGATGCAGACCTGACTGTGCTCTCTTTTAATACTGCCGTAACTGTCAAAATCCATATAAAAAAAGTTGTTTGTTTACATTTAATTTCTATGAACTTTTTCATAGCTTTGAGATTTTATATGCGTTGTCAACTTCGTGTTGACATTCGCGGCAGTACGCTGTCATCTAGCGAGTCTACCTGTATTTATTGTATCATGAAACGACCTACACGGAGTTCAAAATTCCGTGTACTTGTGTAGTTCGAAACAAGTGTTTGAGCTGAAGCTCTAGTTACTACAAATATTTCAGGAATAAATATAGAGAGCGATTTTTTTTTTAATTTGAGCTAAAAACAAAAAAAAAAATTCAATTTTTGCCACGGTACCACTTGAGACACGTACAAAAATAAAAAAAAAGTATTCCGTGAAATAATGTCTTCTTTTTGTTCCCACACATCAAGGACAAACTTTGTGGACAACAAATTTCGACGCCAGAAGAAACGCCTTTGATGCGTTCAAAAATATGTTTTGGAGGTGTCTCAAGCGGAATGGGAAAAAATGTTGTGACCAATGGTTCGAACCCATGCAAAAATGTATTAAGTAGAGCTCTCGGTTTTATTCGAGTACCTGGGCAGTTTAGAATTTTTTAAATTTTCCTTTTGATTTTAACTTTTTTGAAACAAACTTGAAATTTGATCGCTTTTAACATACATCGCGAAAAGTTTCGGCGGATTTTAAACTGGCAACAAATTATATAAAACTTGGATTTGGCACTTCACAACAAGAATTGGAGAAAACTTGTGACCTGAGCAATGTTGAAATTTCGTACCGTGTAGCTAGTACGTCTTAAATTACACTACTCAACAAGGTTTTCCACAACATATTGCGATAACATTTTCGATAGTGAAATTTTCCATAGAATCCGAATATCGTTATGATTTTTTTCGATTGGCCCCAATTTATTTTTATTAAATTGCACAACTTCTGGGCATTAAATCGCTTAAATAATTTTCATGAACAACACAAGTCTAATTGGAATATTTTGTTATTTGTTTTGCTTTTATTCGTTCAATAGCCGATTTTGACAGGTGCTGTACCCACCACAAGAGAGAATTTCAACTACAAACTCTACCTTCCTTAATATATCTTGACTTTTTCTCTCCGATATACTTCGAGATATAGGGCTTCAAACATAAAATATGTTTATAAAAAAACGAAAAAAGTGTTTTTTTTTTACCTGTTTGCGATCATAACAGCCATATCACTGATGCTATTGGCACATATTATACCTTAAACTGTTGACTCTCCTCTACTACATGCAATTAAATTGAAATTCATTGACTGAACATGTAAGTTTTTACAAGCATTTATGTGAGTATGTGTTCCCAATAATGGATTTTTTTAATTTTGCCATTTTAATAAAAAATTGGGGCCAATCGAAAAAAATCATTACGATATTCGGATTTTATGGAAAATTTTACTATAGAAAATGTTATCGCAATTCGTTATGGTGAAAGGTTTTCGTAAATTTGTGGAGTAGTGATATTCGCCAAATTATAATGGCGATGTGTACAATAACAAAATAAACACATCATCCAAAAGCTCGAAACTACCCGGGTACCTGGGTATTAGACAGGTAGCTCAGAAATACCCGGGTGCCAGGGCATTATCCGGGTAATTCAAGTTACCCGGGTAGCCCGGGTGCTCGAAATGCTCAAAAATCGGGAGCTCTAGTATTTATCATAATTAATTATTACATAAATAAATAAATTCAAAAAAAAAGTCTACCACACATCCGTTAAATAATTACAATTTAATTATTTTGAAGATAACCAAGAGCCAACTGGTCAAAATGAATGCCAGATCCGTGTTCAGCGGGTCAAAATACATGGGAATATGTGGGTTTACCTACTCGCACTCACTTTTTTTTTTGTATGTAGGTTTAATATGAAATTATTCATGATAAAACCGAAAAGTCCCAATGCTTTACAATTTGTTTCCCAATGCCATACGAGATAAACAGTAGATATTGTTTTTATTGAACTGACATATGAAGGATTAATGCTTTACACAAAATTTGTGAAAAAACTTTTATTCGTAAATGTATAAAAAACGGAGAGATTTGTGTGACAAAATCTCACATCTCACAAAAAAAAATCTGTGTCTCGATGCCTGATGTTTTTTGAATGCATGATTCTAAAAAACTCCTGCACATTTAGTATTAATATAAATGCATTTGGTAAGAACATAAGTAGTTCTGTTGTAGAAAAAATTAAAAAAATATTCCACAAATATTTCTGAACCTAAATGTATATCCATTTGTAAAATATGTACTCCAAATGTCCCAATGCTTTATTTGGAATGGGCGATCTATTCGGTATTTTTTATTCCCGAAATATATGTAGTGATCTACGTTATTGTGGATCACCTTTCCCCCCATATGATACCAAAACGAGGGTTCAGGCAAGGTGATAACTTATATCAGTACTTTTGATACAGAAGATCATCCGAGCTGTTAATATCACTTGAACATAACCCAATCTATTAGAGAGCAATGATGCTGACATCGATATCATGGGTCATCATACGTGCTCAGTCAGTGCAGTTTTCTCCAGGTTGAAAAAAAAAGATTCAAGTCCAATGGGTCTTACAGTGAACGCAGATGAGGGTTAAATCAACTTACCTTGGAAAGTTTCAATGCGCTCCTGCAAATTCTCCACTTCCTGTTGCATTTCATCGCGCTCTTTCTCCGCCTTATTAACATTGATTTTAGCCTCATCCAATTTGCCATTCAACTTGCCGTTGTCCAATCGGAGAACATCATTGGCATTGCTATGGATCATGATGGTGTGACGCAAATCGGCGATTGTATTGTTCAACTTAAGAATATCGCTACGCAAAGTGTCACGATCGCGTATGAAATTCTCTTTGAGTCGACGCTCTTCATCATACTTGTGTATCCAATTCTGTACATCCTTTTCCAGAGAATTTATTTGGTTTCTTTTGAAAGGCGTAGAAGAGTTAACGAGTTAATGAGTTTTCAATGAGAAAATGAGAAAAACTTTAAACCAACTTCAGGCGGAGGATATCCTCATTCAATACAAGATTCTGTTTATTACATTTATAGAGTTTGGATGACATGGAGTTGGTGTCTTGGATTGCTTTCTTGTATCGCTTGGCCATTTGACTGATGGTATTGGCTTTGACCTGTGTGCAAAGATAGAAAGATAGAGAGCCTAGGGTGAGGTAACAGAAGTAATAATAGCTTAAAAACAAACCTTATCCTCCAGTTTTAAGGCTCTGATTTGTTCTTCACCAGATTTATAATTCCTTCTTAAATCCTTAATTTCGTCCTCTATTTTGTGCAATTGTCGATTGATTGCAATGTTGTCGCCTTTAAATCGATCGAGCACCAATTTTTGACGATCATAATCAGCGATTTTCTTCTGAAACTTCATTTTGGTTTCGTCGAGCTGTTGAAGAGAATAGTAGCTTTTTATTACTGATGTTATTTAAATGAGAATCGATATTAAAGGTAAACATACTTCTTTCTGAACATGATCCAACTTGGCCAGTACACGCAAATTATTCTCTCTTTGGTCATCAAGATTACCCGTTAGAGATCTAATTTTTACATCCAGATGAGATTTCTCCATTTCCAGCGCCAAATAACGGGCGCCCTGTTTATTGATGCTCTCCTCGTAGTTTTTGTTGATGTACTCTAAGGATTCCGAGTAGAAACGCTGGAACTGTAAACGTTTTTCCAAGTCGGTGACTTCACCCTCCAGACGATCACGTTCACGCAATATAATATTTTTATATTTTGCTAAAGCACCAAATCTAGATGGGAGTGGGATCGGATTTTGTGAATTAGAATAGAAGGAATAGAGTTCTAAACTACCAACAGCTGATGTGTTCAAGTTCAATTAGAGATTTTAGTTTTATAATTTCAATGATGCACAAACAATTTCAAAAAAATGGACATATCATACTATGCATAGTCTCAGCTCCGCCGTGTTAGATTAACTATTACATAAAAATAAGTATTGTGAAGTGCCCGAAGTGTGCTGTAATGGACAGCATTGGAAAATAGAATTTTTCTAATAGTATTATTTATATGAGGTGGTGCTGATGAAAGTTGGAAATTTAAGAACATTGAACTCTTATTTTTACGAGTTGAAAAAGCACAACCAAGGACTTTGGAAGAATTCACTTTCGATCTTTAATGTCGGAATCTTACTATTTAGCACAACTTTATTACAACTCATTACAGCACAATGTTCGAATCTGATGAGATTAATGGTAAATTTAGCTGAACATCAGCTGAACACATCGGGCAATTCGCAGCACATTTTTTTTTTATAAATGAAAAATAGCGGAGCTAACTTCTTGCACACATAAAATTATGGTTAAATACTAGAAATTTGGAAATCGTTAGCTACTCGGCCGAATCGTCATGTTTATCAGACTCCTTGCTCTCGAAACTTTCGCATTTTATAACCAGCTGCTGCAACTTTTCCTGTATATCCTGTTCGCGCACCTGTGAGGCATCGGCTTCCTTCCAGGCATCACCTGGAGAAAGTTGAAGAAAAAAATTATCATCATATGAAGTTCTAAAGCTGCCTGGTATGCCTACTCAAAGCTTCCTTAATGCGGTCCATAGCCTCTTGCGAGGTGCCAGTTAATTCTAAAGCTATGCGCAACTTATAGTCGGCACGTTCAACCTGAGGACGCAACTCTGACGTCAGCTTGACCTCATCGACATATCTGCGATGCATGTTATAGATGATGTTGACATATTTTCTAATCTTGGAAGCCTCATAGAGACGCGTAGCCATCGATAGATTTTGTATAATCTAAAAATCCATTAGAAAACATGAGTTCAACTTGGTTTCGTGAATATTGTCATGTGACATGGAATCTTCACCTTATTTGCGGCAGCGAAGAATTCATCATTGATATCGGTCAATAGATCTATTTCTCGAGCCGCCAGCGAATCATCTGAGAAAGCTATTTGAGGTTCTTCGACAACAGCAACTATTTCTTCTTTTTTGGCCTTCTTTCCCTTCTTTCCCTTACCGCCTTTGCCCCCCTTACCAGCACCTTTGCCTCCAGCTTTTTTCGGTGGCATTTTTGTTGAGTTGCTTTTAAAAATATGAGCTTTTTTCAAAATATATGCAAATAGTTTCTTCAGTGAAAATTTCGTTGAGTTTGAAAGAAAAAAAACGAAACTTTTGTCAGAAAATTGTAAAAAATTCGAAAACTTAACTCCCAGTATTTCAGTAGCTGAATACACCGAAAAAAAAGAAAGCAATTTCAAATTTTTATTTATATATTTGCATTGGTTGTAGAATTCTATTGAAGTTTCTTTTACACAGGGTAAGAGTTTTTTCTTTCTTTAATTTTTTATCAACTTATAATAATACAGTATAAATCAACTACTTTTGAATCACATAAAAAAGGATATTTTACTAATTTTCTTGTTTTCTTTTTTTCATTTTTATTCAAGCCTTAAAAAATAGTTTCTTCTTAATACTATGTTTCTATCTCCTCGAAATCTTGCGATTTTGAAAAAGTGTTTTCAAAGTGTTTCCATCAGGCATATTATGACAGCTAGATTTCATTTGACAATTAAGGCTTCATTTGCTTGCTTCTGATTGGTTGCTAATTGTTTTTTGTTTTTAATCATTAATCAGTTGTCATTACCAAATGTCAGTATGACAATTTTAATACGAGCTGAATAGGGCTGGATAGTGATGTATAACTTTTCAGGGGTGCTGCATAGCATTTTATGAGATTTTGTATAAGATTTTGTTGAAATCTCGAGATTTTGAAATCTTGAACTTGTATGAAAATCTCACTAGATTTCAATGTAGATTTAACGAAATCTCACAAAATCTCAAGATTTCGAGGAGATGGAAACGTGGTATAAGTTACGTTATAACCATTTCATTGAAATCTTACAGAAATGTTATAGAAATGCATATGTTGAACAAGTTTCCAAAAATATGCATATTACAAATGTTGTATAGGCGAGGAAACATAGTCAACACCAGAAAAATTTCCAGAAAAAATATAATAAAAAAAAAATAAATCGAATTTAAAATCGCATGCAAAAAGACATCGTATGTATGTATAGTATTGGGATTTTATGCAAACCTCAACTCTAACTACTCACGAAACACATTCATTCCATCCATTCAACAGGAGTTACACTTCTAACCATCGATTCATGCTGATTTATAGCTTTAATGAGTCATGCTACTTTAATGAGAACTCACTCAATCTCTCGCCTTTTAAATTCTGCTAAAGTAAGATAAAATTATATGACAAAGTATTGTAAAGTTAATGTTTTTTGACAATTAAATGAATGTACCTATGAAATGTTAATTAAAAGCTATAAATCTAAATAGCTTTAAAAAAATTTGGTTTAATCCTCCAAGTAGCAATTGATCCTATTATAAATCGTAGAATATTTCGCAGTAAACTAAAATTACAGATATAAGCACTGTGTGATCTTAGTATAAGTCTATAATGGCGCTTTTTTTATAAAAGAAGTTAAGACATTATCAGAGTAAAGTTGTAAACAACAGTTCAAAAATTATTAATGTTGGAGATATTGGGTCTGAATTTGAACCCATGAACCATCGCACTTCAATAAAAATGCTTTCCTTTCAGCCAATCAGTATTTTAATTAAGAAAACATTGAAACAGACTGAATTTATGCTCATAGAATTGCCAGAATTTGCAATTTTTAATATTTTCTGCATCTTTAGTTTTTTCTAAAATATAGCTTTTGGCTCTGCCCGAGGATTTATGTATTTCATATCCTGTCTGTTTTCTTTAAATGGAATCGAAAAACTAAGGTCCCAATTTTTGAAATGCAAACCTCTTAATTAAGGTCTAAGTAACCGTTTACTCCATACATTTCGTTCCACTCCTACATGCATGATTATCGTACAATGCTGTAGAGCCGTAATTTTTATTGCTTTATAGAAGTTTTTTGACATTTTCGAAATAAATATGTCGTAATGAACCCATTTTTCATCGAAATAAAGATGTAGTGAACCCATTTTTCATCACCATTCGCAATACGAGGCAAAAATCCTTTTCTTTTTTCCGTTAGAGCAGCTGTCAATTCAATTCTTTCTGCTTTAATTCATACGGCACCCAATATTCTACCTTTAAAAGGGCGTAGGCAGGATAAAAATAAGGGGGGGTGGCAAGACCTTATAAATTTATTTTTACCATATCTTTCATATCTTTATATCTTTTTACCATATCTAGTTTCAAAGAAAAAGGAAAAACCACATATTAAAAAGGAATTACATATAGAAACTATTTTCAAAGCCATCGATTATATGACAAATCTCAGATTTAGAGAGGGCAGTTGCCCCCTTTACCCCTGGCTACGCCATTGTACCTTTTGCATCATTCCCATGGGTTTTTGGCGAACAGATATGGCTTGTTGAATCACTCCCAATACTGTCACTCCCAATATAGTCCCCAATTCGTCATCCTCAAACTTTTCTGACCGTCCTTCGCGCTCTTTGTCAGCGGTATTAAAGTCACCATTTCTAAAACGTCATACCAAAGCTCACATGTGGAATTCGATAAGCATGTTCCCCATAAGCTTCTTGTAGCATTCGATGTCCTTCAGCTGCATTCTTCAAATCTTCAAATGAAAACAGAAAACTTTTCCGCAAATTGTGTTTGTTGGCACAAAAGTTGAAATATTCGGAGCACACAGAAACTATGTTGTTTACACTTCAGTGAAACCAAAGATAACAAGATTGGAAACTTCTCTGTGAAAGGGATAGCACTATGCATGTTTTATGTCAAATTGAAGTCAATACAAACAGAATATTATAGTTGTGTTCGTATGTTTTGTTGACAAACTCACCCAGTTTGGGTCCAAGTTTAAGTTATTCAGCTGGTTTGGGTTCTCACCACTGTGTAAAATTTCACTAAGTTTAAACAAACTTACCACGGTCAATACATAAAAAAATTAAGGGGTAACTCACACTTGCAACTCCGAACTTCATCGATTTTTTTCTTACATCTTTTTAAAGTATAGCTATTTGCTAAGTTATACGTCTGCAAAAAGGGTCGTATACCTGGTATTCAACTTGTATTAATGGCATTCATATAATGTTTGGAATTTCCAGAAATGAATTTTTGAAGCACTTGAAATGATGAAATTTGTCAGTTTAGCTCGAAGGTTCGACAACTCGAGATGTGTGTATTTCTGCCGTTTAATTTATATTTTAACTGCAAGTTTTATTCATTATCCAAGTCAGTTTTATTGAACGCCATCGGAGGTCACAATGTGCACACATATGTGGAAAAAAACAACTGTATTCGAAATTCAATTTCAATGAGGCCAGCTTTCACTCATTCAAACCTAGCATTCGGAACCTAGCATAGCAAATTTTTCGTTCGTAGATTTATTACGCCGGATTCTACAATAGGGCTGATTATATAGATATAAAAAACATTAACACATTATATTCATCACTTTTACCTTTTTTTGAACTTTGCTATGTTAAAATAGCTAAACACAAAAATAAAAGACAAAACGTTGTCTTGAAAATCCAATACTCAACAATATTTCCTTGCACCAAATGTTGTGAGAGCTTTTAACAACTTCTTGTTTCAGTGTAAAGCTGTGCACTCGGAAAGCTCTCTTTGGTGTTGTTTGAACCGTGCGTTGATCACTTCTTTAAAACCTGGCACAGCCGTTGTCCCCTTTCATGATTACTCTCCCTATTTCTAATCAACTGAAATTTAGCATTCATCAATATTAAGTTGTAATACATACAATACAATAAAAAGTTGTAATTTTAAAAACGGAATGGAACTAAGTTTATTTCGTTTATTTTATTTCGCGGAATATTTAAAGTGCATTCATGTAGTCAATTTTTGCGCGAAGCACGACTTTAAGCCAAGGTTATTTATTGTTTATTTTCTTAAATTGGACAGTGGGGTAATTGACCATGGCAATTTAAGCGCTTAAATACTGTTAGACCATTCTAAACTACACATGACCATTAGGTCACAAATAACCGTCGGTTCGGTAATTAAACAACTCACAATTTTTACCAATCCATTTCCTCCATTTGATGTCATTACGACGGCTGTGGCTTACCAGCTGTTAAATACGCCTTTGCAACACTACACTTCTTGTTGACACTCATACTGATTTTGTTGGTATTGTTGTTGAATATAAGACGTCGAGAGTACTCGTAATAAATACTAAACCGAATAATTTTATGCGTAAAATATTGTCATTTCATGTGCTCGGAATTTTTAAGCCAATATGGTGGATTTAACAAGACGGATCACTTTTCGGTAAAAACAATTTACCGGACCCAAAAACTTTTTTACATGTTTATAGGTCTACGAAAATTTGGTTACAATTATTGAAAACAATTAATTTCTACACATTTTCTATTATCTCAACAACTCCAAGTAAAAGACCGGATTTAAAAGGACTTTACTACTTGAAAGATTTTACAAAACAGATTTAAATTAGGTCTTCTGATTTAAGTTGACAGGATCCTCATAATAACACTATGACGCAAAGGGGGTTTTTTAGCGTTAAAACAATAATTTCAGGTAGTACACCTATTCAGTTACATCAAGAAATGGGTTAAAGATTAGTGGGAGGGAAGTTGCATTCAAGTAAATGTTTAAGCTGGGTTTTTTAACGTGGCGGAAAGATGTTCATTTATAGCATGTGACGACAATCATTCACTCATCTCACTTTTTCCTCATTTGCATCAGAGGAAAACAAACCTATGCATCAGAGAAATTGACAAGTTCTCGATCGAGCTTTTAGTATCGACCCAGTTATTTGAAAAACCAACCGCATTTGTAAGTAGGAAGGTAAAAGCAGAATGCTATGTATTAAATGCATACCAGCACACTTGGCCTTCAATCCTAATGGAACCAAATTGTGCTTTTAATAAATCTAGCGAAACGTCTGACGCTTGTCGTTGACAGTTCATCAAGAAAATCGAAAAAGAAGGAGTCCAGATATTTGTGCTGTCCTCTGACAAACGTAGGACCAGAACACAAAAAATCTACAATGGTTTTGAAAGAAATAGAAAAAAATATAGCACCATTCCGTGATCTTTTTCTCCTTTTTTGTCTTCTCAGTTCAATTTTAAACTGATTTTTTTCGTGGTGCTTGGCAAATTGAATAGTGAAATGTACGTGAAAACATATTATATATGTTATAATAGTTAATATAATATATTATAATAGTGAAACAAAAAACTAATAAAGCCGATTTTGCAGTCCGGAGGACTGGTAGACAATTTCTGGCTACCAGGTTCAATTATGATGGCGTTTCGGTCTAAAGAAACCATTTAAAAGCTACATTCATGCAATTTTTGGAAAAAAATATTACACTACTTTAACATATGTATAAAAGCAACATTTTTCAATTCCAGCAGCGTTAAAAAAAGGAGGGGTTCACGGAGAAGGAGTATCAAAAATACATTCGTGAAGCCTTACAAATTTTAAAAATCGATACTTTAATGATTACCAAAGGCTTAGACAAAATAATACTCATAACCTGCAAGTAATATGATAAATAAAAATTATTTATAAAAATTCATAATCCAAGACGTATAGGCCCCGGGTATCCATGGGAAAAAATTATGTATCGTGGAGACTAGGGGACTCTCCCTGAACACTTACAATTGTTGAAGTTCGGATCGATACTTTTCCGCACACAATTATATAGATGAAGTGGTAAGGTCTAATTATTTCCCTAAACACTAACGGAATATTGTTGTAGCTCGTATTAATACTTTTCCGTATACAGTTTCATTGAAAAGTAAAAGTCTACTTATTTCCCCATGCATTTACTGATGCAAGAAGTGTCTAGACTTGATACTTTGACCCAAACAATGTGTGTCGATAATTCATTGATTCTGAGGCGGCCAAGTAAAGATAAATTTACAACTGGGTTTATATTTGAACTTTGATTGTATATAATTTTTTAGTGATATTAAAAAATTTCTTAAAAAAACAAATTTTATCGAAAACAAAAACAAAATAAAGGAAAAAATTTCATATAATACGCGTCAAGCCACGTTCGCTGAGGTTAATGTATGGGGATTGTAGAGGATGGTCAAATTGCTTAAGATTCCGATGAAGTAACCACTATTTACTATTTTCGTGTGTTCTTAGGATCATTATTTTTCTGGAAGATCCATAACTGACCCAAGCCATATTTCGCTCAATTGAAATCAATTGAGATCAATGAGAAATTCAGAAAAGATCAATTGAAATTTAAAAATTTCATTTGAAATTCAGAAAAAATCAATTCAAATTGAGAAATTCTATTTGATATTCAGAAAAAATCATTTGGAATTCAGAAAAGATCAATTGAAACTCAGATATTGAATTTCAAATTCAGAAGTGATCAATTGAAATTGATAAATTTAGTTTGATTAAATTTAAGATTTAATTTAAATTTAATCTGATTTTCAAATGAAATATCTAAATTTCAATTTCCATATTCTGAATTTCAAATGGAATTTCTAAATTTCAATTGACTTTTTATGAATTTCAAATCGTAAACATTTTGCAATTTTGCAATCCGAAGGAGTTTTTGCTCCGTTTCATAACCAATGACGAAATAATGATACAGCACAACATATCAGACACCAAGTAACAGTCAAAGCAGTGGACTTCTCAGGGTGAACGTGTATCAAAGACCATGGTGGATCTGTCGCCGAACAAGGTCATGGCGTAAAACATCAAGGGCCGGTATCACCGGCGAATATTATTCACAGCTGTTGGAAAGATTTGAAGTAAAGACGACCGCATTTGGTGAAGAAAAAGTGCTCTTCCAGCATGACAAGCAATTCGACTACGAACTGTTACCTCACCACCATATTCTCTATATTTAGCCCCCTGCGACTATTTCCTATTTCCAAACCTGAAAAATGGCTCGGTGGTAAGAGATTTGGGTCCAATCAAGAGTGCGATTAATTTCGAATCATTGAAACAAACGCCTATTTTGGAATATAAAAAAATGGAAAAACGCTGGATTAAATGCATCGATCTAAAAGGAGAATATGTTGAGAAAGAAAACGATTTTTTGCCGAAAAAAATATCTTTTATTCAAAAAATCATTGACTTATCAAATTGGCCACGTATGTCAAATCTTACATTTTCCATTCATTTTTTCTGACAATTTGTATGTTGTTATCCAAATATTGTTAGAAAAGCGTTTTACTTGATTGTCGAAAATATCATTATTATTATAGTGGGTGGGCAATCATACAGTGGATCCTTTTTAAATCGTAGGTTATTTTGACACTAACAGCTGTTTCCCGCTCGAAACCTTGACATAAAGTCAGTATCATACCTCCGCTGAAAAAAAAGTCTCTTTACGCTTGAACAACGTTTGAAAAAATTGGAAACTTATTTCCAAAGTGAGTGCTGTGTAACCCAAACAGTGCGTTATTTGAAAAGAAGATGATTTGGAAAAATCATCTTTTCTGACGGGTCGCATTGTTATCTCGGCGGCTACGTTAACAAACAAAATCACCGCATCTGGGGCTCGGAAAACACGTTATCGTCGAGAAGCCGATACATACAGAGAGTGACAGTTTGGTGCGGATTGTGGAGTGGTGGCATCATTGAACCATTTTTCTTAGAAAATGAGGGTGGGAACGTTTCGGTCAACAGTGGGCGTTACAGAGACATGTTAACCGACTTTTTTTTATTGCAGTTGGAGACATGAATTTGGACGACCTCTGGTTCATGCAGGATGGCGCGCCATGCCACACGGCACATGCCACAATCGATCTTTTGCGCACCAAATTCTCAAATCGTGTTATCAACCGTCTTGGCGATGTCAATTGGCCGCCTCGGAGCTGCGATTTGCGATTTGACGCCT
The DNA here is from genome assembly GCA_943735915.1 of Pherbina coryleti. Classification (NCBI taxonomy): domain Eukaryota; kingdom Metazoa; phylum Arthropoda; class Insecta; order Diptera; family Sciomyzidae; genus Pherbina; species Pherbina coryleti. The sequence continues at coordinate 93,620,814 of OX030949.1, forward strand.
TTGGACTTTTTTTGTGGAGAACTGTGAAGTACCGATGTTATGACAACAATCCGGAAATGATTCAAGCCCTTAAGGCCAATATCATCCAAGCAATCCGTGAGCTACCGCCCGAAACCATCAACAAGGTCTTGGAAAATTGAAGGGACAGAATGCACTACTGCGAAGCCAGCCGAGGCAGCCACTTGAACGACGTTGTGTTCTTTAATTAATAGGAATGTTTGCTTTTACTAAAAAAGCCATAATAAAAAATGGAATTTTTGTTCATTTTATTGCCTTTTTTTAAAAAAAAAAAACATGTATTTGGCCCACCCTGTAAATATATATATGTAGTAATGTTCAAAATGAGGTAATGAAACCGATGGAATGAATCAAAATACCTCACTACTGCCTTTGCTTCAGTACGGACAATCGAAAGAAACATTGCTTACTGCTTTACTGCCGTCATAAGGAAGAGTGCGGCATCTAAATATTTACATTTTCTTAGATAAAGGACTTACAAAGGACTTACAGTAATTTATCAAAAATTTACTGACTAGGTTTTGGATGGTTATAAATATTTCTTTCTTCAGGATAGTTAAATCCAGTTTTTTTTTCAACATTAATGATATTTTACCGATTTTATTAAAAATACAAAAAATTTGGAACAAACAGTGTAGATGCCGCCTTTTTTATTGTTTTATCACAAATAGTTAAAAAAGCCGTATCTACATCAAATCGACGGTTTATTAGTAAAAACTATGTTTTAAAATTTGATGTCCTTTGGTGACGTCAACGTAAAGCAGAAGTCCATTCTCTGTAAAGATTTGAAGGCTGTTGATACTGTCTATCTGTAGATACCACTTTTTTATCTCTGTTTATGTAGATACTACGTTTTTGCTTGAATAATTGATTTAATTTGTGAAGATATGTCACTTCAGGTTAAAATATTTAGCAATTGAGCAAAAAAATCGAAATTTTTGTTCTATTTTCTTGAAGATGAAGAAATATGGTTAAGAATAAACAATAAAACTGATTTTGATTTTCATGCTTAATGCCGCACTCTTCCTTATGACAGCAGTTTACGACCTTAGGCTGCGAACATAGTAGACGCGAGTTGCTGATCCGAGCCGATTGAAACTCAAAAACGCATTCGGGTAAAAGAGATGCATGACTTGCGTACTGTATTGCTCTAATATGTTTTTCGGCTCGGCTCAGCAACTCGCGTTCACTATGTTCGCAGCCTTACAAAAGCATGCCAATTACGTTTCAACTTTGCAACATTTGAAACATTACATTTGTAATGTAAGAAAGATGCGTTATTTGGTAAGGCTATAAAAAAACATCATAACTGGGGAGCCTACTAAACCAAGATAAAATTGAAACACCACAACTAACTTTTTTTCTCTCCAAGATAATGTGGAAGCACAATCAAACATGAATGGGAATCATATATTGAGCTTTCAAAATCAAATCACCTATTGGGATTCTAAACATTTTATATTCAAATTCATGGTATAATAATAGAGGTAGTCGCAGCGCTGATTGTGCTCTCTTTTGTCATTACTGCCGATATTGTCAGAATCAGTTGTGTTCTTACTGCTGTACTTTTGTTGTTGTTTAGTTGAGCTCCCTGGTTGCAGTTAATAGTTTTTGTGTTTAATTTTCAATGATGTTTGGCTGGAAACAATTTTAAATTAGTTTAATATCGATAAAAACACGAAAAATAACCATTGACTACAATTTTTAATTAATAAAGCAAGACAGCTTCAACTGTTTAACTCCGTTTACATTTTGCCAATTCTTGCTTTCTCTTGTCATTCTCATAGCTTCGAGATTTTATATGAGTTGTCAACTTCGTTTTGACATTCGCGGCAGTACGCTCTCATCAAGCGAGTTTACCTCTATAATTATACCATGTTCAAATTACTTTTGCCCGCCTAAATTTGACAAATATCACATAAAACAATGATCAATACATGAAATTTTCGCAGCCAACATTTAATGTTCCACTTAAATTAATGAGTTGTTCTACTTGCAGTTGTGCTAACATATTCATGACAAACACACACATGCACACAAATTTTTCTAAACATACAGATTTCAGGCAAATTCGAAGTATTTTATACGGTCGTTTATCTATTTTGAACTGCCGTCTATTTCCTCCAATCTCAACCTAGTAGATCCACCGCAACCAAGTATTTGTAATTCAATAAAATATTCAACAGTTCAACTCCAAATAAAGAAACTACTCATATGCATGTATAAATAAAAAGAGAACAATTCTTATGTAAGATATGACATGCAGTAAATAAATTCTAAATAACAAGATTACTAAATTGCATATCAATTAACTAAGGATAATAATTATAGGTGTGTATTTTGATTAGATGTTCTGTATAAAGGTATTTCTTCAGGCGAGTTTATTTTTCAAAGCAAAATTTCATTGTTGATATACATAATTAGCAGGCTATACATAGTATGTAATTGCTTGATATATATTGCTTCTATATATTTCATATGAAAAATAAGTATTTACTTAAGGCTAGTTATAAATTCAGATATAATTTTTTTATTTTTTTTTTTTTCCTATGCAAAGAAGCTTAAGTCAAACTTTGATTAAATTTACAAAAATGATAAGGAGAAAATTGTAATATAAACGAATTGTTTTAAATTTACTAGCCCAGCAAGCTTAAACTAGATTCGCTAACAAACCAAAAGGGAAAAACATACAAATTAACATTTAGCGTAAATTAATTTTAAATTAAGTTACAGAATCAAGTTTATTGATGTATGTCTTACTAGCAAATAATTCCGGCATTTCCACATATTTAAGAAATGTGCACATAAATTGCATGAGCTGACTTTTTGTTAATTACACATAAATTCAAAGTTGAACAATTTGCAATACAATTTGGAGGCAACATCCTTTAAGCTTAGTTTAAACTATCCTTGGAATTAGGTTTAGCTTAAGCATTTGTAAATTTAGTTTACTTAAATTTATTTACAGTAAAAAATAACAAAGTATGTATATTTTATAATTGTCAAGAAAGTGTTATAAAACGTTTAGTAAAAAAAAGTCTACAACTTTTAGTTGCAATTGTCTACAAAATTTAAATGTTACAAAAACAAAAATAAAACTTGAAAACACTTAATACATACATTTATTTTTGTATATATTTATATATATATAAAACTACACAGATAATTTGTGTATCTATGAAATCTAGAAAAATTTAGTCTCTGTGAAAAAAAATGTTTGCAGTTTGCTGCTATCAGTATTTTTGGCTGTTCTGTGTTTTTTTTGTTATCTTCATTTGCTGATTCATCAGCTGGACATTCATGTGTCTTTGACTTGGTAAAATTACACATATTGCGTGTAAGATTACAAGGCAATGCGTACAGGAGTTTGTTCCATGCAGCTTCAGCCGTAGATATTTCTCAACTAAGAACCCCCAGCTGTGGTAGTGGCTGCTAATGTCGTAGCGGCAGCATGAGGTGCTACATTATTTCTTATTGCACTCACGGCGCCGCGCACCTCACGCACATAACATTCACGGCACATGCGCACCGCTTTTGTCAGGCCGTACTTGGGCAGTGGCGCTGAAGAGCTAGAACAGACGCCACAAAATACGCCGCCGCAATTGCGACAGTGATGACGGCGTCGAAATGCTGTAAATGGCGTGTGGCAGGACATGCAGCGTGGCGCTTTTTCGTCAGGTATCCAAGCAGGTGGAGCTAGACGCAGCGATTGAGACTGTGAGGAGCGCGTTGGCGTGGCAGCATGCGGTGCATCCGCAATGTTATTATTATTATTATTGTTATTGTTGTTAGTATTGTTTGTGGCAGTGACTGAGTCAGCTGGGTGACTGGGTGGGTAACCTGATTGGGGGGCAGCTGCAACACGTTCACTTACTGGTGAATTGCTCTCCGATGACGAAGATGTTGATGACGCGGATGAATTAGTACCCACAGAGTTGTTGCGATTGCGATGGCGTTGCGGTAGTTGCTGCTGCTGTGTTGCAGACTGTCGTGGCGGTGACGATAAGCGACGCCCATTTATGTAGGAGCTCAAGTTACGATTATTGCTACTGCTGCCGCTCCCACAACTGGTTGTTGTTTCGTTATTTTCCTGATCGCCTAAACTGCGACTGCGTCCAATGTGGTTGCGTGCATTTGTGGCAGCGGTATCTTCACTTGCGCTACCCATGTCGAATGTATTGACGCGTTGTATGCCTGCACTGCCAGTACTGCCATTGTTGAAGACATTGTCAGACTCAGGATTCACTTCCTCTGCCGAATAGATGCTTTGATTAGATCCAGCACTTTCTTGTATCACATCGTTCTCGGAGGCACGGAATTCAAAGAGTTCAGAATCCTTTGTCTTCTCCGGTATATCAATGATTTCCTCTTGGGCACTGGACATATTCATTAGGAACACACTGCGCAATATTTGACGCAGATCGGAGGCAAAATTCGTTTGTAGCTGATCAGCTACGCCGGCAATGCAGACAAAAAGACGATGCAGCAAGTTCTCTGTGCTCCTATAAGAAGGAAAAAAAGAGTGAGCAAGTTATTATTATTGTCGATATTTTTATAATTTCTTGTTATAATTAAATAAGTATAACAAGTCCTGCTTTTAAGGAGTTAGAGCTACTCAGAATTGAAAAGACAAAAATTGTTTTTCTTAAATATTTCGAAAATATTTTGTGAAAATTTCAAGTTTTTATCCAATGAATGGGTTACGAAATACTCGTATATATAAAGGATTTTTCAATAAGTATGTTCTTATTTTGAGAGTGTATTCTTTGACGCTTCAGCTGGCAACGCTGTCATTCTTTGCCGTTTATGTTCTGTTATTTATTGACTATTTAATCATCCAAACTTTTCACGAGCTACGAAATATTTACGGTCGAATTGAATGAATTAAGTCGAAATTTAAGAAGGAGTTGAATGAATTATCACGAAATTTTAGCAAAGCGCTTCGGTTGCTATGCGTTCCGTCCTTGAGCGATGTCAAAACGCGCCGTCAAGCAGTATGAAAGTATGGCTGAATACTAAACACTTTCGATTTCTCGTCGTGCATAAGGAGTTTGTCTTGCTTTGACATCAACTTGAAAATATTTGAACATGCATCCGTATTAAATCCAATTGATACTAGGATTGAAGCCTTAAGACCACCAAGGTAGTCGTACGTTCGCTGAATGGACTTAAGAGCAGTTGGAAAGGGATCCAAATTTTTGAGAAGAAATCATCTTAGTGAAAAATCAAATTCTTGGTTGAATGGCTTCGTTAACAAACGCAATTCCCGCATTTCGGGAGAAATTAATCCAATGCAGTATGAAGTCTCTATCGTAATCGGAGGAATTTACTGTTTGGTGTGGATTTTGATTAGGCGGGGTTATTGGACTATACATCTTCCGTAACCAGAATGATCAGACGGTATATGTCCATGGTGGACGGTATCGTGTCATGAAAATAGAGTTTTTCTGGCTTCAATTGGATTTCATGGACCGGAACGACATATGTTTGCAACCAGACGACGCAACATGCATTACTTGGATTTGTTGCAAGAAAAGTTTTCAGAACGTGTTAATTTCGGAACAGTCTAAGTGCAATGCTAGCCAAGATTATTTGATTAAATGGCCTTTGACTTTTTTCTCTGCGGTTACATTAAGTCGCTGGTTGATGCCAACAAACCAACATCAATTGAAAAACACAATCATTCAAACCATTGGTATGCTCTAGTCTGATTAATGCAAAAAAATTGTAAAAAATAGAATCTCCCGGATGAAGTCCTGTAAATGAAGCCCCGATGCCATGTGAATGATATAGTTTTCAAAGCATTCAATTATTGAATGTTATTTAAGCCACAATTAAAATTTCCCTTAAATTTCCCAAACAACTTTCTTTAACAAATCTTTAGTTCAAAGACTTTATGGAAAATCCTACATAACTGCAGATTATCCTTTCTATAAGAAATAAGTGAAAGTATGAAGTACGAGTAACCGGAAAAGCTGGATATTATCCGAAAAATACTGCAACGCACTGTGGCTTTATACAACTGGGAGTAATACAAATGTGGGTGTCAAAATATCTGAAAAATATGGTCCGAAGTGCAACGAGAAGATAATTCACAAGATGGAAGTTTATTACGTCCATCATTACTTCAGAGATCTTAGGCATTTTGCAATGAGGCACTAGCTGAACATTTGAGACCTACCAACAAGAAGAAAAAAAAACTGTTCTTAAGATATTTGAAAAGGTTGCCCACAGGACGAACAGGGGCACATGCTTTAAGCACAATTGATGGCTTTCTATCAGGATGAGAGACTTTTTTTATATTGAAATTTGCTAAGACTCTATAAAATGATCATGTTCGAAATTAATATACGAGCCCAAACCACTATTAATTCGTACAGCAAGCATTTTTATGCCAATGTAACATGTAAGGGTACATATTTTATTAAATAATATTGACAAAACTATTAAATTTATACTTTTCTGAAAGTTTGTTTTATTATCTTTAATTTCATAAACAAATTTGTGCACATATCATGATAAAAAGTTTTGAAAACAGAAATTAACGGAAAGTCCATTTATTTTGATACAAAAAATTTGACCACTATTAATTCGTACAGTGGAACATTTTCTAATTTAATACTGTGTAACGCCCCCTTTGCTTTTTAAAACAGCTTCTAATCGCTTTGGCATTGTATCTATTAATTTTTTACACTCTTCAGGGGTTATAGAGTCCCAAATATCCTGAATTTTGGCTTTTAATCCGCTAAGAGTGCGGTGTGGGTCATTTCATAACTTCCTTTTCATGAGTGCCCACACGTTTTCGATTGGGTTAAAGTCCGGGCTAGATGATGGCCAGTACAGAACACTAATACCATTTTCTTGTAGCCATTTTTTTGTTTTTTTGGCTGTATGGGATGATGCACCGTCTTGTTGAAATACATATTCGTCACAGTCAGCTAGCTTTGGTACTGACGGAATGAGATGTTCTTCCAATATATTAATATATTTTTCTGCATTTACTGTTCCCTTAATAAAGTGAAGCTGACCGACATCCTTTGAGCACATACATCCCCACACCATAATGCTAGCTGGAAACTTTACAGTACGCTTTAAGCAGTCTTTATGATATGCCTCTGTGCTTTTCCTAATCACCCTTTTCTGGCATCACCGACGCATACGTCAAACTTCGATTCGTCGCTAAATATAATGGTGTCCCATTGCCTTTGTACCCAAGAACGTCTATCTTTTGCCCATAATAAACGTTTTTTCATTTGAAGTACAGTAAGTAAGGGCTTTTCTTTGGCCTAAAAAATTCAAGTTTCAATAAATGTTTTTCGTATCACCAGTAGTAGAGTGTTAAACTTACTTTATAAACACCATAACCTATATCTTTCATTTGCCGACGCGTCCATTCACGTTTAATGGTTTTTCCAATTCTTTCTGACCACTCTGAAGCTATGTCTCTAATAGTGCCTCGACGATTTTTTTTTAAGTATAACTTCTAAAGCTCTTTTGTCGCGAATCGTTATTTTGGAGACCCGGCCTCTGTTTGCAACGTTTTTGCTACAATTCTCATTTTTTTTTGTATTTTTGAACAATACTTGATACTGTTGATCTGGGAAGCTTTCATTCAACCGATATTTCGCTATAGCTTTTTCCCGATTTGACTTTTTCAATAATTTATAATCGAATTTCTTCACAAACTGGCTTACCAAGTGCCATCGTTGAACAATTAATCACAAATAAAAAGAAACAACACGAAAAAAATCGTGTTATTGTTCAATTGCATTTTTTACTCTAATAAAACGGTAAATTTTCATTATTTGCTTACATTTTAATTTTTAGAGTTGTTTTTAGCTGAATTTATACACTATACGAATTAATAGTGGTCAAATTTTTGTTATCAAAATAAATGGACTTTCCGTTAATTTCTGTTTTCAAAACTTTTTATCATGATATGTGCACATATTTGTTTATGAAATTAAAGACAATAAAACAAACTTTCAGAAAAGTATAAATTTAATAGTGTTATCAATATTATTTAATAAAATATGTACCCTTACATGTTACATTGGCATAAAAGTGCTTGCTGTACGAATTAATAGTGGTTTGGGCTCGTATATCTTGAATTTAAGAGGATGTATTTTCAGCAAAAGGCAGACTGATTGCTAGCCAGCTTTTTTGGTTTTTTAAACACAATCACTTTATTTCTAAGAGTCATTGTTAAAATTTCGTTGGTTTAAGAAGCTTTTTCCATCCAGTTGTAACTAATCTATCACTTTAAAAGCAGCAAATAGAGAAGGTGGATCTATAATTTGACAACAGTAGACAGAGAGCATTTTCTAATATCCCAGCAGTTATTTTGGAGTCAATTGAAAAAGTGAACTAGTTCATTTCTAGCGCAGTTCGCAGTAGCTCTGAAAAAGTACAAAAGGCGTTCAGTGTAGAACAGTTATCTTTGCTTTTGTTTTCAAAAGTATTGCTGACAAAAATAAACGCGTTCTGGCTACTTTTTAAAATTTGCTGCGAACAAGAAAAAATAAAAAAAAAAAAATGTTTATAGACAAAATGTTTTCTGGATTGTGGATGGAATAATGGTACAAATGAGATCTTTAGGACCTTTCCATTGCACTTATCCATTCTTACACTTTTGATATGTTCACTTTAAAACTAGTTAAAAAAGAACCACTTTCAGGCTACTGCGAAAGCAACCAGTTTAAAAATGTTCCTAATGCAACTAGTTCAAATATAGGGAAAAAGGATTGTTTCTGAGGACAATTGTCTTTTCCTATGACATCAACCCGCAAAAAGCGTCAATTCGTTCAATGTTAAAGGGTATTGTAGTGGAACTAGTACTGGTCCTTTATGAAACTAGTTCAGAACTATTTAAAAATTGGTCCACTTTTCTGCTGGGATGTTACCGTTAAGCGCTCTTAGAAAAATGTTGGCGTTGTTTTCTCCATTCTGAGAAATAGTTTTTTTTTAAGCTTTCAACCAAGGATTTCAGGTTTAACGCCTATTTAGTTAAGTCGGACTTGCTTCGAAATGAGGTAATAGTTTAGTAGGTAGGAGAGGGAAATCCAGTGAAACATGTGTAGGACGTTTTAAGCATACAAGTGAATTTGAATCTAAAAGCAAGTGATGGTGTTATGCCTTAACCTCATTCAATAAAGTTAATAAAAGATTCTCTCACAAAGTAATCTTTATCTAATAAAAGATTCTCTCACAAACTACATCTTTTGAGCCGTAAGTATCCATTTTTTTCTTTCTACATCCAACACTCCTTTTCAACTTCTTATATTACAATTTGAACTTTCTTGAATTCGAAAAAATGGTCATAGAAAATTCCAATTACATACATTTCATCTATTTTGCCTCATGTCCTGTTATCATGAACATATTGATAAAAATTAATCAGTAGCAGAAGCTCACTTGAATTTAAGTCTGCCGGCTGCTCTTATGGCTAATGAAACCTCGTGTGGATCACCATCAGACAGCGAAGATGAGGTGCTGCTCTCTGCGCTCGAGGTGTCCTCTTTTATGGACGGCGACTTTTGTTTGCTGGTGGGCCGGCGTGTAGTTGTTATTATTGCTGCTGCTGTTGTTGTTGTTGTTGTTGTTGTTGTTGTTGCAGTAGTTATAACTGCAGTGGTGGTTGTATTTGTTTCCTTGCTATGCTCACAGGTGACTTCCTCTAAGCTGGAACGTTTCGATTTGGAATGTTGATGCCGTTGATGCTGTTGATGATGATGATGGTGGTGATGATGATGATGTCGATGTGGATGTGAGTGATGGTGATGATGATGCCGGCGACTCGTATCGCTGCCACTGCGCTCTTTTCCTTCTCCCCGATGATTATGTAGGTGATGATGTTGTCGATGACTGCTGCTGTTACTACTGCTGCAGGAGCCACCATCGCAGCTTTTACTAACACCGCTAGCACTACTCGACGAGGAACATTCAGACGATTTTGAGGAGGCCTTTATTGTCAGCTGCTCGCTCTCTTCGGAGGAATCTGTATGGATGCTGCTGGTGATGCAATTTCGCAACGACGCTGAGCTAGTTGTGGGCAAGTCTAAAGGAACGGCGTAAGTGTCTTCTTCAACATCAGTTTGATTGCTGGCGAATTCATCCTCGCTAGCTATAAAATTATCGGTCAAAGGAACTTCTTGTGGCTGCAGTAGATTGCCAAAGTTTGTATTGGGTATGAGAAAACCTGAAGCACAATCGGCTGCTACAATATCCAGCTCTTTGGGCGACTCACTGCCATTTTCATGATCATCTGTATAGGCGGCATCGTCTTCGTCGTCGTCTGTCCAGTCGGCCGGTGATGTTGTGGATGTGGATACTGCTGACGAAGTAGTCGAAGCAATTGAATGCGATGGTGTAGGCGAAGCAGCAGGTGAAACGGAGGGAGTTGAGACAGCGGAGCTATCCCCAGATAACGTTGAGTTAGGTGAACTCTGAGTTAGGCGTAGCGCAGCATAGACACTAGTTTTAGACTGGTCTTCAACACCAGTGCTTGCGCCGCTTAATGATGGTATTTTTGGGCTTGTGCTTGGTCTGGATGTGGTCTGCTCCACTGTTGTTGAGGACGTGTTGTTATTGTCTAGCTGCTTGTTGTAGGTGTTCGTTGGGGTTGCATTACCACTACCACTTTTAGAAGTTTCAACACAGTTGTTGTGGGTTGTGTTGGTATTGCTGCTTCCATTATTGTTCTGCTGATCACTACTTGGTGGAGCTTCGATGCTACTGCTTCCCACTTCAACCTAGGAAAAAAAAATCAAATACTTAAAAAGTAGTTCATTGCTATTCAAAACTCGCCCTACCTCTACCTTTAAATGAATGTCTTCGTTTGTGCAAAGTAGTCGTTCCAACTGATACAGCTCATTTTTGTCCAAAGTGCGCAGCAGATCACGTATTTTAATCAAAATTGTGCGAAATGGACGGAACATTTCCGACAACTGATCAGCCGCCATGTCCATATTAAGTGGACCTTTGTGATAGATGACTAGTCCGGCGATAATAGCCAAGCGCGGTATGGAAAACATCAGAGCTGGATCAAACGCATCAACCTTGTCCTGTTCGAGCAGTCCGACGGTCAAGGCACGCTGTAACGTCTCCGAAAAAAGCACGCAAATCAGCTCCTGCATTTCATATTCGTGCTTAGTTTTTACCTGCACCATGGCACTAACATAGCGCAGCTCAAATTCGGCAAATAGACGATCAAATATTTTCAGGCTCTCGCACAGTTGTTCTGTGGTTGTATCATTGTGGTCGAGATGTAGAGTTCTGCTGTTGGGCACGTTATTGCGTAGACATTGATCGCGCAGCAGGTTGCGCACATTGCCGAGACTCTTGGTGACTGCCTGTGCGAGCGGACGCATTTCTTTGCTTTCCTGTTCTCGATTCATGATCGAAGAACCAGCTGCCAAACACTCGGCCCCAAACCATAGCTGACCGGCGAGATTCTCTTGCAGCACTTCTTCGGGAAATTTGGCGCGAAATGATCGCGCATCACGATCCTCGCCGAGCAGCTCATCCATGATAAGGTTTGTGATGGCGAGCACTTTATCCTGTTTGAAGAAAGGGTAAGATTTAGTAGATTTAAAGTTTTCTTTGTTTTTCGATCAACTTACTTGACTCTGTCTGAGGCGACTGACTAAACGTGAACAACGATCTGGTTCAGCACGTCCATCGAAGCTGTCCAGTTCGCTGGCAACAGCTGTGAGTGATCTATCTGCATGATAGAAGCGTGCAAGCAGCGATTTGTCATCAGCCTAAAATAAATGAAAGTAAATAAAATTAATTAAAAAAAAAATTCAATTTAAATATGTTCTAAATTTTTTTTTTTTTTTTTTTTTTTTAATAGCAAGACATTATTTTTTATATTTACATTTAATTGTGTACAGTTTATACAGAGATTTGGCTATCCTTACATCTATAAAACAGTATTTTATTATTTGAGATCGTTTGTGTAATATTATAGGAACTGCGAAGGAAAAGCTATAGAAAACCTTCGATTAATTCAATTTTTAAATTTAATATAAAACTTAATATAACTAAAAATGTATTAACTTAACCTAGTTGTTTGTACATAAACTTGATATCGTAGAGTTGTCAGAAATGCTGCAATTGATATTAAATTTAGAGGCTCTTACACTTATCGAGTTTATTATGAGAGAAATTTTATTTTCATCATGTAGTCTTTTAGTAGAGTAATCAAAGGGGAGGTTTAGCATCATTTTCAAGAGTTTATTTTGCTTGATTTGCAACTTATTTATATGGGTTTTCGCACAAGATCCCCATACAGGCGAGGCGTACAGAATGATGGATTGAAATATAGTTTTCGCAATGAGCATTTTGTTATTATGGTCTAAAACAGAATTTCTGTTGATAAGTGGGTGTTCTAAATTTTTGTTTGATTGTTTCATAACAAGTGTTCTTATAAATTGAAAAAAGGACAATTTTAATTCAACCAGCAATATTTTTCCAAACTAATAAGAAAATGACAGACCATTCTGAGTGACATTTGTGTGTAAATGAGGAACACATGTGTTTGGTGGAAGAAAGTGGTGTGTATAGAAGTGATGAAGTTCCTCATTTAACTCATAAACGACGTCTGGATAGAAGCAAAGGAAGTAAAAGGATGGAACTAATAAAGAACATTTTTGGAGTAATGTAGACTTAAGCCTTGAAGTCAAGTTAGCGGATCGAAAGTAAGTAATTTTATTAAGTCGAATAAAATTACCTCTGGAAAAGAAGCGCAGTTGCAATTGAAACACTTTCTTGATGTCGTTACCCCAATATGTTCTTTATAAATAAAACAAAATTGTGCCTTGGTAAAATTACCAGCTTGGTCTACAGTTGTCAAATCATCCATCTATTATTATTTAGCCATTTCAAATGCAACTTTGCTTCAGAAGTGTCGTTAAAACACAGAAAAAGATCCCTATTAACTTTCGTAAATACTCTTTACATTGTCTTCATCAAGTTTCGTTAATCAACAAAATTATCGAAGATGAGTAATAAAAAAAAAAAAATAAAGATGGAAAATAAGAAAATAAAATAAGATGTGTCATTAATAGGTTTAAAAAGCAATTTTTATTTTCTTTAAAACTTTAAATTGATTTCTTTAAAAATTGTTATATTTCGAGGATGTTATGGTTGACCACAATTTTTTTGGAACGGTACACACTACCCACAATAACTTAATAAAATAACATAATATTTTATAACTTAATAAAAATATAAGCAGTTGGATCGTGATCAAAAAATTGCTATTGATGCGTTTGTGACGGATGGACTGTCTTATAGGACAATTAATAGCAGATTATGCTGCTCACACTCTATTGTAGTGAATTTTTTTACATAAAAAAGATCCGGTCCGGGAAAAAGGACCTGACCCAAAACGTTCAACTGACGGAAGAATTGATAGCATAATAAAAAAGATAACCTTTAAGGATCGCTTCAAAAAGCGCGACTAGAATGAGCTACAAAACATAAGAACTGGACACTTGATCAATGGCGAAATGTTTTGTGGTCGGACGAAAGCAAGTTTAACTTGCAGTGCGCCGACAACTTGTCGTACGTGCGCCGCTTTCATGGAGAGCAAAATAGGGAACAGTGTATTGTGAAAACCGTCAAGTTCCCTCAAAGCCAGATGATCTGGGGATGCTTTTCGTATTACATTTGTGGTCCTCTGCACTTCCTAGATGGTACAATGAATGCCCAAAAGTATTTGCAAGTTATAAAGGACTTTTTGGTCCCGGCTCTTTGGGATGCTCGAAGAGCATTTTTTTTTACACTTTGGACGCAATTTTTTAAGACGACTCTGCGCCATGCCTACGAGCTAAATCCGTAAGAAATTGTTTATATCGACTGTGACATCAGCCCCAACCCTAAAATTACAAACAAAACATTAATAAAAATAATCGGTTTTTTACAGCTGGAAAGTGTTTGAAGAAATCGGAATCTCATGCTTGACTTGGCCTGGAAACTCCCCCGACCTAAGTCCAATCAAGCACTTATGGCATGTTTGAAACGTAAAGTAGCAGAACAGGAACCCCATAACAAGTAAGAGCTAATTTCGGCTTTGGTAAACGTTTGGCATAATGTTTTTACCGACGAAACACTTAACCTTCAAGCGAATTTCGGGTCAATTTGGCCACAAAAAAAAAATGTAAACGCGTCTTTCTCCGCTTATTTATGCTCAAATCAGCCAGATATTTTGACTCAATGTGTAAATCGTGTACGAATTTTTTGAATTTGACATGAAATATGTCAACATATGTCAAATTTGGCCTGTACAAAAAATTTCCTTAATAAGTATTTTGCTGTCAAATTGACAGCACTGATCGCGTGATTTTTTACGTTGTGTTTTCATTCTATCTGTCGTAGATAGTGTTAGATCAGAAAGTTCTGAGCACCAGCAACAACTGCAGCCGCTCATCCATGCACCAAAAACACGCAAAAGAGTACGTTGCCATATGTGCCCACCTCTACCCAATTCAAATAAACACAGCATTCGATGTGATAAATGCGTAAAGTACGTTTGTCCGGATCATCGCTTCACAGTTTGTGAAAGTTGGTCCACATCAATTAAATTTTTGCACTTAATAAATCCAAAAATACATTTTTTATTTAATTTTTTCCTCAGCTTTCCTATGCAATTTTCACTTGGGAAGTTTTTAGTATTTTTTTTATGCAATTTCAAGTTGGGTCAATATGACCCAGAAATTCTTTTGTGTTTCAAATTCCAAAGTTTACTTGAAGATTAACAACCTTGTTGATTCCATGCTTTCAATGATAGTGGCCGTTATACAGGCTAACGGATGTGTGACATCATATTGATTTATTTTTATTTTTATTAAACGATACTCCCTAAAAACATTTTGTACCGCAAAAAGAATTCGATTGTTTTCTACGCTGAATTGAATTTTTTGTTTTTCCTTATATTTTTATTTTTGGGAAAAAATCTAAAGGTAAGTACAGTTCAGGAATGCATTTCTTACTCCGCTACCTTCTATTCTATTTGAATAATCCTAATATTAAATAAAAATTAGTTTTCTTTAATTTAAATCTTAATTAATCCCTTAACAAAATTTCCTGATATTTTGAAGTGGTGCAGATGGAGCATGGACGTATGAGAAAAAACTTTCTATGCACAAAGTTGCTCATTTAAACACATTAAATAAACAACATTTCTCTTTATAATATTGACTTTGAGTACTTTCCCAAGACTCCTAATTGTGAACGATATGTTATTATAAAATAATTTAAAAAATTTAATATATCTTCATATTTCTATTTTTTTAAGAGTGCACGATGAAATCTAACACGATGAAAATAGATTTCATTAAAACTGTACTAAAAAATAATTTTGATTTGTTTGAAATAGTACGAAAAGTTATTTTTCTCAATTTCAATTTGAAATTGAAACCAGATACGACAATATACTTGGGGCGGTATAAGATGTTGGAATTTAAGTAAAACAGTCATATGCCTAAAACAGCATTTTCCAGTATCAACGTTCCCACTTAGAAGAATCATGCATTCGAATAATAATATTACACTCCTAGGTATTAGGTATTTTTCCCTATGTTAGATTTTGGTAAAATAATTTGAAGATAAAGGTTTTTTCACTTGATTACTATATGGTTCATAAAAATAAATTGCATATTCATATTCATTAGCAAAGATATTAATCTTTGCTCGAACAATGGACCGGAATGAAACCGGGGGCTAAGGAGAAAAGAAGAAATAGAAGCATTCGTTTACAGAATTTGAAGGTTAGAGCAAGGTCAAGAAAAGGACTAACTAAGATGCAACTAAGATGCAACTAAGATGTTGTAAAGATACAACTAAGTATATGGAGATAAGTACTTTTAGTAAAGTTAAGATAGAAAAACTCGAAATAGATTTCGCGGGAAAGACATTCTCTGATAAGATCTCTGAAAAGTAATATAACTAAAGATGAACAACGTGATGGGGTAAAAAGCAATAGATGAAAGAGTAAAGATAAGAGCTTTAACGTAATCAAATGTTAATGTTAATCTCTATGATGCATAAATGTTAATCTTTATATTACAAAAATAGAATATATTTTTTTATAAGGGAAGGTAAGATGTTTAAACATTGTGTAACTGTGGAACATTTAGAGCAGAAGTATTGTAAATATATATTTTTCTTTTAATTTTGAAATTTGGGTGTATTGGAATAAAAAAATTTAATAATTGTATGGCGTGGTAATAGTTAAAATTACATAATTTTGAAATTCTGACAAAGGATTTGGATTCAGCGACCCGTTTTTACGTAGTGTTCGCCCCAGCACCGAATTCGTAAAAATACAAAAAAAGTAGGTAGCAATCCTATCCACCATCTTGAATGTTAAAATTCTGACATCCTATTCGAAATCAGCGACCCCCTAAACCTGTTAGATAATGTTAAAAAACAGTACAAAATATATTATTATGTGGCAACTGTATGGTAAACTAGTAAGAAATTCTCTTCCACTGGGACCAGTAAGAGCCCGAACAGAACCAAAGCGGCTGTCGGTTGTCGGATGCGCTGTGCAACAAAATACATGAAAATATATGCAGCCGCCAAAAATTAAATGGCCGTAGAAATCCGCGACGGAAAAACGCCAGAATAGAATCAATTCTATTTTTTCTCTGGCGGCTGGCGGATCTCTCTTTGAGTGGCGTAAGTGTTGCCATATTTTAGCTAAGGATTGGCTGTGTTGAGTGCTATTTTCTTAGTTTTTACCATGAGCTGACGTTTTGTTTTATGTGTGTGTGTTGCATTCTATGAGCTGGCATTTCGTTTTTTGTGTGTGTGTGTTGAATTTGTACCATTTACACAACGAAAAGCAACGCTGATCCGACAACCAGTGTTGCCATGTGGGCAGATAAAACTTGTTTTGCCAGTTTTTTGAGAGGGTAGAAAGTTTTCAAGTTTTTCCCTAAAAAATAAAGTTTTATTTAATTTTACCCAGTTTTTCAAGTTTTTACCATTAAGGGCGGAAATATACCCAGCGGCCGAAGAAAAAAGGTCATGTTTGTGCATTTTTTTTAGGAAAACTAAGGCATATTTTTAAATGAGAGTTTTTATACCTTCAAATATACACATTCAAGAGTATATTTAGTGTTTTTTATTAAAAAGAATTAATATTAAGGTAGATACAGCATTTTTTGTAGAGCGCTTTGAAAATGCGGTGACCAAGATTGCTCCTCCTAAATTCAACTGAAACAAAAAAACGAAATACATTATTAAACTAGATAATTAAAACTCGTACTTGTCATATCCGATTTTGAAAATATTGATTTTCGGCGGACTTCCGAACGTAAATTAACGATTTTCGAGCAAAAATTCGTCATTATTTTGCCTATAAAAAATGAATGAAGCTACGAAAAAAAATCCTATGACAAGTACGAGATTATTATGAATATAAGCCTGCAAAAATTCAAAGCGACCGGTTCACTGAGCTTCGAGAAATTTTGGTCACCGACTTCGAAAACATGGTTTCGAGAAAAACGCGTTTGAAAATAAGGGCCAGCACTGCGCGCTCTAGAAGGCGGTTCACTTACTAGACTATAACTATGTTAATTTTTGAGATATCGACTTGAAATTTTCACCACATATTCTTGAGACACAAAGCTTTAAGAAAATGTTTAAACTTTTAAAAAAGTTCTGGGTATATTTCCCCCATTAAAACTATGCTTTCTATTTTAGTGAATCTATGAATCAAATAGATAAACTAAATTGTATGTTACTACAGAAACGTAAGTATCATTTGAAGCTGCTACTACTAATTTTCACTCCTTTTCAAAGTTTATTTTTATGGCAGCGCTGTTGCTATTATTGTTGCTGTCATTGTTTCTGTTCTTTTGTCTCGGTTTCCCTTCGTCAAGTCTTGGCGGGCAATTTTTGGGATTCCTTTTTAAACTTGACGCTTCAGTTTACATATATTCAGAGTTGACGATCAAGTCTTCCGTATTTTCTTGAGAAATTAAGTAGCCAAAATAATGGGACAACGAGCGAACAAAGCGAATTGCCAAAAATTTTAAAGCACACATTTTAAAAATACATGTTTTAGTTAATTTTTAATATCAAGTTTTTTCACCAAAAAACAAGTTTTTTTTTCTGAAAATTAAAGTTTTTTTTAAAAAAAATATGGCAACGCTGCCGACAACCGACAACCGCTCCTATTCTGGACGTGTTCTCAGCGGATTTCTCCGAGAGAGGCCCGCCAACCGACAGCCGCTTTGGTTCTGTTCGGGCTCTAAAGCGTTCACGTACACGAAAAACTTGCAACGAAAGAGGACAACGAGAGCGTAAAAAAGTGAGAGAGAAAAAAGTAGCTAAAAGTTTCTGCTAGCAAAATTTCTACTTGCAAGAACTTGCAACTACCGAAAAAATTGGGGCCGAATCGTCTCTTCCGTGAACGTACCACTCGTCACGTAAAAGAAATCACTTGGAATTATAACCTCCGTAAACATATTAAACTTATCGTAATGTGGTATTATATTTTCAGTGAACGTACTCCTGAACGTATCGACTGATACGAGCTTTGATTCGATCACTTCGCAGCGAACGTAATCGCGCAAGTTGTCGGAAAATTTAAAATTAAACTGAAATAAAAGTTTCTGCAAAATTGAAGCAAAATATAAGAAATTATAATTTAACATTAATTTAGTCGATATAATGATTAATTTTCATAGGACGAATTACAACAAGATCAACTCTACACAAAAGAACGCCATGGCAGACTTTATAGGAGGGAGCATCCTAATTAGGCCAAAAATTTGCTACCAAATTGCGCTCAGGGAAAAGCGACTTCCACTAGACTTTGGTTGGACTTGTCAAAGAAACTTAATGCTGTTGGACCACCAGTAAAAAATCCCAGAATGTGGGAAAAGGTAAAACATATTAATTTTATTGCGAAAAAGCGAGGATTTTATTTGAGTTTTTCTTACAGGTCATCGCTAACCAAAAATTCCAGGCTAAGAAAAAGTTATCATTTAATATGCAGTCCAAAAAGAAAACGGTTGGTGGTCCTTATACAGAAAAACTCAAAACACAAGCGGAAGAATATATAATTGAAGCAAGTGGGCCAGAGGTCGCCGTCGAAGGCTTACGAAATGGTACAACACTTGGTAATCATAGTGAGTCGGAAAATATATCAGACATAGAATTTTTTTTAAGTGGTAATGATGAATGGAAGAGACAGAGGAGGAATACACTGAAAGAAGTTGCCTACTGGGACAGAGCTGACAACCGAAATGAACTCCAACCGTTCACAAAAGATTACAAATAATGTATGTAAATCAAAGATTGATTTGTTAAAAGAAAATATGAAACTTAGTGGTGAGATTCAAAAAGGTATCAGTGAGAAATTAAATATTTTGATAATGTTTTAAGAACGTTCTTTAAAAATTAAAGAAGAAGAGCATGCTATAAATATGGATATCAAGAAAATTAACCTGAAAGTCAAATCCATTGAATTGGAAAATTTCAAAAAATAAAACAAGATGGTGGAAGGGTTTATTAAACAGTATGCAAATATTGTGAAGATTTGAGCAAATATTGCAACTTTTTCTGGGCTATACCTACCGCGTTGATCATATGTCAAAATTTTCCAACGACCCTTTAAAATTCCAACAGTCCTTTCAATAATACATCTTGCCTTCGAGTGAACTTCATTAAATAAAGTGAACCTTCTCGTGCATTTCTATAAGGTGTTATGCACCACGGCTCAAGTGGGTAGCCGGAATCACCTAAAACCCATGAGTTTTGATTCTTATTTAGATTGAATTGATTTTCAAGGAACGCTCTCTAATCAGAATGCTTCCATATAAAGGAATCGGGTCCTGCCCCTCCATATTTTGAGTTAATGGCACATATTTCATAATCATGATCGCAGATAACCATTATGTTCAGACTGTGGAACCCCTTCCGATTGTAAAACATATGTTCGTTTTCACTTGGCTTTTGTAAACCGATGTGCATACCATCCACACACACAACGACTCCCGGAATCTAATATTTCTCAATGATTAATTCTTTGCGAGTCGAATTTTCTGCTTTAAACTTGATGTGCTTTGGGCATAACTTTTGTTACAAGCCTTTAAGTACATTGGAAGTCAATTTTGATATGGTGCTTTGGGCCATACCAATTAAATAATCGCTGCCTATAGAATGCTGAAAGCTATCACTTGTACTGAACTGAAGAAACCGTGTTGACATAGTGCCTTCAAATTCTAAGCTGCGAATTATATAGTGGAAAGCTTCTTTATTTAAGCGCAAATTTTTTATAAACCTTTAAATATAGTTTTTGTTTTTATAAAATAACATTGCTCAATTATTATTTTGTCCTAACGCTTTGTTTGATAATGAAAAAGGATTACTTTTTTTATTTTAAAGTAAAAATACTTTTGTGATGTATTGTATAGTGCAAAATTCTGTAGTGCTTGTTCATTGTATAATTTACACCAGAAACAGTATTTTGACCACAAAAATTTGTATAAATGGTCTATTTACACTAATAAGAGTCTATTTTATACACAAAATAAGAGTATGCAAATGGTCCAAAGAGTATGAAGTATACACGATAAAAAAATAGCGTATTACGAGTTCAAAATACTTGCTGAGTAGTTAGTCATGAGAATAGGAGTTAAAAGAATCAAAGAAGCAATCTAACGATCAAATTTTTAAAATAAAAACAAGGCTAACATCTATGAAGGCTACAAACTTAAGTCTTAAATGACCTTGATAGTGCCTATGCAAAAAATATTTGTAAACTAAGCTACGATTGATGAAATTATATGAAGACATGGTTTGTGAAAAATACAAACAATAAAACAATATTATGCCAAAGACCAGCTTAAAGACCAGCGGACAAAGCTAGTGAAACGTGCGCCAAATCATGTTTCTGCTTAAGGCTGGAATTCATGACGACTTGGAGATAACAATGAATGGGTGAAAACGCATTTGCTGTAACAATTATTAATAGCTGAATTTATATCAACATTACAAATTTACGCATTGTTTTACGCATTATTTATAATTTTAGCGCAACGATGGACTCCACATTTATATGCAGCGATGAATAGAGTGATTAAAAAAAAAAACTCGACTCAGTCAGTCAGTCAGCTAGTGGCAGCCAGCAATACATGAGCTGAACAAGCGCGCGAACGCGGCGACTTGTCGCACTTACTTTGCGATTTTCTTCTTCTTTTTTTCATAAACTTGACATAAAAGCCGTTGGACTTCTTTTTTTTTCTTTCTTTTATATGGTTACTGGTTTAAATATGTGCATAGAAATGATTTACAAATCAAGCAAACGAGATATAAAAAAAAAGAAATATACGGTATCTACAACATTTTAACGCGTTGAATGAATTGCGCAGTTTAAATAAATTTTAAGAAAATTTAAACTGGTTAACTTCAGCGGAGAGAAGAGGTGGCAGGGTAATACAAGCTCAGAGCTCAATCACCTTGCTAACAAAGAGATAAGATTAAGTAAAAGGCAGATTTGCGAGCGAGATTTGGGGTTGGTGAGTTCCAGCATAAGTAGGAGTAGCAGTAGATCGCGTTGTTGTAACATATGCAAAAGCAGCAGTTTATATTATATCAAAAAAACTGTCAAAATTGAGAGAATAGACAGACTCAAACAGGAAAGAGTGTGAAAGAGACACTTTTGAAAAAACAAAAAAAAAACAAAAAATTGTGACAACTTGCAAAGTGTCAAAACATGGACTGTTGTTTACACACTAAAACCAGTTTTCATACAAAACATAAAAATATTTCATAACAAAAAATGGTTTCGTATTCAAGTACATGTGTTTTTGACGTAGAATACGTCATTCTCGGAGGTAAGTAGGGTGGTTGATAGTGATCAGGCTGCGGTTTTTAGGTCACAATTTGAGCCTTTGGTGTGCCTAAAGTACTGATCGTACAATGTTGATGTTAGCACTTGTTGGTCTGCTTGATCCTCACTGGGAGAAAAATTCATATTTGAACTCTCTAACTTATATAAATTTTACACAATTACATGAAATATAAAGCCAACATTTGATGTTTTTGTTTGCTTAAGTTTGCTACCTATTTATCGACAAAACCATAAAATTTGTATGGGAGCCGTCCTAAGGAGTGGTCGGAGGGAATAGGTGTCAAAGGCAAAAATGTTCCTTTTGCAAAAGTAATGGGGGTGGGTGATACATATTAACCCTTTCCGGCACGCTTTAAAAGGTCATATGCTCAGGTGTATGGAATAAATATACAAAAACCATAAAATTTGTATGGGAGCCCCCCTAAGGAGTGGTCGGAGGGAATAGGTGTCAAAGGCAAAAATTTTCCTTTTGCAAAAGTAATGTGGGTCGGTCATACATATTAACCCTTTCCGGCACTCTTTTAAAGGTCATATGCTCAGGTGTATGGAATAAATATACAAAAATCATAAAATTTGTATGGGAGCCTCCCTAAGGAGTGGTCGGAGGGAATAGGTGTCAAAGGCAAAAATGTTTCTTTTGCAAAAGTAATAGGGTCGGTGATACATATTAACCCTTTCCGTCACTCTTTTTTAAAATAGATGTCATCAAAAGCGAATTGAATAATTCTACGTCTTGTGTTACGACATAGTCGAAACTACTGTATCTTTTTTTAGTCTGACAATACTTTCGACGCCAAAAAGTGTCAAAAAATTAGCATCAAATTTCAACGTTTGGAAGCGAAGCTTTCTGTTCAAGTTAACTGTTCAAGCATCAAAATTCAAAATATTGAAACCTTATTACAAAGTGACTATTAATTTGCCGAAATAGTGAGCTTTTAAAAAAAGAATTTTGGTGAATAAGAATAAACCTTAAGATTAGTTTTGGTATATATCCAATAATTATGATACGTTCATAATTAAGTAATACGATTATGATCTTGACGACCCTAACCGAACATGTCAGCCAGAGAACTGCAGTGAGTAGTTATAAACAGAGTTGACTCGAGTATATACGCATTAATTTGACTTCTACTTCATATTCATACTCATCAAAAAATGTTTCGATATTCATAACACCCAACTTAACTCCAATGCCTCATGCTTCATACTCCGACTCGTGGTCGTAAGTAGTCGGTATGATCTTAACTCGCTTCTAATAAGTTATGTACACGTATTTCAAATGAATGATCATTACTTTTCCAGCTTTGCCAACTTTGGCGTACGTAAAGAATTAAAGCTTGATTTGTTATTATTAAAAACCACATTAAAACAAAATTAAAACAAAACATTAAAAACAATTCAGTGTTGCCCTTATAATCTTCTAACAGCGATAAGAACAGAGCGTAAGTTCAAAAGCAGTCACTGAGTTTCTATAGAAAAATAAGAAAATATTCCTAATGAGCTATGGTACTTTTGCTTGAGCTATGAATACTTGGCATGATTTATAACAAGTGGTTTGATGTTGAAGAGTATTTGGTTGCACTTTGAAGTTCGATGTGTATGCATTACTACGCGGTTTTTAATGAATCACTAAAGAGTGATTTTTTAAGTGCCTGATAACTTTTTTTTTAAAAAAAACGCATAAAATTTGCAAAATCTCATCGGTTCTTTATTTGAAACGTTAGATTGGTCCATGACATTTACTTTTTGAAGATAATTTCATTTAAATGTTGACCGCGGCTGCGTCTTAGGTGGTCCATTCGGAAAGTCCAATTTTGGGCAACTTTTTCGAGCATTTCGGCCGAAATAGCCCGAATTTCTTCGGAAATGTTGTCTTCCAAAGCTGGAATAGTTGCTGGCTTATTTCTGTAGACTTTAGACTTGACGTAGCCCCACAAAAAATAGTCTAAAGGCGTCAAATCGCATGATCTTGGTGGCCAACTTACCGGTCCATTTCTTGAGATTAATTGTTCTCCGAAGTTTTCCCTCAAAATGGCCATAGAATCGCGAGATGTGTGGCATGTAGCGCCATCTTGTTGAAACCACATGTCAACCAAGTTCAGTTCTTCCATTTTTGGCAACAAAAAGTTTGTTAGCATCGAACGATAGCGATCACCATTCACCGTAACGTTGCGTCCAACAGCATCTTTGAAAAAATACGGTCCAATGATTCCACCAGCGTACAAACCACACCAAACAGTGCATTTTTCGGGATGCATGGCCAGTTCTTGAACGGCTTCTGGTTGCTCTTCACTCCAAATGCGGCAATTTTGCTTATTTACGTAGCCATTCAACCAGAAATGAGCCTCATCGCTGAACAAAATTTGTCGATAAAACACATTTCGAACCGAACTCTGATTTTGGTAATAAAATTCAATTATTTGCAAGCGTTGCTCGTTAGTAAGTCTATTCATGATGAAATGTCAAAGCATACTGAGCATCTTTCTCTTTGACACCATGTCTGAAATCCCACGTGATCTGTCAAATACTAATGCATGAAAATCATAACCTCAAAAAAATCACCCTTTACAAGTCACAAAAACGTGATTCGTTGCAGATCACTGATGTCAACCTACGTAGATCGTTCTATGACAACGAACTTCGGGAGACGGCGTTTTCAAATGCTTTCCGGCAAGAGATTTTGCTCCAATGAAGAGGTGATGGCTGAAACTGAAGCGTATTTTGAGGCAAAGCACAAATCGATATTGAAAAGTTAGAAAAGCTTTGGAATGAATATATTGCTCTTGAAGGAACATATGTTCATAAATAAATAAGAATATTTGCAAAAGTTTTTTTATTACTTTGTCTCGGGACTTATTGGACCATGTGATATGGCGCAGAACCATCATTTGCAAAATTTTAAAACAACAAGTTAATTGATTTAATTTTTTTCACGCGATAATTATGTATCGAAGACCGAGTCGTAAAAAATTCCAAGCTAGATACAAACATTTTCTTTTTTATTTGGTAACTAGGGTAAAGTTTAAGCTCAACGGTAGTGATGGTTGACCTTAATTTTCATTCAAGGATGTTACACAAATTTTCTTTCCAAACAAATTAAAAATGCATTAGCTATTTGTATCTCTTCATGAATGCTTAAGTGCTTTTGTTATCTAAGAACATTAAATATTTTTGTCATACAGTTACATTTTACAAAAAAATAAGTTAACAATAGCTCATCGCCAAGTAATTATTTAAGAATAGATTTCTTGAAAAAGTTCATTCATCCTTGAGGGCTTGTTACCGGAATAGTTATCAAGAATATATTTTTAATTCAGAATTTCTCTGAATTGTACATATTGCATCATCTAAGAAAAAACCAGTTGAAAACTACAATAATAACGTGACTGAAACCAACCAACCAGTTAGTCCCACAACCTCTTGCTGTCGCAGAGAGTTTGCACAGATCTTTTTTTCCCCCTTAATCAAGAGTATTCTTTTTAAATAATATCTTATTATTATTTACTTTAAACTTGTGATTTTTCAGCAGAATTAATTGCGTCTCAGCGGCAGGTAAATAAAATGAGCTGTTAATCGAGAATGGCTATCCGGCAACTAAGCAAAAAAAAAAAATAATTGCAAATTTTTAAGCAATTAAATTAATTATTTGCGTTAATGTTTACCTTGTACTTAACACGAGTGAGACACCAACAAAAATAATAAAAAAAAAACGCACAAGCGATTGAATGAGTTAGACTCAAAAATAAATAAAAAACGTAAATGCAAATCAAGTATTTGGCTGATTTCGAGATACGAAATGTGCCATTAACAGTTGTTTGTGTGCGTGTGTGTTTTTGCAAGTATGCGTCATGCTTTTGTTGTTGTTTCAGTTATAATTTAACTAATTAATTAATGTTCCGGCAGTGTTCTCGAGAAAGTTGTTTGAAACAAAACAAAGCAACAGCAAATGTCGAAATCAATGAAACTGTTCTTCGGGTACGCCCAATGCTCGGTGGTGGTGGTGGTGGTGGTGGTGGTTAAAAATATAGTATTTATTGTTTACAAAATACGTACTAATACCCAGACAGCGTTAAGAGGAGAAGGTGAACAAAACACAAAGGTTCTTCAACTCGACGGCTTTTGGCAACTTTCGCGCCATGAGCTCTCAAAGTAGCATTGAACTTAAAAAGCTGTAAGGTCGGAATGTAACAAAAATAAAAGAGTGAGCAGCATCTAGAATTAAAAAACTGAAATATTCGATAATGATTTTTTTTAAAGTAGTTGAGAGTTAAATTTTTATAATTATCCAATATATCACAAAATGGAGATAGATTCGTTTCGAATTCGATACAAAAACAACGAGATCTCGAATTCGTCAACGCGAACTTGTTTTCTTATGGCAAAGTCTACTCGATACATTCTCCGCTTCGCTTTCATCCATTTTTGGATAATAAACGATGTTAACCTTTGAGTCAAACATTTTTCTATTGAATATTTTTGTCTGAATTTTCTTACTCGGGAGTTTCGGCGTCACTGATTACGAATGTGAAGACACAACTTGAAAAATCTGAAAATTCAAAATGACGGATCCAATATGGCGGACCACTAGTGTCCATTTTCTATTAGATTTGTGTTATAGTGGTTATAAAGTATATGTATGGTTTTGGGGTCGCTGATTGCAAATCTGAAGTTAGTTTTTGTAAATTCGAAAACTGCCGCTTTTTTAGCAGATTAGTTTTATATTGGTTATGATTGTTATGTATGGGTTCTTGGGATAGTGGTCCGCCATATTGGATCCGCCATATTGAATCAGCCATATTGGATCTGCCATGTTGGATCCGCCATCTTAGATTTGTATAATTTCAAAGTTTGACTTCAGATTCGTAGCCTACCACATAATAGCCCCTCGAGAATGATAATTAAAAACAAAAAATAACTGGTCATATCAGCCCTTGAAAGGACTTTGACCTAGCTTCTTATGATCAATTGTGTTGTGCGTTTTATTAAGTTTGTACACAATTGACCGAGAACCGGACCTGCAGGTTTTAACGCCGACTCCCAACGGCGATGAACGGAAAGTTCTTGTTCTCAAGAAGCTTTACATGGCATTTTGATTACTCTCTGAGGTTTGCCATTGTCTGCAGAGAGGTGGCGGCCGTACAGAAAAATCATTTTAATTCAAATAATTTTCTGTAGCTGCTGGGGTTCGAACCCGGGTCTCCAGGTTCGTAGACATAGAGGCCACGCACTTTAACCAACTACGCCACGGACGTCACCCAAGAATGATTACTGATCTAAAAATACGTGAAAAAGCATACTTTAGCAGAAAAATGGGTACATCATATTGGATTCGCCATCTTGGATTTGTCAGCGACCCAAAAAACCACTAGAACCACAGTGGTAACCAAAAAATATAATGTCAAAAGATGTGCGTCACAAAGAATAAAATGTGGGACCGTAGCGGTCCCGCTGTGACTTAAAGGGTTAAACGATAAACACTAAAGTCCGCTAACGAATCCGATAAAACTTCGAGCTCGTTTTATTTTCGAGCCAATTTATGATATGAAACCAATTCTTTAAAAATATTTATCTTAAATTGGCTGTCTGTCATTGTTAGGTCCTTTGAGTGAAATTTTATATAAGGGGTATATTGAATTTTTTCACTCCATTTGCAATGCCTATAAGGTGGCGTGGTAAATATAGAAATTTGGTTTTTTTGCAAAGCTCATGCAGAATGGCACTGAGCGTTAGAATCCAGAAGGGCCTCTTCCCCCACTCGCAACCAAACGAGGTTTCAGACAAGGTGATTACTTAACATACGACTTTTCCAACCAGATTTTTTTATCAATTTTTTGTTTAATCAGAATCGGAACTTTCACTCAGATGTTCTGGTAATTTTCAAATCACATAGACTGTCCAAATTTTAACAAAATAAGGAATCTCATGATACTTAACTATTCAATATAGAAATAATGTTCATGCTAATTAGAAGAGCGGTTTAGTTTTTTTTTTTGCAATTTTTTAAGTTATTTGTACTCCAGCGCTCTCTGGTGCTCAAAAAAGAACTCATTGTACCCGAAAATCCCAACATGCAAATGTTCATGCTAATCGAATGAGGGTTTTCGGAGTTTAGGAGTGGTTAACGAGCAAAATGTTATAAGCGTCTTTACTATGCGCGACTTTTTTTTAAGAAACATAAGGTAAAAATGCTATATTTATAAAAGTTATAATCACCGACTGATATGATGTGATATGGACTAGATATTTTCCACTAAAATTTAGAAAAACTAAAATTCTTAATAAACTCAGAGACAATTTCTACGAATTTCCTATTTTTTT
Organism: Pherbina coryleti; assembly: GCA_943735915.1. Classification (NCBI taxonomy): domain Eukaryota; kingdom Metazoa; phylum Arthropoda; class Insecta; order Diptera; family Sciomyzidae; genus Pherbina; species Pherbina coryleti. Next base: position 93,649,024 of record OX030949.1, read on the forward strand.
ATTAATATTTTCTCTTTATTTCATATTAAATTCAATTTTTACTAAGACTTAATCTACACACACTCGCTTCGCTTTTGACGTCTGTTTGACATTTAGCATTTATGCTCCTTTTTCGCGAAAAATTTTTCGGCGGCAGTTGTTTATCATGGAATGGGGCTCGCTCGAAAATCGTATTGTTATAGTTGGTCTAAAAAATGTAACATGGTAAGGGGGGGGATATCTTTCGGACCTTGCGCCCACTCGGAGTCACTCGTAATTTTGTACATCGTACTATGAAGTTGTTTGAGGATATTGGTAGAATAATCGACCGTCCAAAATCCGGCCGTCCGCGTGTTGGGGCTCAGAGCATACAAAAGACACACCGGGCACCTCTCACGGTAGCGTTAAAGGAACAACGTAAGGGAAAATCGAAAGTGCTACTTCTCAAACACGCGGATAATGCCCACAGACGATGTCTGTTTACTGACGAAAAATTTTCACCGTAGAGGAATCGTTCAATAAACAGAATGATATATATACAGAATATATGCTCTGTCATCACGACATACAGAAGAACTCGTTTCGAAAGTTCAGAGAGGTCACCACACAGCTTCTGTGATGGTTTGGTGAGAAGTCACTTATGATGGGGTCACCAAGCTCCATTTTTGTAATAAAGGAGTCAAAACTTCGGTGAAAGTGTATAAATCCGATGTTTTGAAATTGGTTGTGAAGCCCCTTAACACGATATTATTCCAAAACAAGCCGTGGACCTTTCAAGGTTCTGCTCCGGCATGTAAGGCTAAATTAACTCAAGAGTGGCTCAAAAACAATGTACCGGACTGTATTAACACGTATCAGTGGCCAATGAGTAGTCCAGACCTGAACCCATTGGATTACAAATTGTAGTCCATATTAGAGTGTATGGCTTGCTCTACTCGACACCCAAATATCGAGTTTCTAAAGCGCGCTCTTGTCCGAACAGTGGAGAAATTTCCTATGCGTGACTTCGCTCGTGCTGGAAAGCAAATAGTTGCCATTTCAAAGAAGTTGTTCTATAATTTGTAGGTATTGAATGACTCATTAAATAACTAAAATAATTTTGAAAAACTTTTTTGTTATTTTCATTTTATGAGCAAAAAACCGTGATTTTTTTTCAAATCAAAACCGCTGGCAGACGGTTACACCGACTTCGATAGCCTTTTGGATTTAAGATCTACTTGAATCGATCCACCTTAAATGTATATAAAGATATTGTACGAAACGCATTAGAAGGTATTCATACGCAACTGAAATTAACTGAAGGTGAATTTTTATAAAAATTTGTTATTAAAAGAGAACTTTACGGGTATCTAGTATTACTATCTATATTTATACTAACCTTCTCTGCTATATTAATCAAATTTTAAGAGGAAATTTTGATGACATTTGTCGAAATAACGTCTCGCTTAACACTAGGTATATCAGCTATTTTTTAGATAAAGATAAGAGCAAACATAAGAACTTAAAAATAACTACAAAAACATGAAAGCATCAGTGAGACACATACACACACACAACAACGTTATTTAACAATATTAGAGCTAATTCAACAGAATATTAAATTTACACTAAATCAGTTTATTTAAGTTTTAGCCTTTTCAGAGGCTTGGCATTATTAAGCAAAAGTGAGGTTTGACAGCAAAGCAAACATTAAATAGGAATCGAGTATTAATGCGATTAAATTTATTTCTAAAAGTCTTAAATTCATAGAACCAGTTACTTTTTCAAACGAAAATAATCGATAAATATTCAAATGGATTCTTGATTAGGTTCGAATTATAAAATAAAAACATCGAGATTATGAAACATACGAGGGCAATTTGATAAGTCAGCGATTTTTTTAATAAAAGGTATTTTTTTCGGCAAAATGCATTTTATTTCTCAACATAACTTGATTGATACAATTAGTCCAAAGTTTTCCAACTTTTTTTATTTCTTTGAAATAATATGTTTTATCAAGGTCTCCGAAAAGAAGGTTTGTTTTAGTGACCTGACTTCTTCATTTAACCCAATTCTCTTACCGTCGTGCTATTTCTTCAGGTTTGGAAATAGCAAATAGTCGCAGGGGGCTAAATATGGAGAATATTGTGTAGTTTAGAATATGGAGTGGGTAGAAGTTCGTAGCGACTGCAGACGTGTGCAGACGATGTAAAACCTCCTTCGTGGTCACACGGCTGCGCTTAAGGATAAGTGTGAGCAATTGCGGCACCAATCGCACGAATTACTTTTTTATGCCCAAATTCGTTATTTGTTTTTATTTTTAATAATCAATTTGAATTATTGATAAAAAATGTGATGCACTCGCTCAGTTGAGATGTCTACAGCCTCAACCACCTCACTCGCTTTCATTCTCCGATCGTCCAATATCAATCCATGGTGTTTACAGACGATTTCTGGCGTTACGACCTCTTTTGGGCGACCTGAACGTCACTTGTGTTGGTACAACTAAAACGGAATTCAGAAAATCACTTCTAAACCTTCTAAACCATTGAAATCCCCATCGTATTTATCACGCCTTTCCTTAGTTTCAGTGCTTGATGAGTGATACGAAATTCACTTTTTTCCATTTTCGCTGAAATTCCCGAGGTTTTCAGCATTAAATGGCTGTCAAACATGCATTAAAAGACGTAGCTTACTCAAAATTTGACATTAGTCTATTAACAGATGGTAGTTGAGAGGACTAGTGTTGCATTTAAGTTGCTATGCGGAAAATTAAAAAAATCACTGACTTCTCACGTTGCCCTCGTAAATTGTGTGGAACACAATATCTTTCAAAACTGCCAAGCGACCAGCTAGCAGTCAAGAGGTGTATCAATACCTCTCACTGATATACCCTTTAGACTAAACGCTTAAAATCAATAAAATCGACTTAATATTCGATATCAACATTCAAGACGCTTGTGCACATATCCCGATAAGAGTTGTAAAAGCAACTACTAAATTCCCGCGTAGGTTGAATGATTAGAATAAAATAAAATCCACCCAAGTAAATAACAGTATTGCAATTATGACTCATTGTTTAGATAGCAATTTCAAGAAGAAAAAACCCTTGCAATTAACTGCAACATTTGTTTTCGCTTAAATAAAAAAATCGAATTAATTAATTCAAAGAATTTCACGAGGGATACAAATAAAATAGAATTCAAACTTGTTTGTCAACAAACGAATTCTTATAATTTTCACATTAAGCATGAGTGGGAAGCACAACCAAAATGAGAAGTTAGTGCATGAGTAATATACAGTGGGGCAAAAATTCTACCAGCACTCAATAAACTATTTAGGCGGTTTATTGTGGAAAACCACGGAATGGATATGGATAAGCCTTTAAATTGTACGTCATGTACAAGTACTATGCACAGATTGTAACCGTGGAATGACATGGCATGCCAGACAGTAAAAGTTGAAGGCGCAAAAAAAAAAAACAAAAAAAAATAAAAAAAGCAACTCAAGAACCTATAAATTGGCTTAATTTGTCTAATTATAGAGACTTTATAGCGAAGGACATAATCTTGAAAATGTGTCGAATTAACACTTTTACAGTTTGAAAAAGTTCTAATATGAGGGACAGCTAAAAAATTAAGAAGTTTCAATAGATAGCAAATCTTTCAAGAAGAAATCTTTTTATTACATATGAGTTTTCAAACCCGATTTGGGGTAATTCGAGACACTAGCTTATTAATAACTTGCTATTCCAGGCGTGCCTTCCTACACCCGGTAACTTTGTATATTGAAAAAAAAAAAAAAAAAAAAGTTTATTCCAACTTTTGTTTGATCATTAGTTGAACACCACGCTCATTGTCCAGTTGTCCAGAAACCCGTTCCAGTTTCCCATTAACATGACATCACCAAATAGCATCTCCATTCTGAATTTCAATGTTGTGACTTTTACTTCCGAAGCTATGAAAAATTTGACTTGTATGGACGGAGCCACACCCCTTGTCTAATGAACGTCCCAATTTGCTGGTAGAAGAACATCACCAAGTGGTAACTCCATTCTGAATTTCAGTGTTCTGTGAATATTACTTCCATAGCTATTCTTCATCGAAAGTTTGACTTTTATGGGCGAAGCCATAATGTTTTTCAATGCTCATGCCAGTTTTCCAGTACAAGGATCTGGATTCAAACAACTCATCGAACCAAAAAGCAATTCATGCCAAGCCATGACAACGACCAAACCAAATCATGCAAGCCATTCAAACGACAACGCCAACTCAAGCCATGTCATACCAACCGATTTCTCAATTCATAGCTTGCATGGCTTATTAAAAACATGTGTTGAATCACTGTGTCATACATGTATTTGATATATGACGCTCTATGTTGTATATATGATTGTAATGCTTTTCATAATATGAAAAAACGCAATTTGATTATACTTATGTGTATTTTTTTTTAATTTAATCAATTTTTTTAATTAAATTAATTATTATTTATACATATAAGAAATCAACTTGTTTTCTAACCAAACACACATAACGGTAAATAACATGGTGTGATTTGGTGTCTTCATACCGATTTTAATGAGTTGTCCTGTGCACCATGCAAACGTTGGAGTAAGCCATGACATTATCGAATTCAATGAGCTGATTTATTTGAATCATACCTAGCACTTTTGTAGCAAGCCACACTCAACAAGTTTGAACAACATGGCTTGGCTTGGCAATGAGTTGCTTTCGCACAAATCATTATTCAAGCAATTAGTCTTACGCTAGCCTTTAATCTGGATGGATATGGATTAGTAACTCCATAATGAGTTTTGTTGTAATGCGTTATTTAGTTTCATTGTTAATCCATATCAAAAATTTGAATTGTGAAGCTGGTACGACTTCGTACCGAGTTTCATTGATGTGTGACTTTTAGATCAAAAATTGTACCGAAAATTTGGACTACTGAAAATTATAGTGATATGACCCTCGTCTAACGGCCATAATTGAAGACTTGGATTCCTTTTTCGAAATTTTCGACAACTCTTTCCCTAAATGTGGGATTTACTTTGGCGATGACGCTTTCAATGTTCGCCAATGTTAAAGAGTTGGAATTATTTGCGGAAGGTTAACCTGAGTTAAGACCTCTAACTTAACATAACCCCAAAGAAAGAAGTCTAACGCTGTTAAATCGCAATATCTTGGTGGCCAATTGGTATCTACAAAAAGCGAAATTACGCAACAGCGGAGCTTGGTGTGCAATAACAAAATTTTTATGTTTGTAAAGCATGTACGTTGGGTGACTTTTAAGTCTTGAGATATGGCAACACTAATGTGAATATGTCAAATTTGACATTGTCATCGTAACGTTTAACATTTTTAGTGGTGAACGTACTCAAAACGTTTTGTCGTATGAGTGCTATTTGTGTTGTATACAGATACTTGGAACATTAATCTTGGTTAAAAAAAATGGAATGAAATCGTGAACAAATTCGTGCGATGATTTTCTACGACTTTCGATGTGGATTAAACCAAAAACAGTGTGCCGATAAACTCGCTTAAGCTTTTGGTGATGAAGCAAAATCTCGAGCCACCGTATTTCGCTGTTTTTCCAAATTCAATCGTGGTCGCACTTCGCTACAGCACGAATTTTGTGAAGGTCGTCTTTTTTATGGGCGAAGGAAATCATTGAAAAATACAATCGCGGTGCTTCAATATATGTCTAAGACATCGTAACAGGTGATGAATCATGGATTTATGCATATGAACCCAAAACTAAACAACAATCGATTGTATGGATCCTTCAAGACGAGCAAAATGCAACAAAAGTTATTCGCGCACGAAGTACTTCGAAGTAAATGGTCGCTTGTTTTTTCGGAATAACTAATCATATCGCCATCGTTTCATTAGAGCAACATAGAACGGTCAATTATTAATGGTAACACATGGTCCAATAAGTCCCGGGACTAAGTAATTCGCCTCAAAATACGCTTCAGTTCCAGCCATCACCTCTTCATTGGAGCCAAATCTCTTGCCGGCAAGCATTTTTTTGAGGTCAACAAAAAGCCAGTAGTCGCTGGGGGCCAAATCTGGCGAATACGGGGATGAGGAAGCAATTCGAAGCCCAATTCGTGGATTTTCGCCATTGTTTTCATCGATTTATGACACGATACATTGTCTTGGTGAAAAAATTTTTTTCTTCTTCAAATGGGGCCGATTTTTTGCGATTTCATCCTTCAAACGCTCCAACAACGTTATATAATAATCGCTGTTGATTGTTTTTCCCTTTAAGAGATAGTCGATGAACAAAATTTCATACGCATCACAAGATACAGATGTCATAACATTTCCAGCCGACTGTTGTGTTTTTGGTCGCTATGGCCTGCTTTCATCGGTTGCTCTCCACTCAGCTGACGACCGTTTTGATTCCGGTGTGTAATGGTGGATCCATGTTTCATCCATTGTCACATACCGACGCAAAAATTCATGTTTATTCTTTGTAAACAGTGCCAAACAGCTCTCCGAATCATCGACACGTTGTTTTTGGTCCGGTGTGAGAAAACGCGGCACCCATTTCGATATCTTCAGAGCCTCAGCTAGCTCGTGCACCTTCACTTTACGGTCGGCCAATACCATTTTGTGTACTTTTTTATGTTTTGCGGAACAATTGCCTCATTTGGGCGTCCAGAACGTTCAGCATCATTTGTGTCTGTACGACCAAGTTTAAACTCAGCATACCATCGGCAAATGGTTGCTTTTGACGGAGCAGAGTCCGAATAACACTTTCGAAGCCATTGCTCAGCTTGGACGGTATTTTTTTTCTATAAAAAAATAGTGATAAATCAATACACGGAATTGCTTTGAATCCATTATTTTGAAAATATCAACAGTAGCGTCACTTAAATCACTGCAACTTCTGAACTAAACGTTAGAATGTTATGAAATTTGTACACGTATTGTTTGTAGGTTGGAACTATCGAAATATTATATCGATATTTTGTTAGAGGTGCCACCTAGTAGTTAGTCTCGACACTTATTGGACCATGTGTTAGACCACCATTTGTATGCCAGAAGTGTTCGGAAAAATCAGGGAAACTAATCGCAAAAAACGAATCATTCTCCATGAGGACAATGCAAGATCTCACACATCAGATCAAACAAAAACGTTTTTGAGCATTCAAAACATCGAATTGATAGGTGATCCGCGTACAGTCCTGACTTGGCACCCAATGATTTCTTTTTATTCCCGCAGATCAAAAATAAAAATTGACGTCTGAAGAAGCGGTCGATGCGTTCAAATCACATCTTATGCAGCTACCTCAATCGGAGCGCAAAAGTGTATCGATCTTCTGGACCATAGTTTGAAAAACAATAAAGCCATTTCCAATTGTAAATATTTGTTTTTATTTGTCTATCTCAAGACTTAAAAGTCAAGACCTGTAGCACTATTTAAGTAAATGGTTGCCAGTTTTTTCAGAAAAACCGGTCATACGAGTTGCCACACAACAGCTCAAACAAGAGTTTTTGAGCACTCAAAACTTGGAATTGCTGGGTCATCCGCCTTAGAGTCCCGACTCGGTACCTTTCTTCTTATTCCCTCACATTAAAAAAAAACAATACGTGGCGAGCGTTTTTCTCCTCAACCTGGTTTGAGGAGAAAATTGGTTCAAACTAATGCAAAAGTGCATTGGTCATCTCGGAGAATACTTTGAAAACCAATAAAAGCATTTTCACTGATTTACCAGTGTTATATTATTGTTAGGCGGAAGACTTAAAAGGCAACTCTAGTACATTTGTCGGAATTAATGTAAAAGAGGAGACTTGGGAATTATCTAAGGAATGATTAAAGTTCTTGTTACAAATATTTCTGTAAAATAAGTGGTCATTCAGTAAAGCCAAAAGGCAATAACAGCATTTGTTCAGTATTTGAAGAATTTGCAGGTTAAATTTATACAAATTGTGAACCACTGTAAACCGTAGTCAGAGTGGGACTATCCTGGAGTCACTTATTCTGTACGCGTTGAAAAATTTCAACTGCTTGTTGTGGATAAAATTCGAGAAAGAGAAATAAAATCTTATCAGTTTGAAGCGAAATATAAATTTTCCACCATTCCGTGCAAATAAATAGTTGAAACAGTTGAATCTTTCATTTGTTTACTTTTTTTTTATAAATGTGGTGGAATACGGCTAATATGCGACGTTTGAATTAATGATAAAAATTGCAACGCAAAGCACATCAACAATAATAAACGACAATAGCAGCAGTAGCAACAATAACAACAACATCTTCGAAGGTCACTTAAGCTAGATAGATCTTGATAACAAATATAAATCACAACAAAAGAGTATAAAAAAAATTAGCGCGTATTTTTTAGGTGTCCAAAAGCACCATAACAATAACCACAATTAGCAGAAAACAAGGTCAGACATACATTTTGTAGAATACCTAGCTACATGTGAGTTGGGTCAATCAACCTATAATTAGCGCAGCGTATACAACAAATAAACAACAACAATAGCATTGCATGTTATTTCTCAAAGTTTTGATAGAGTTGTAATGCATTCAACTGTTTTGCAAGTTGGAAAGCTGGACTATACAAATAAAGTTGTTTATGTTTGTTTCATCAAATCGATGTATGCCACCTTTGGGTCTAATACGGTGTTATTGCAGTCAATGTATATAAATTGTGAACAACAATTTTGGTCGAATAGAAAATTTAATAGAAATTTTGAAAGTGAACCACTTAGAATGCAATGAAATGGAACTGATTGCAATGATTTTAAAAATAATATACATAAGGGTAGGTCAAATTTTTCGGGTGAGAAAAATAAAGCGAAAGGAGTATGGCAAAAATGAAACGTACGAAAAATTCCCTAAAAAACTAGAGGTCTACAATAAAAACCTAGCTTCCGCTAAAAGACATAAAGATTTCAGTTTGAGGTATTACAAAAAACTGCATAGATTTGATGGAAAAGAACATGTTATCATTGCAAGCAAACATCATATATTACACTGTTCAACACGAAAAAAAATAACAAGGTTCTGACAACGGATTTTGATAGAGGGGACAAAAAAACAATATATGTGTATCGGCGTTTTGAAAGTTTACGTCTGAGTCTTATTTTAGGTGGGATTTAAGTTTCCCCCTTTTTGAACATTCTTATAGTGAATCGGCATAAGAAATCATGTTTTCCTTACATTTTGGGTATAGGATGTGTTCGGAGGATTTATGTGAAATGGAATATTACATAAATCCTAGCTTTTGAAAAGCTAGTTGCTCATATGTCAACAAAAATTAATTGTCTCATATCGATTACTTCGAGTATCAATTGTCGACATAATTCGAACATGGTGAACGATTTCATCAGACATGTGGCCTATTGAAGAACGCTATAAAGGCAACTAGCGTTCAGAGAGATTTCATTCTCTTACCGCTGAAATATGCTGGATATTGTTTGATAACAATATTGAATTGCCTAGAGCTAAAAGAACAATTTAATAAATAAATGCTTGTTTAAATACCCAAATTTGTACTCATCCTTTTTATTTAAAGAAATTAACCCTCAAACACATTTTAAGTTTTGACTTATTTCTGGCATTTGAGTTAAATTTTCAGCTTTCGTGTATTCAGAGACTTATACTAGAATTTTATGATAAATTTTTTGTGGAACATTTTAACCCATTATATCCTTGTTTTATGGGTCTCTTTTGCCTTTTATCATAAAAGGGTCAAAAAAGACCCACAAATTGAGAAGTTAGGGGGTTAAAATGTTCCACAAAAATAGTCCTCGTAGTATTTTACATAAATCCTCTGAACAGATCCTATACCCAAAACGTAAGGATAACATCATTTTCTATGCCCATTCACTTTAAAAATGTTCAAAAAGGAGAAAACTCAAATCCCCCTAAAATAAGACTCATAAGTAATCTTTCAAAATGCCGATACATTTATGTTTTTTTTTTTGTCCCCTCTACCAGAATCGATTGTCCATTTGGGATTTTGTTGTTCAGTTGTTATTAATTAGGGCTTGTTTTGAATAAAATTTGATTAGCTTTAGGAATCTGTTTCCATATTGTTAAAAACCCGATGTATTTTAATGTAAAATTTTCTAATTCAGTGGTGTATGGCATCCATAAAATATTTCGTTAACAATGCTTTTCGATGAAAGGGAAATATATCTGTTCGCAAAAGAGCCATTGAAAAAATTCTATTTTGTCGCGAACAATCATATGATTCAACTAAACTCAGAACTTATGACAAGCATCCCAATAATTTGGATTGCACAGATTATATGGGTTTAGTCGACTTAGATAATAACAACATATTATCTGAGCCTCCATTTACTGCAAGCATCCTACACGAACACTTCTTGGAGTACATAAATTCTGATGAAAAAATAGCACTGCCAGATCCAGGAATTCCATCGAACATTCAGGTAATCGGGACGATGTTATGCCAGTGATTCTAGAAAGACGTACCCGAATACCTCGAATAGAGTGTAAAAAAGACTTAAAGAACTGACCTTTTTAAATTTAAGACGTTCTTTTGTTTGAATTAACAAAATAAAACGTGAAAATGTGTGTTTTTACTGATTGTTCAATGACATTACAAACTTAAGTTTTTGGGTAAATTAAAACACCAAAAAATCTTAAATTTTGCTTGAAAAGATTAAGCAGAAATAAGCCCAACATTAATGAAAAATGTGGTAATTTTCCCACATAACAGCGTTTCTTAATAAAACCCCGTCGGTTTTAAAAATTTTTTAAATGCGAATTTTTGTCTCTCGGCGGGAGCTAGGTTTAAATTCTTTAAAGAATTATTCGTAGATTGCGGTTTTTGCAATACGCCTTTTGACAAAAACAATTGACCCACCCTAATATACATACAATAAAAAACAAAAATAAATATAAATACATCATGAAGATGAAATTCCTGACAGTATTTACTTGAGTCCTTTTTAAAAAGCTCCAACACTCTCTTGCAAGTATTCGCGGAAGGTTACATTCTTGAGAATATTTACGTTGCAGTAACATTGGGATACAATTCGCAAAAAATAGCTTAAATCGAATTAAAATTAATTTCTGGCTTATAACATAAAATAACCAATTATTAAAATTTTAAAAAAGGTTGCGGGGGATAATTTTTTTATAAATATAATTTATATCGCAACTTTTGACAAGACAGAAATAACCTGAAGATGTAATGTTTTGAGGTAACTACAAAAGTTGAAAAAGGCATTTGATGCAAAATGCATCGGCGTTGCATGCAGTTGTAACATACTGAGAAATGTTCTAAGATAAGGTTATGGTACGACAGTAAAAGTTAATTAATAAAATAACTGCCGTCATCCGAACGCTGCTTAAGCAACGAAACTAGAAATTCGTTACACTAAGTTAAAAATATTTTACACCAGTAAATACTGGTTCTAAGCCTTAAAGACAAAAATACATAAATACAAAAATGATGACGTCATGAGGCCGCAGAGAGAGCAGCTCCAATATCGAAATTGTAACAAGCATGCAACGGCGTTGCATTAAATTATTACTCGGAAGAACGAACGGAAATTAAGGCTTGGTTTTACGACATAGATAAAAAAGATATTTTGGAGTCAAATTTTGCCCACGAACGTGATGGTTATAGTATACTATTGGGAAAGACATGTCTTCAATAAACGTCCCATTCAATAGGGGCACAAAATAATCGGCAATCATAGCTGCTCCATAGCGCTCGCCGTTAACGGTAATGCTCTCGCCGGTCTCATTTTTAAAGAAGTAAAGACCCATGATTCTACTATAAAGGGCAACAAAGTGTAATTTTTTGTGGTTTAACGGTACCTCGAGAATCTCTACTATATTTTCTGAACTCAAACCAAATGCGCCAATTTTGTTTATTGACACGTTAATTAACCCAATAATGAGCCTCCTCACTGAGCACAATTTTTTTATAATGCAGTAGGTTGGTTTCCAGTTAATTTCAAACCAAACTGGGCACAAATAATGATAATAGACCTGCCAGGTCTGACCACCGTATTAAAGTTTAATGCTTATCGCAAAATACCACCTCTAAAAAAACACCTTTTGCATTATTTCAGCTTCAAAAGATTTTATTTCATATTATATAAAAGGATAAATGGATGAAATGAATAAAACGCTACAACTGCGTGAAGTTTAATTCATAAATTCGAAGATAACTTAGCAAAGACACAAACCAATATTTCTTCTCTGTACAAAGTTAAATTCGTACTTTTTTGCAAAGTACGAATTCAACTTTGGATACGAATTTAACTAACGATATTACGATTTTAACTTTATTTGTAAGGAAATTACTTTGCCATCGACTTGGAAACACAGAAAAGTTGAAAAATATATGAAAAAATTTAAAAATATTTTAAAAATTTAAACGAATACAAATAAGTTAAGTTCATGCAAGGATTTTTTCCAATGGAAATTTTTGAAAAGTAGTAAATATTAGGTTCATTTCCAACGATATACTACTGTAGGCACATAAATACCGGAATCCCCAAAAATAAAGTTTTCGGGGATTCCGATAGGGACAAATGTTTTTATTTTTAAGTTGGCACTACCGTCACTAACATCTAGGTCAAATTACACGTCAAAATATTCATTCAGTCAAGTCTGCCTTGGTTCGAAAATGGGGTGATAGATTAGTGGGAGAAAAGGGGTAATCAAGTGAAACATCTGTAGCATGTTCTAAGCGTGGTAGAAAGCGGTAGAATTCCTTCTTCGTTTTGGTTTCTATCTCTTATATCGATTCAAAATGGTGTCTACGGAGCGATCTCTTGAGTTTAGCGAATAGCCAGAGGTCCCATGATGCTAAGTCAGGCGAATACTGTGGTTGCGGAACGATATGGATCGAATTTTTGACGAAATGATCACGAATTACGAGTGCATACGATTGCATTTTTGGCACCAATCGAGATTTCATTTTTCTAAGGCCCAAATGGTCACTCAAAATGGTTTTCATTGATCCTTCCGGTATTTTAACAGGATCAGTATGGTCTCGGACTGTTAATCGACGATTTTGGAGCACCAATTCTTTGATTTTATTGACGTTTAACTCATCAGTTGATGTTGATGGTCGTCCTGGCCGTGCCTCGTCTTCAACGCTTTCTCGACCTTCTTTGAACTTTTTGCATCACCACTCATAAACTCTTATATTCGATAGAACTTGCTCACCGAATACCTTCTGCAACATTTTCAACGTTTCGGCAGCAGAAATTTTGTTCCGCTCACAAAATTCATTGGAACTGCGTTGTTGAATACTTTCAGACATTATAAAATACGAAAAATTTACTTTTAGCTATTTACAAAAGAACACTAATGAATATTTTGACGTCTAATTTGGACCAGATGTCAGTGACAGTAGTGTCAACTTAAAAATAAAAACATTTGTCCCGATCTTTGTGTGTATTTTTTTTTGCCCACAGTAGTATGACTCATTGCGGTACAGTTAGAATTTTTTCCAACGATATATGACTCATTGTGGCACAGTTAGAATTTAGGCCATTGAAATTTTTTGTCGTATATCATTGAATAGGAGCATCGATTATCTGTCCATTGGTATGCTCATTATAGAAATTCTGCATTTCAGATTTGATGATTCTGTCATTAAAAAGGAGAACCATGAACCTAACATTTTATACTTTGGCTAAAATCCTTCCATGGAATAACTTACTTGCATTTCTTTAAATTTAAAATTATTTTTTTAAATTTTTTCTTATTTTTTCCAAATTTTTTGTGTTTTCAAATCGATGTGAAAGTGATTTCCTTACAAATTAAGTTAAATTCGAAGTGTCGTTAGTTAAATCGGTTCCAAAGTAAAATTCGTAATAAACAACAAAATATTGGTTTGTGTCTTTGCTAAGCTATAATCGGATTTATGAATTTATCTTTTCACATTTCACGCATTTCTCCAAAATCAACTTCAACTCTTGAAAGCAATAAAATAACTTTTAACTGAAATTGTTTTATTGGCAAAATAATCGACCTTGACTTCAATCACAATTTGAATATTCAAAACATTATGGAATATTTTGGTTGATTTGACGTTTGGTACAAAAACAATAATTAAATAAAAAAAAAAAAAAACTGCGCTTATACTGCATTCTAATTGCTTCCTTTTAAATTGCAAAAAACAACAAACAACAAATCAAAACAACAACTGCAAAAAATCAGCTTTCACAGAATTGAACTTTATAAGCAAAACGATAAAAACACAGAAAACACCTAAAGCAAAACAACTGGCCGTAGTTCGTGTCAAGCGAAAACAAACAAATACAACAACAAGCTAAGCTAGGAAAAAAAGCAAGGTTGTTAACTCATTCAAATCTCGTTATAAGCTTTAATATTGTTTAAATATTAAAGACAATGCAAAGTACAAACACAACAACAACACACTGACAACATCGACAAATAAGCTTGGTGGTCAGTGTTGCCAGGAAAAAAAATTTCGCATCGTAACTTTTGCTTTCAGCCCGTCGGATTTTCGTCGCTTTTGTCGGAAGGAAGACAAATAATATACAATATAGATGTATGATCCACATTTAAGGTTTATTTATTTAAACAAATTACATATTCTACATAATCCATACCTTTAAGCAATCTAATACTACAAACATACAAAATTGGAGAATTTGCGCTGCAGAATTTGAGGTACAAACTACTTATACCTTAACAGAATAATAGAAATTATTATTAAACTCGTGCACTTATTTGGCAACAATAATTAACTATTTTTTTACCTTTTTAATCAGAAATTTATCCATATCCAAATAAGAGATTTATTTTCATCCACGACAGAGTTTAGCACAAATATAACAGTAAATAATTCAAACACAAAGAAAAGTTTTGAAAGGAATGCGGCGAATGTAATTGTCATTCTTTATGTTGACATTCGTAATCAGAAGTGCTACCAATGATTTTTAATTAAAAATAATGCTTCAAAGTTGGCACCATGTTTTTTATTTGAAATTTTTTTCATTTCATATACATAAAGAAAAACATATATGTGAAATCGGACGTCGGATCTATTTTTCCTAAAATCGTAACATTCTGAGGAATTTTGGCCAAATATCGGATCATCGTATCCAATGCTAAAAATCGTAACAAATCCGATATATCGGACCATCTGGCAACACTGTTGGTGGTAATAAACGACAACTTAATTCATTACTTCTCAAGGGTACAATTGTGTTTAGAACAAAACAAATACGTTTACTCCGCCATGTTAGTTGTAGTGGATGGAGGTGATGATGACGCTTAAATAATGAGAGTGCAAGACAGAAACACCATGATTATTGTTTAATTAACAATTTGTTTGTTTGTAGTATGTGTGTGTGTATAGGAGTGTGTGTATGAATGAGTGACAATGGACGCTACAATTAATTGATATGACTGAATGGGTACACAGAAAATGGAGGTGTTTGTAAACATTTTGAAGTTTTCAACGTCTTAAAATTAATGTGCAAACCGTTAGCTCCACCATTTTTGAATTTTTTACTAGAAGGATATGTGCCCGTTGTGCACTAACTAGGATGTGCCGAAATAGACAAACAAAATAGTCCTGTTTTTATGAGTTCGTAATTTTTTAGTGGCGGCCGTGGTGCAGTGGGTAGAGTGCGTAACCCATTCGCCAGAGAATCCTGGTTCAATTCCCATTTAACACAGAAAGTTTTTTCAATTGAATTAATTTTTCTGTTTGGCCGTCACCTCTCTGCAGACAATGGCAAACTTCGAAGATGCCATGTAAAGCTTCTTGAGAACATGCACATTAGCCATTAATCGGCATAAAACTAGTAGATCCAGTTCTCGATTAATTGCGTACAAACATTTAATAACACGTGCAATACAATTTGATCTTAAGAAGATCTGTCAAAGTCCTTTCAAGGGCTGAAATGGCCAGTTTATTATTATTTAATTCTTTTAAGAAAACAAAAACTATGCTAGAAAAATTCGCATTTTTGGAAATTTTTACAGCGCATTTAGTGAAAACTCATAGACTTCAGTGTGAACGGATGAGTAATAAATTGTAAGTTTCTTAAGAAATGTTTTAAACACCTTAAAATGAAAGTGCAGACAGTTGGCGTCATTACGAGGGCTGCCTTTTAAATATTGCGCCTCAGCCACACTTATCATTGCCAGATGAATTTTGACAGTGACATTCGATTATTTTTAATTTTTAAGCATAAACGCACTCACAACGTTTTGATGTATGTGCCCTTATTGTGTTGTTTACAGTGGTTTGAAAATTGTTTTTCAGCAAAAAAATGGAATTAACACGTGAACATTTTCGGGCGCAATTTCGACATGGATTGACAAGAAGAGTATGCATCGATCAACTTATTTGACTTTTCGAGATGAAGCACCACACCCACACCAAGGGAAATAACGAATCTGTTAATACATTATCCACGCCCGTGCAAAAACTTTGTTTAAATATTTAAGTGGATAAATCAAATATTTTCCTCACAACTCGTTTTTTTTTCGTATTTAAATTTTATTTATACCAAACAGTGAAGCTATTGACTTATTCCAGCTGTATACAGCTTATACAGTGAAGCTATTGACAGCTGAAATAGCCGACAAGCAGCAACAACATCGCACTCTGTTTCTGCAGTTATCAATGAAGTTTTTAGAATTAAGATTCTTGCTTGTCGCTGAATACTCCCGGTTTGTTATAGTTCTCGTTTGGTTTATGCAATGAAAATTATATAGCATAGATGTTTAGCTAAGATGCTTCGTGAGTGCGATGGCTGAGACTTTGTGGGGAACCAAGCTCCGCACAACACAAAATTGGGAAACCACAAAATCTCTAAACATATAATTTTCATTACAAAAACCAAACGAGAAATATAACAAACCATAAATAACATCTTTAATTTAAATATGTTGTTTTTTAAATTTAATATTTCTATTTAAATATTTTTTTAAATGCGATAGTTATATTTTCAAATAGTAAATATTTGAAAGCTTGAAAAAATATAAAAAAAAATTCGTGCATAATTTTAATATATTTTTTATTAATTCTGTTTAAATGCTTTAATATTTTATTTAAATATTAATTATTTAACATAAAATTACCAATACGCGTGCATAGTTTAATTAAAAAGTATTTAAATAAATTTTAAATATTTATGTACTCGATTTATGCAAATGCGTTATTGGTTCAAAAATTACTCCGTTTTTGGATAAATTAAAAAAGTTTTTCGATAAATTTAATATTTTTTTTTTTCTTTGTGCAGCGACTGGAAAATGTTGGTTCAATGAGTTCAAGAGTGGACGTCGTTCTCTACAAGACGAGTTTCGTGAAGGTCGTTCAAGAACAACTGTTGTGGCGGAAACCATGGAAGCTATGCATGAACTGTTGGAAGCAGACCGGCATGTGACATACCATGAGATTGAGTCATCCTTGGGCATTAGTGAGACTATCATACATTGTATTTTACATGAGCATTTAGGCGTTAGTAAGATTTGTTCCCGGTGGATAACCCATAATTTTACAGTTGATCAAAGAAAATCTCGTGACGATTGGTGGAAGTAAATGCTGAAATACTGCAGCGTGAGGGGTTCGAAACACGTTTACGACATCACCACATGTGACGAATCATGGATCTATGCTTATGAGTCCAAAGTAAAGTAGCAATCCACTGTTTGTAATTTTCAATGTGAGCAAAACCCGACAAATGATCTTCGCGGACGTAGCACATCCAAGCAAATGGTTGCCAGTTTTTTCAGAAAAACCGATCATGTCGCAACTTTACCAATTGAGCAACGGAGAACTGTTAATACTGAATGGTACACAACAATTAGTTCGTCGGAAGTCTTCCGAGAATTGAGGAAAACCAACCACTGAAGGAAGACCATTCTCTATCATGACAATCCGAGTTCCCACCAGTGGTGTGGTTCTGATTTAGTAAAAAATCCCGATCACATCCCGATTTAGACCTGTTTATCCCACCAAAATGACACGGAAAAAAAATAACGATTTTTTATGCAATTTTTGAAAAGAAATAAGGGTGCCCACCTGCTGAACAGGCCCAACTACTACTGAACGCTGTGAGTTCTGACGTTTGTATGATGCTCCAATGTGTAAAGTGCCTAAGTAACATCTCATTGAATGTTCACAACAGCCCCACGGCCGTTTTGAAATAAAATATTCGAATAAAACGAAGCTGAGCAAAAATAGTTCATGTTTATTTAGTGAATTTCAAAGTGTTTCTTATTGATAAAAAAAAAGAGTTGGCTGTGCCGTGGACACACCCGTAGGTTTTGACGTGACGAAGTTTCTTGCTGTTGTTGTTAATGTTGATGTTGATATTGATGTTGATGTTGATGGTGATGTTGATGTTGATGTTGTTGATGTTGATGTTGATATTGATGTTGATGTTGATGTTGATGTTGATGTTAATGTTGATGTTGATGTTGATGTTGATGTTGATGTTGATGTTGATGTTGATGTTGATGTTGATGTTGATGTTGATGTTGATGTTGATGTTGATGTTGATGTTGATGTTGATGTTGATGTTGATGTTGATGTTGATGTTGATGTTGATGTTGATGTTGATGTTGATGTTGATGTTGATGTTGATGTTGATGTTGATGTTGATGATGATGTTGATGTTGACGTTGATGTTGATGTTGATGTTGATGTCGATGTTGTTGATGCTGATATTGATATTGATGTCGATGTTGATGTTGATGTTGATGTTGATGTTGATGTTGATGTTGATGTTGATGTTGATGTTGATGTTAATGTTGATGTTGATGTTGATGATGATGTTGATGTTGATGTTGATGTTAATGTTGATGTTGATGTTGATGTTGATGTTGATGTTGATGTTGATGTTGATGTTGATGTTGATGTTGATGTTGATGTTGATGTTGATGTTGATGTTGATGTTGATGTTGATGTTGATGTTGATGTTGATGTTGATGTTGATGTTGATGTTGATGTTGATGTTGATGTTGATGTTGATGTTGATGTTGATGTTGATGTTGATGTTGATGTTGATGTTGATGTTGATGTTGATGTTGATGTTGATGTTGATGCTGATGGTGATGTTG
Organism: Pherbina coryleti; assembly: GCA_943735915.1. NCBI lineage: Eukaryota > Metazoa > Arthropoda > Insecta > Diptera > Sciomyzidae > Pherbina > Pherbina coryleti. The sequence goes on from OX030949.1 coordinate 93,668,050, forward strand.
ATGTTGATGTTGTTGATGTTGATGTTGATATTGATGTTGATGTTGATGTTGATGTTGATGTTAATGTTGATGTTGATGTTGATGTTGATGTTGATGTTGATGTTGATGTTGATGTTGATGTTGATGTTGATGTTGATGTTGATGTTAATGGTTATGTTGATGTTGATGTTGTTGTTGATGTTGATGTTGATGTTGATGTTGGTGTTGGTGTTGGTGTTGGTGTTGGTATTGGTGTTGGTGTTGGTGGTGGTGTTGGTGTTGGTGTTGGTGTTGGTGTTGGTTTTGGTGTTGGTGTTGGTGTTGGTGTTGGTGTTTGTGTTTGTGTTGGTGTTGGTGTTGGTGTTGGTGTTGGTGTTGGTGTTGGTGTTGGTGTTGGTGTTGGTGTTGGTGTTGGTGTTGGTATTGGTGTTGGAGTTGTTGTTGGATTTGGAGTGTTGGTGCTTTTCGTTTAGCTTTTTATTTTTGCTTCCCCATTGGTTGTGCTCTAATTTCAATTAATCCAGCAAAAGTGATGCATATGCGTCACATTAGGCGGTTCCCTGGGGGTTTTTGACATGCCGTAAAATTTTTTTTTTATTTTTGTCATATGCCCGAAGACCTCACCTTTGTTTTCGTTCCTTAAAATTTACCGTTGCACCAGTAGTCACAGAGTTAAAAATCCATGCAACGTTTTTTCATGGCTGTAGCATTATTACTGCATTATGTGATTGCATCCCTGAAATCATGAATTTTTTTTGTAATTTAGTTCTGAAGCGTAATAACACATCCCTGCTGTCGTAAAACAAAATTTACTGTAGCACTCCTCCTGAGTGAGTAATAATTCCATGCAACGATATTACATTTCTGTGACATAAGCTGCTATATTCACGACCTGACGACGCCGGAATTTTTTTTTTTATTTTTGTCGTAAAGCCATGTATAAAAACTTTATTTTCCTTTTTAAACTTTTATCGTAGGTTATATACTCATTGAGTAAAAATTCAATGCAACGCCGCTGCATGAATGATGCGTTATCGATCTTTGAGCGGCTCTCTCAGCGTCCCCATGATGTCAGAAATTTTTTGTCTAATTTTGTTGTGAGGGCTTCCAGTAGGCCTTTATTGGCGTATCATATTTTTAATCCTAGCGCTAATACTCAGCGAGTAATAATTCCATATAACAAATTTTCAGTTGCGTTGCTTACGCAGCTCCCACTACGTCCCTATGCCGTATTAAATTTTTTTTGTTTTTTTAATATAGCCAAAGAATTAACCTTTACGGTCATACTATTTTTTTAATCATAGCTCTTATACCCAGCGAGTAACAATTCAATGAAACGCAGATGAATTTTTAAAAAATTCATTTTTCAACTTTTTTGGAAACTAGAGCAGTATAACGTAACTTCGTCACGTCAAAAAAGGTGAATATGAGTAGAATTCTATATTTCATGTTTATTTTCCACAATTCGACGAGCAATCGAACAATACTGAGAAATGGGAAAAAATATTTCACGTCATATCATGATGGCGTGCTTGCCCACCTACTGAACAAAACGTTGGTCCACCTTCCGAACAAATTTTCAGAAATCGTGCAAGTAAAAAATTGTCATTTATATTATTGAAAATAGTGTTTGAAATTAGTTAAAATAGTTTTCGTGATTCTCGTCCACGTTCAGATAAAATTTTAGAAGTGCGTCGTCTAGAAAAAAGTGAAAAGAAGAACGAATATAAATTCTGATGCGATGGCTGCAGCCAACAAAGAAATTCAAATCTCTATTGTTTAAAGTTCAGTGAATCATTGTGAACTATTGGTAGAATAAACTTTTTATAATTTCTCAAAAACTAGTGTTTTTACTTCATTTTCTAATTTTTTTCAACGATTTGTTTTAGGTGTTCAGTAGCTGGGACGAGTTTTTAAGCGGCCGATTTCAAGACTTTTGCTAGGTCGACTGCCAAAATGATAATTTTTGGAAACTTTGAATTCTGATTAAAATTCTTGTTAGTTATTGAACTTAGCTTCCAAATGAAACCAAGAGCTCTAAAAATTATGTTTTAAGCCAAAGGTATAGCCAAAGCCTTATAAAAACTCTCTTAAGTGTATGAAGTAATCGTAAATTTCTTTCGTTGCATCAAAATGAAACTGAGCTTATATTTTTGTTTTTAAATGAGGATCTTATTTTCATTAATTATAAGCCTCTTGAATATACATATCCCTTTCTTACATATTAAGAATCAATGAAACAGCAATTAAACGAAAAATTTTGAAAGATTACAAAAAAGTGATACCAACCAGTTTTGCTAATTTACACTTTAAAAAATTATGATTCAGTAGAATCCCAACTAAGCATCTGAAATCCCACACGTTCTCAAATAGGCCAAATATTCCAAAATGAGCCCGAAATCCCACCAAATCACATCACTGGTTCCCACACATCAGCTCGAACAAAAGAGTTTTTGAGGCCTCGGAAGCCGACTGCTACTCCATAGGTCCCGGGTTCGATTCCCGGCCTGTCCATGGTCCTTCGCTTTAAGCCTTTCTAAATTTTCTATCCTCATTTCTAATCAACTGAAATGAAAAATTCATCAATATTTACGACTTGAAGTTGTAGTTGTTGGTAGAGAAGTTTGTGGATGAGATTGCCTTATAACTTAAATTAACTGAGGTAAAGGCATAACACTTGCCTCTGATTCAAATTCACATGTTTCTTTGGCTTTCCACCACGCTTAGAGCATCCTAAACATGTTTCATTTGATTGCCCTTTCCTTCCCACTAATCTTTCACCCCATTTCGAACCAAGGCAGGCTTGACTGAATAGGTATTCCACCTGAAATCCTTGGTTCAAAGCTAAAAAAAAAAAAATAACCTGGTTTCCAAACTTTAGAGTGGCAGAGCCATTTCGAAAACTGGTTCAAATGTATGTAAAATTGTATTGATCATCTTTGGGAATACTTTGAAAAACAATAAAAGCATTTTCACTGACTGACCACTGTTTTTTTCATTGCTAGGCGCAAGACTTAAAAGGCAACCCGCGTATAAACTTTGTTCTCCTTTCCATAGAGTAAAGCATATCAGATCCAAAATAAAAACATTTTTGAAGATTTATATCCCAATTTTTTTAATTTTAAATAAATACAGAGATACCGACTAGCTTGACAAGTAAAAGTAACATTTTTAACAGCTAAACATATAATTTTAAAGAATAAAATTGTAGCAAGCTACTTCTTTGGAATAAATTAAATTTTGAAAATATTTGTAGACATATTTCCATACGAAAAATTTAAGAAAATTTTGCCTTAGCTTAAATTTTGTTATTTTAATACTTATTGTCTGACTCAGCCAGCCAGCACAAATTAAACAAATTCTTTCTTGCCTACTTAATAATTTATATAACAGGGGAAACACTTCTGAAGTTTTTCGAAGCGTGTGGCAGGGCGTGGCCTGGCATTAACCGACAGACGCCACACGCAAACTTTGAAATTTTGCACGAAATGCAAAAAACACAGACACAAAAAAGCAACTTTACGAAAATGCATGGAGAGTAAAACACAAATAAAATGGTTTGTGTTATTTTGCAGCGAATCAAGAACAGAAAGAAACTTCAGAAAATGTTAAGCAGGGGAGGGAGTTGGAAGGAAAGGCTGAAAGGAAGGCTGATTGCAGAGCATAGTGGTTAAAAGCACAACTTATTGCAAAATAGCAAAAAATTGCTATATTGCGTGCAGCGCCTGTCCAAGATAAAATATTTTAAAAGTAATGACAACGAAACAAAATACAAAACGAAAATAAAATAATAAAAAAAAAAACCAAATACAAATTAAATTTTAATGGTAATGGAAATTCCATAATAATTTGCAACGTTTATGCAATACTGAGAATATTGAAACACGACATTAGCAAATAATTGAAGCTAAAATTAAGCATTTCACAATAGGAAAAAAAAATAAACCGGAAAGACTGCTGACGGCATTGAAAGTAAGCAACGTTGACGATTTTTGTTGATGTTTAGACAACAATGAAGAAACAAAGAAAAAAAAAAGCGCCACACAATAAACACAACTGTTGCTTTTCTAGCCATGTATGAGCACAGCAGAACAGAGCAGCACGTCATAATTTGTTTGGCATGTGACGTCAGTTCAATGCTTAAATGAACAACCTCGCACAGTAGTCAAATCGCTCATATTTGTTCTAGAAAATAGAAAAAAAAAATTATGCGAAAATAAGGAATATATACGATGTTTGCCTTTTAAGTCTTGCGCCTAGCAATGAAAAAACATTGGTTAATCAGTGAAATGCTTTTCTTGTTTTTCAAAGTATTCTCCAAGCCAATCAATACACTTTTGCATCCCTTCGAAACAATTTTGGAAACAGTTCTGTCACTTTGAAGGCCTTAAACGCCCTGTTCAGGGATAGAAAACGCTCGCCACTCATTTCTTTTTTTAATGTGAGGGAACAGGAAGAAATAATTGGATGCCAAGTCGGAACTGAAAGCCCTATGACCCATCAATTCCACGTTTTGATTACTCAAAAAGTCTTTGGTGTGAGCTGTTGTGTGGGAACTTGCATTGTCGTGATGGAAGATCTGCCTTCGGTGGTTGGTTTTCCTCAATTTTTTAAAGACTTCCGGCAAGCAAATGGTTGTGTATTAACAGGATTATAAGTTCACCATTGAGATGGATTCAATCAAAGTTTTAACCACGCTCTAGACCTGAATCATTTAGTCAAAGCGTTGCAAACTTTTACTCGGCTGCTGCTTAGTAGTAAGTTATTGATAAGAAGGTAGCAGATTGAACATAAAAGTATTTTTATGAGTAGAAAAAGCATAAATTAGTAAGTAAAACGATACTAATCGCAAACAGTAGGTAGAAGAAAAGCGTGCGTCGGCGGTCGAATCAAACAATCAGGTGTGAGCAGACTTCAGTCAAATATTCTCAGAGAGAGTACAAAGAACAAAAAATTCCGTTAGTCTTCAATCATTGGATTGTCGTCTGAGCACAGCCTTCATGCATAGCAAACATGTTTTCTGCCACAACAGCCCTGAAAGACCTTCAAGAAATTCGTTTTGGAGAGAACGGCGACCACGCTCGAAGATATTGAATCAGCGTTTTATTGTCGCTAGTTGTGGTGCTTCATCACCAAAAGTTGAACTAAGTTGATCGATGCCTATTTTTCTAGTCAATTCACGTCGAAACTCATAAAATATCATCACCCGAAAATGTTCACGTGTGATTTTCATTTTTTTGCTGAAATACAATTTTCAAACCACTATAAACAACACAATAAGCTCACAGAGACCAAAACGTTGTGAGTACGTTTATGCTAGAAAATGAGAAATTTTCGAATGGAACTTTTTCAATTCATCTGGCAATGCTCAGTGTTGCCGGGTCGCAAGACTTAAAAGGCAACCCCCGTATATATGAGAAGGTTAAACCCCTTCCAGTGCTCAACAGAAAGTGGGTAAGCTTGATGAAAATAATTAACTTTGAGGGTTTTATTCCATCCAATATTTTCAGAATTATGATATCACTGTGCTACAATTTAAGGGTCAATTCTTATAACTTTAAATCTCTCAGCGGTTTCCGGTAGTGCATGATCTATGTAATGTGTCCACAGTTGTACTGGAAAAAGTCAAATAGAGAAATTTTGGGTTTAAGTTCATCTTTGAGTCAAAAATTTTATCTTAAAACTCCTTAATTATGTTAAAATCCGATGTAAGATCTACTCCTAAATGCAAAGGGTTGGTTTTTATATTTCTAAACCATATTTTGCGCAAAAAGTGACGCAAGATGGTTAATATTTTCTTCCAAAACAGGCCTTTTCAAAAAATATTATTATTTTCGTGTTATAACCCATCTCAATATTAAACCAAAATTTCAGATCAGAACCAGTAAGAGAAAAAACTAACTGACTCGGGCGGCCTCGGAAGTCGAGTATGTAGCGTGTTCGACTGCCACCCCAGAGGTTCCGAGATCGATTCCCGGCCAGGCCATGGTCCTACTCGTAAACCTTTATGCATTTCCTATTCTCATTTCTTATCAAGTAAAATTTAAAATTCATCAATATTTATGACTTAAAAATGATGGTAGAGTAGTTTGTGGATGAGATTGCCTTAAAACTTGAATTGACTGAAGTAAAGGGGCTCCCGGAATTTACGCCCGGAAAAGAAGACCCGAAAATTTAGAAGCATCGAATTGTGGTAAAAACGCAAGAATTAGAAATTGCAATTTAGCCCGAAAGACGGAAATTATGTCCGAAATTTTCAGCAGTTTTTCGGGCTATATTTTCAAATTTTCCGGGCCTATTTTCCGTGAACCAGATTCAATGTAAAATTCTAAAATATAAAAAAAACAGATTTGAGTAGTAAATTAATGTTGCTCTATGAAAATATCTGGAAAGTTTTTCATAATTTTATTTGTTTTTGATGTGATTCCATGAACAAGATGTCCATGGATCCAAAATGATGCTTTTTTCATGATAAAATTATTTGCTCTTATACGGAATGTTGTTTTTTACCTTCCAAGGTAAGCAAGGGCAAAACATTTTCTCATAAGGAGTTTGATATTTCTTAACTTTTTGGGAATAAATAAGAATTCTGGCGTTTTCGAAATTTTAAATTGGCAAAAATGCCCGATTATAATAAATTTTTCGGGTGTTTCTTCCTTTTAAAATATTCGCCTGGCATTTTTTCCTTGGAATTATGTCCGATTTTTAATCGAGAGTTTAGAGCAGTGGGGCCCAAGAAGTTTTAAGTGCGGGCCAATGCTTAAAAAACAAAAAAAAAAAAAAACAAAATGTTACTTATCGTTGCGTTTGGCAAAAAATCAAACAAAACAATTACAATGCAATACAATCACATATTATGAAAAAATTACTCGACACACAAGTAACGGGACAATCAGCTTTAGCATCGACATCATCGAGTGTGCGTTTTCTTATTTTAGCTTTGCATGCATTTGTTTTGTTAAGTTCGCTGGAAAATGTGCGCTGAATACTGAACGAGTGCGGTTTGTGTTGTTGTTTTTTGCAGGCGTTCTTTGAATTTGGCTCATCGCAAAGACAAAATTCAGATAGAAAATAATTTGTATGAAAGGCCACGCGGGCCATACTGGCCACTACGTGGGCATGTTTGGTTTAGAGCTTTTTTGACAGTTTCTTTATTCGGAAGTAATTTCATCGGGCGTAAATTCCGGGAGCCAGATGAAGGCATAAAACTTACCTCAGATTCAAATTCACATTTTTATACGGCTTTCCACCACACTTAGAATAACCTACACATGTTCCACTTGATTGCCCCTTCCTTAATCTTTAATAACTAATCTTTCGGTAGACTTGACTGAATTGGTATTACACCTGAATTCCTTGGGTCAAAGCTAAAATACGAATTGGTAACAGGATGAAATTTGTGACTAAAAGATAAAGTTGGACTTTGAATTCCTGCTTTTTTAAAATTAATTCGGTAAAACTGAAACTATGGGAACCGTTGAGATATTTGAAGTTATTTTTTTCGTGACGCACTGTGTTTTTGAATTGTTTGATATTACATTCAATATATTCCTTATTTATTTATTTTTTCCAATCTCTAAACTATTGACGTTATAATTTTAGAGCGCAAAAATAAGAGATTTGACAACTGTGCAACGCCGTGTTAATGCGTATTATATCATGCTATATACTAAATTAAAAATTTTTCATACTTTTTTCCCTTATCAACAAAAAAAAAAAAAAGCTGAAGCAGTTGCTTTAACCTTTATTTTCTTTACCTACGCCAAGTTCAAACGATTTGTGCGTCAGTATTTTAAACAACGCAATAATACGAGTTAAACTTCAGATAAACAAAGTAATTTAACTGAAAGTACACGGTGGTCGATATCACCGAACTATATTAACTTAATTAATAACGACATTAGCATCAGCCGCGTAGTTGGTGGATTCCCCGCAGTTAATTTACAACAAATGAAATTATCTTTTATTTAAGTGTATCAACGCTTTTAACTGTTATTATGACACGAAATAGTAAACATGAATTATTTTAATTCATTGAAATATTTTTATCTCATTTAACTCATCTTGTGTATTTCAACTAATATCCATTATTTCAGGTGTTTTAGCCATTAACCACAACAGAGAAAACAATAGCTTTTCTGGATGAAAACAGGAAAGACACTCATTTTCAGATTTTAGAATATATCAATTAATATTGCATTCGTTCCTTAAATCAGGGATATTGGAACCATAGAACAAGATAAAACAATGGAGTCGTGAAGAGAGGAAGGTTCTGTATTTGAGAGAAAAACTAAGGGTTTTTCAATAAGAGGTGCTATTGTGAATCGCTCACTTTTAAAGCTTTTATTCTTTGACATTTGACAAGTAGAAACTACGCCATTAATAAAAATGGAACGATACTGATTGCTGATTGGGTCCTTGAAATGCATGAAAATGATCCGGAATTCCATCGAAAAATCATCTTGACTGATGAGGCCCATTTCCACCTCGGTGGCTACGTCAACAAGCAAAATTGTCGCATCTGGGGCTCGGAAACCCAAGAGTTATTGTTGAGAAGCCTCTTCATCCTCAACGTATGACTTTTTGGTGCGGTTTATGGTCCGGCGGGGTCATTGGTCCGCGCTATCGAGAGATGATAAATGACTTTTTATGGTCGGAGTTGGATGGTATTGATCTGGACAACGTTTACTTTCAACAAGACGGCGCTACGTGCCACACAAGCAACGAAACCGTTGATCTTTTACGGGAAAAGTTTCCGGACCGTGTTATCTCTCGAATAGTCAACAAAATTTAGACTATTGGGTAACAATCAAAAGTTCTGTGCTATCTCGATTACAACTTTTGGTTTGAATATTCTTCACGCAGGACACTGTGGATAAGAATTGTGAGTGGCATCGTGTTTACCAATATATTGTTAGTTTAAGCCCATACCTACTTTTGCTTTAAGACATACGTAGTTTTTTTTATAAAAGTCAAAGCATTTTAAGGTCGTTATTTTTTACTGTTTTCCTCAAAAAACAACTTTGTCCTTGCGGGGCAGGAAGACATCCTTTTTTCCTTAAAATTTTTTTTGGGTGATCTGGACAACCCCATGCAACTTTTGAGACCTCTTAGAATGGGAAATTCGAAAAAAAATTGTAATTCGATACGCCCTACTGTACAGTCACGATTTGGCACGTAATGACTTCTTTTTGTTCCCGCACATCAAAGATAAACTGCGTGGACAACGCCAAAAGAAGCCGTTAGATGCGTTCAAAAACTATGTTTTGGAAGTATCTCAAGCAGAATGGGATAAATATTATGACGCATGCAAAAATGTATTCATTTTAAATGAGAATATTTCGAAAAGCAATAAAGAAAAATATTCGGACTTTATTTTTTCCCGAAATATATGGAGTGTTCTACGTAATAGACTAAAAAATGTTTATGGCTTAGTCCGTTAAATTCGAAAATTTTCGAAAGAACCGGGTTGACGGGTATGGCCCGGGTAATTGCGGATTCCCGAAAAGCCCATACTTGAAAATCAAGTAAATCCTTTTAAAACAGCGTTGTACGTGGAATACTCGTAAGACTGACTACGTGACTCTAAGGAATGCTTTCGCAAAATCTGTAAAAATTACATCTACAGTGCGTTCAAGAAATCAGTACACGGCAGAAATCCAAGAAATTAGTAATTTTAAAAACACCAATTTATTTATATTAATTATATTGAAAACAAATTTGAGCTTTAGGCCAAGTTGTTGCCAACAAGACAACATGAAGGCTACAACCAAAAACAACAACGACTCTGTATAGAGCAAATCACACAGCAGACTAGACAGATTGTTTCGTTGGCCGCTACACCAACTTATCAGTAGTCTTGCAACTTTTCACTGTGATCGACTCAAGCTACTAAGGTCCTATTTATACTATCACTATGCGGGCAAAGTTACACGGAAGTTTATTTTGACAGAGAGAACGCTTTAACATTAGTAACTTCTTGGACGAGCTTCACGAAATTCGTATTGGAGAGAACGCTGACCAAGCTCGAAATTTTTTGAATCAGAGTTTTATAGTCGCTGGGTGAGTTACTTCATCACCAAAACTTAAACTACGTGGATCAATGCATTCTTTTCTTTTCAACCGAAAATGTTCACGTGTTAATTCATTTTTTTTTTTTGTTTGCTGAAATACAATTTTCAAGCAACTCCAAACAACACAATAAGCGCACTTACATCAAAACTTAGTGTGTACGTTTATACCAGAAAATGTACAATTTTCAAATGGAATTGTCGAAATTTATCTGGCAATGCTTGGTGTTGACGAGACGCTTTTCTTTTCAAAAATTATTAAAACGTAAACTTATCACACTTCACGATATACTCCGTTTCATATTAACTGTTAACCTTTGGGTTCAAATAGAGCTGCTTTGATTGTGTAGAAGACAACTTGCCTGCACGGCAGGTTAACAGATATTTAAATGATTTTTCGAATTGCATAATTTTTACAAACTCAGATCATAAAATTTTATTATTTAAATCAATTGAAAAATTTCTACAAATTTTATTATTCAATTAAGTATCGTTAACTATGGCGATTTTGTTCGTTTTTTTTTTTTTCTTACTTTTATTTAAATTGGCAATTTAATTTAGCAATTTTCCCAGACATTGACAGTGACTTTAATGAATTGAAGCAAATTAAAATCTAATATTAAATATGTGAAGATCAAGTTCACCCAACAGTGAATGTTGCTTGAGTGACATTTATTAATTTAATAATGGTTTTTCAGAAAATTTGCAGCGTTTATCGTAATCAATTGGGGAAAAACCAATCATAAAAAGTTAAGTTGTGTTATGATGGCACAATCGAACCAGTAAGTTATTTTTGCAGCTGGACCTTCGCGAATGGAGCTAGAGATGGCAACGAAACTAAAATTATGTTGTTTAGAAATATAACTCGGTATGTATAGGTGCTATGGTAAAAAAATAGTTTACTCAAGTAAAGATTGGTTCTAAGTCCTCAGGAAAAATTTGACAAAACATTGAGGTTGCGCAAAAAGCCGCTCCAAATTCGGAAATACACCAATCAGGCAACGGCGTTGCATAGAATTTTTACACGTTGAGTATATGCACTTCTGTAAATGTTATCAAACGAAAATAAAGGATTTGTACTTGATCTTACCGCAAAAATAGAAGATAAATTATGATGTCATCAGGTCGCGTAGGCAGCAAATTAGACATCAAAAATACAATAGTGTTGCATGGAATTATTACTCGCTCTGTTGAAGTGCAACTGTAAATTTCTTTATTGAAAATAAATATCGGTTCTTTGACTTCATAACGAAATAAAAAAAGAATTGTTTGCGCCGCTTAAAGCAGTGAAAATACAACAACAATAAAGAAAACGTTGCATGGAATTATAACTACATGACTTTTAGGGGTACGATAAATTTAATGGAATGACAGTAAAGTTGAGGTCTTCGGCCACATTATAAAAATTAGCAAAAAAAATAGCGCCATGAGGTCCTAAACGGAACTCCTTAATATAACATTAATACACAATCGTAGCATCGGTATATTGCATGGCGCTAGGGTTAATGTTAGTTACTGTACCACACAAAAGCAAATGAAAAAAAAAAAATACAAATAAAATAAAATATGGGTTTTCGAAAATATTCGGTTGCAAATTTGACCACAAATTAAAAAATTTTTTACTTATATTTGAAACGTGTTTTTTTTTAAACCAAATATGTGCCGTTTTGCTTGATAACCTTTTGCCATTTTTGGGCTAAAGCCATTATTCCATTTGTGTAGAACTTCTTGGTTTTCTGAGCGGGAAACTGATCAAAGTGAGTTTTGCAGGACTCCACAGAATTTAAATTTACACCATTAAGAGAGTTATGCAGAGATGGTGGGAAAGGATAATCTAAAGGTGCAAGGTCCGGGCTATATGGTAGATGCATCAAAACTTCCCCGCCAAGCTCTCTGTTTCTGCCTGGCTGGCGTTGTCATGATGAAACACAATAGCTTTTCTGTTAATCAATTCTAGCCATTTTAATTGAATTATGCTTCAATCTCGTTAATTATAGACAGTAGAGAACAGAATCAATCGTTTGACCAGGTTATAGAAGCTCATAATGAACAACTCCCTTCCAATCCCACCAGTGGCGCACAGCATTACCTTTCTTAGTGTCAATTCTGGCTTTGCTACCGCTTGCGAAGCTTTACCTTACTTCGTCAATGATCTTTTTCGCACATTATTGTCGTACGTGATCCACTTTTCATCGCCCGAAATCCTTCGCTTCAGAAATGGTTCAATTTCGTTCCGTTTTAGCAGTGATTCGCAGATATTCGCATGTGGCACCCAAACATCGAGCTTCTTTGTGTATCGAAATTTCTTCAAATGGTTCAAACTGTTTGGTCTATGTCTAGTTCCCTAGCAACGTCTACGCTGCTTATGTGCCGGTCTTGCTCAATTTTTTCCATGATTTCATCGACTTTTTCAGAGATTGGTCGACCAGAGCGAGATGCATCTTTAACATCAGAATTATCAGATGGAAAACGAGCAAACCTCTTCCCTGCTGTTTTTCTAGTTACAGCATCGTCTCCGTAAACTTCACATATTTTTCCAGCTGCCTGCGACGCATTCTTACCTTTTCTATAATAAAAAAGGAAAATATGACGATATAATTCAGAATTTTCACTAATTTTTAAACTTAGATACCTTTTCAGAGAACAATGCGAGTTAAATAATGTCTCCTAAATGTCACCTTTCAAACAAGCTATAGCATTGCCAGATGCAAATAATATTACCAGAGATATTACATTTTAGAGCCATCTAGCGACAATTTGTAACGGAACTTTTTCGAAAACCCAAAAAAATAGAATGAAACATATAAATAAAATTAAATTAAAATAAAACTTAAACTAAAATAGAATTAAAATAAAATTCTTAGAAGTATTAGGGTAAGTACTAGGGTTACTACATATATTTCGGGAATACAATTGAAAAAAAGACAAACAAGTTTTTCAATTTTTGCTACGACACCACTTGAGACACGTAGAAAAATAAGAAATATTTGATGAAATAACATTTAGGAAAAGAATTCGGTAAAGATAAGTAGAAGGACTAGTAGGACAAGTAGTAAGATATGGATTAAGAAATGGGTTCAAACAAGGATAAGGTCAGAATTGTGAACATGGATTAAGACACGAATTTAGACAAAGAGCTGGACAAGTATTAGGACAAATATAAGAATAAGGAAATGGATTCGGGCAAGTTTGGGAAAAGGGAAAGGATACAAATAAGGACATGGCCAAAGATATGCTGTCACGTCAAAACATACGGGTGTATTCATGATACATCCAAATTTTTAGTTTTAAGGTGCTTAGCATTCACGTGGTATTCTTTATGAAGAATTCACGATTTTTCATCCCATTCCATTAGGGAATAGTTTTATTAAGTTTACTTACGTTATATTCCAAGGTCAAGAAATACAATTTATTATTTTTGATGAAAAATTACCTGAAAACAGAAAGAACAAATATTTTAATAAAATAATGTCAAATTGATTTCATAATAAAAATGGAAATTTTATATTTAAAAACAAACAATATTAATCGGCCCAATATCAACCAAATATGTTATAAACCCAAAAACGTGGTATTGTTAGGATTTAATACAAGCTTAATTAAAAAAAAACAAAATTCTAAAATACTAACAGTTCAATGATAACAGTCAATTAATCAAGTAACCACTAAACTAATAAAATAAAAGTCAGCGATAATAATTGAATGACTATCTTCTATTCATGTTCAGGGAAAGCGGCCCTTATTTAATGTCACAAAGAAGCGATACCACAACAAACCATCCAAATTCAAGCAAATTACATTTGAAAACAAAGAAAACTGATAAAGTAGGAACATATAAAATTAAGTGAAACCGCAGTCAAAATATAATAAGGAACAAAGTGATGTCTAGCGATAAGTAACCAGGCGTTATCACAAAAAAAAACCCACAATATAAAAAGAAATAATAAAAGAAATACAAAGAAATAAGATAAGAAATACTAATACGAGGCAAAGTGGGCCAAATAGCAATTTAGGCAGAAAAATAAATAAACGAAGTTTATAAATAGTTATCCATTCTTAATTGAATAAAAGAAACTGTTATTTTCAAAACGAAAACATGTATATCTCTAATCAAACCATATAAGATTCATTATATTAACACCCAATTTTGCCCATTTTGCATAAGGGCACGTTTTGTTAAATTTCCTAGATTTTAATGACGTACTTTTCAAATATATGTTTTATTTGAATGTATCTATAGTCCATTTAGTAGAGGAAATTTAGAGGCTCTGCGTAGCAAAAGGTAAAAAGAAATTGTTTGGGGTTTTTTCCAAGTAATTTGGGCAAAAAAACTGATAATAATCCAAGTTCCGAACTGTGGGTGGTGCGACATGAATTTAAAGTGCAAAAACTGGTTATTAAAAATAACTCCTTTATGGTAGGAAATATGAGAAAAGTTTTATAATAAAATTAATAATACTATGGTTGAAATTTCGAACTATTTAATGCTACTGTACAGAGAAAATCAATCCTCTTATTGGCATGAAAACGTTACGTGTGACCTCGCAGTTTTTCAAAAAAGTTGAAAAAGTTATTTCTCCAAAATACATCGGCGTTGCATGGAATTTTTACTAGATGAGTATAGGTGCTAAGAGAAACGTTCTGATTTAACAGTAAAGGTTCAATTTTTTGTAAAGGTTAATGTAAAGGTTAACTTTTTTACAATATGATAAAACTAAAAAAAAAAAATAAAAAAAGCATGAAAATAAAAATTAAACGAAACTTAAAATTTGTTACATGAAAAACGATAACAGCTGATAGTAAATGCCGCAAACATGCAACGGCGCACACTGGGGATTTCGCGGAAAAAAGTCAAATTGTCAACATGGTCTTCATGCAACATGCAGTGGTATTTTGATATTAAAGACTAAATGGTACAGTCAAATCAAAAAGAATTACTTCAATCTGACTGGTAGTTTTATTTTTATGCCGTTTCAAACTCCGAACTTGTATGTTTTACCGAACTAACTTAATATAAACCTAAGAATTTCAAGACGAATAATATTTTACTATGTGAGCTAACGTGTTTTTTTTTTATTTTTTATTTAAAGTAGGATATATCAATCTACTAAAATTTAAAAAATAAACTCTGCAGAGACTTAATTTAAATGTTTTTTTTTTTTTATGAACTTATAACTAAAATCCCGTTTTTTTCCAAACATTTGGATCTGAAATTTTAGCTGTACTTGCCTATGTTTGGAAATCACTACTAATACATTGCCTCATATCTGTTCTTACATTTTTAATCAATTTCAACTGCAGCCAGGTGCACCTTTCAATAAAACTTATATTTTTATCCGTCCGTCCGTCCGTCTGTGTGATTATATCTTGCAAGGAATAAAGAGAACCAGGTAAAATATTTGAATGAAATTTGGCACACATATTGATATGGACCCGGGGATGAGCCCTATTTTTTTTTGGATACGCCCACAATTACGCCCACCTCCCATACCACCAACTATTGAGAAAACACAAAAAATGGGCTAATAATTGAGCTAGAAAGACAAAATTTTGTATGTGTATATGTTAATATCAATTCTGAGTCGAGTATAAAAAATGGGCGTGACACGCCCACAAATACGCCCACAATAGAGAAAACTCTATAAATTTGCTAATTGAGCTAGAGTGACAAAATTTAGTATGTGTATATGGGCGGTATATGATGGGCGTGGCCGATTTTAATGAAACTTTCACAACTTTTTTATTTTGTTAATGGTAATGTTTGTGCTAAATTTCAACATGTTCGGAGCAAAAGACAAAATGTATGAATTATTCATTTTGAGTTATATGGGCGGTATATTATGGGCGTGGCAGATTTTTATGAAAATTTATATTTTTCTTAATAACGTTAATTTGGTGCTAGGTGCCAAGTTTTATCACTCTACAAGCACTCCTTATAATTTTTTCCCAGAAATGTATGAAGCCATCCCCACTGTGCGGCGTTGCATGGAATTTTTACTCGATGAGTATATCGATGATTCCATATCAATTCGACTATTTTTGTGCAAAATGTGACCTTTGTGATTCCGATTTTTTTAAACTTTGTAAGTTCATAAATAGTGCTCGTGAAAATAACTTAAACTGTATATTTTTGTTGTAGCGAAAACAATTTCTTTTTTAAGTTATACAATGTAAAAAATTTCAAAATATCTGGAAAAATACAATTGTAGTGCATATATTCAAACAGACGTAACTTTGAAACCGTAAGTCGTACAGAAAAAAATCTCAGATGTATCTTAAAGATCTTGAATGAGTCTTTCTTGTGGTACACTCTTTTTGAACTTTTTTGTGAATTTTAAAATTTTTTTTAGTCTGAAGTTTTGTGTCACATTTTTCATGGTGACCAAATAAATGTGGTCGTTTTGCCTTGAGTCGAATTCGACCTTGCAAACGGTCCAATAATGTTTCATGTTTCGAAGCACTTCCACTTCGTCCAACCCATTGCTTCGCCATTGCGTTGTACCGATTCAGGTATAACATTTTGCAACCTCCTCTTTCATACGAAAATAAGCATGAAAATTGAAAACCACCACGCCAGTTGATATCTTTGTAGCGTCAACTTTCTCACGTATTTTCACTTTCGGATTGTCTAAAACGATATTATGAATTTTATTGATCATTTCTGCAGTTGCTACTCATTGGGGAGACCTATTTAGTAGTGCTTGTAAGACCAAGTTTGCATTCAGCAAACCAATATATAATGTTTGATTTCTGTTGAATATTTGTCAATCCATTATATGCTTGAACAGGTTTTTTTTCCATTAAAAAGTAAAACTTTATCAAAACTTGAAATTCACATCTTCCAATGTTACAAAAATAACAAAATTTGTTTACTTCAATTGATTGTCACTCACAAACTATGAGCCTCAAATTGGCTCAAATTTCACAATCATCGTTTGAAAGATGCCAGTTCTTAAAAATAATATCGATTTGAGTCTAGCGATGCCATAATCTATGTGGCAGACTACTTATTGAACACCCTAGTATGCATGTCAATGCCATGTTCGTCGATTTTCACTTAACCCAATAAAATTTCCTAAACTAATCGGGGACATATCTATAAATAGAACTTTTTTAATATTTTATCTTCAATATTAAGCTGTATTAATATGTTTCAGCTTCTGAAAGTTTAAGAAATAAGACGAAAATAAGTAGGTCTAACTTGACACTTCGTAAAAAGCAAAACAAAGATACTCAAATAAAAATAAATAAAATTTTTATTTCGGTCAACTAAGAAATTTGCTCCACATACCAAACAACTTTGTATTCCGAGCTACAAACTAATCAAAAAGCCTGTGGTGTTTAATCCCAAATAATAATGTTATGAACATTTAAAATAAAATAAAATAAAAAGATTAAAATATGACATATTTAATGTAGCCTTATCTACATAAGATACATCAGACAATGACGTACATTGTCCGACATAACATGGAACATATTGAGCGAATGTATTTTTATATTTTTAAATTATGGTTGAATGACTTTAAATTTACCTCATTAAATCAATTTTTGAGTGTTATATTTTAGTATCAATACAAGTTCGATTCAAAAGGAAAATACAACCACTTCATATCTACTGATTATATGAGTCATGGTCAAATATATGTGTAATACTTTAATAAAAATATTAAACAATCAACTGGATAACTGGTAACAGTTACTGTGAGTATATACATAATATAAATATACTTTAATATATGTAAGTATGTGTAAATTCAGAAGTTGAGTGAATGATAGCTAATATATTATTTAAAATAGACTCACGAAGGGAAAAACAGCTGGAAGTTAGGGCGGGAGTTGACGCTGTTAATAACTGTTTACATGGAAAACTTCGATTAGATAGCATTTTTGCGGTACAGGCCGCCGATAAAGGTTTGAGTGTGTATTTTTGTTAGTGTTGGAAAATAAATAACATTTTATTTATAAACATTGTTTCAAGGGAAAATTTGCAGATAAGAGCAAGTTATAAAAAAATAAATTTTGTCGAATAATGACAATTTGCGTAGTTCTGCTTTCAGTTCTGCTTTCTAACAACATCCAATCAAAAAGGCCCCACCACATTTTCACCGAGAGGCATGTGTTACTGGAAAGGCGTGAATTTTAGAAATGCAATTTCGAATGCCCAGAAACATGATTCATAATTGATCAATGATTAATGATAATGAATAATGAATAATGAATAATACATAATGAAAAAGAATAATGAATATTGCAGAATAAACATTGAATAGCGAGCATTGAATAATGAGTAATACATAATGAGTAATGAATAATGAATAATGAATAATGAATAATGAATAATGAATAATGAATAATGAATAATGAATAATGAATAATGAATAATGAATAATGAATAATGAATAATGAATAATGAATAATGAATAATTAATAATGAATAATGAATAATGAATAATGAATAATGAACAATGAATAATGAATAATGATTAATGAATAATGAATAATGAATAATGAATAACGAAAATTGAATAATGAATAATAAATACTGAATAACGAATAATGGATAATGAAAAATGAATAATGAATAATAAATAATGAATAATGAATAATGAACAATGAATAATGAATAATGAATAATGAATAATGAATAATGAATAATGAATAATGAATAATGAATAATGAATAATGAATAATGAATAATGAATAATGAATAATGAATAATGAATAATGAATAATGAATAATGAATAATGAATAATGAATAATGAATAATGAATAATGAATAATGAATAATGAATAATGAATAATGAATAATGAATAATGAATAATGAATAATGAATAATGAATAATGAATAATGAATAATGAATAATGAATAATGAATAATGAATAATGAATACTGAATAATGAATAATGAATAATGAATAATGAATAATGAATAATGAATAATGAATAATGAATAATGAATAATGAATAATGAATAATGAATAATGAATAATGAATAATGAATAATAAATAATGAATAACGAAAATTGAATAATGAATAATAAATACTGAATAACGAATAATGGATAATGAAAAATCAATAATGAATAATGAATAATGAATAATGAATAATGAATAATGAATAATGAATAATGAAAATTGAATAATGAAAAATAAATACTGAATAACGAATAATGGATAATGAAAAATAAATAATGAATAATAAATAATAAATAATAAATAATGAATAATGAACAATGAATAATGAACAATGAAAATGAATAATGAATAATGAATAATGAATAATGAATAATGAATAATGAATAATGAATAATGAATAATGAATAATGAATAATGAATAATGAATAATGAATAATGAATAATGAATAATGAAAAATGAATAATGAATAATGAATAATGAATAATGAATAATGAATAATGAATAATGAATAATGAATAATGAATAATGAATAATGAATAATGAATAATGAATAATGAATAATGAATAATGAATAATGAATAATTAATAATTAATAGTGAATAATGAATAATGAATAATGACTAATGAAAATTAAAAATGATGATATCGAAACTATTTTATACCCCCCCTCCCCCCCCCCCGCCACACATTTATTACATTCGTACTACAACTACTATTTATTCGTACATAACAATTTTTGTCAATGTTAAAGGGGATCACAGATGAACTTCAAAAAATTTTACAAGGTAGTAGTACTTAAAGGGCAGGTTTTAAGGAACTTTAGCTCAAAAGTATGGTATACTTTTGGGTCAAATCTTGGAACCGGAGACCTACACGTTATCGGGTCCTTATCGCGTTGAATCACTGAATGCACTGGTACCAAACAATAGAGAAGAGAATGGTGGGTTTAGTGAAAACTTTGGATTTAAAATGGGTTGACTTCGAGTCTCTTCAACTTACCAAATTGCTTATCTTCAAGGTTAATTTATAAGACTTCCATAGTGTTCAACGCGTTAGAGTAAGTTGAAAGTTCGATGCCAATTTTATGAACAACGAGATCTGTGGTTCGAATCTCCCATCTGACACAGACATTTTTTTAATTTCAATTGATTTCAATTCGGATATGCAAATATTCGAAGCCTCTTTGAAACTGGGAAATCAAAAAGAGCAAACAACTACATCGTACCCTGGTGAAATTCGACCACATTCATCTCCAACAGACAAGAATGGAAAGAAACGGATATAGGATCCTACCACGATCCCAGTTCAACACCCAGATAGTTCCAAAATCGAAAAGGGCAAACAATTAGCAGGGTGCGAAGAACGTTTGAAATACAATTGTTTTCAATTATCGTTCTCTTCACAAAAAATTGTGCTCGCATATTCTTACGAACGAATAAAGAACGCTCTGCTTGCGTCGTTATATTTATCTCTGATAAATTTGTCACCTTCGTATTTTTTCAGACAAATTTTTCACACAACAACAAAAAACAACGAACGTTCGTTTGCTATCATTCATTTGTAATGAACGTTTGAAGAAAAAATTCAGGAACGTTCGTTTGTACCAGTGTCGCCAGATGAAATTACCACCAAAATTATATTTCTCTTACACTTAATTCTCACAAATTACCACACTCGCAAAATACCTCAAATCACAAAATACCACAATACCTTAAATTACCACAAAACACCACAAAATCCCTCAAATTTTCTTCTGAAGTATTTTTAGATATTGTGGTATTTTGTGGTAATTTGAAGTATTTTGTGGTAAATTGAGGTATTTTGTTGTAATTTGAGGTATTTTGTGGTATTTTGAGGTATTTTTTTTCCCACGCGAGAGATTTTTACCACAAAATACCATGGGATTTACCACATCCCACAATCGTTGAAAAATACCATAAGTACTACTTATTTATCGTGCTTTTCTGGCAACATAGCTCGATCTGGTACAATTTTTTTTTTTCAATGAGGCAAAAATAACAACGTGTATACGAAAAATCAACACAAACCGACGACGCATGCACAACAGCGAACAAATTATTTTTTCTACAAACGCTCATTAGAAATGAACGATAGCAAACGAACGTTTGTTGCTTTTTGTTGTTGTGTGAAAAATTCGTCCGAAAAAATTCGAAGCTGACAAATTTATCAGTGATAAATATAACGACGCAAGCAGAGAGTTCTTCTATCGAGTGCGAACGTTCATCTATTTTGAAATTTTTCGTTTGAAATTTTACTCACAAAGCAAAAAACGAGCGAGAAGATCGTATTTTAATCATTTGCGAACGAATTTTTCCGCACCCTGACAATTAGGTGTTTACTGTTAAACGCTACAAAATCAAGAGTCTTATAAACTCCTAGAGCACTATAGCGATTTTCAGGTTCTTTCGCAGTAAAAATTTGGCCCCAATAAGGGTTGAAAGTTTTGTAGATAGACAATTGGCCATAAAAGCGCTGAATAAAAACACGACAGAAGCTCGAACGGTACAAAAATGTCAACCAGTTCTGAACAGTAAACTTGTTCTGAACTTAAATACCCACAGCGTTACTCTTTGCTGACTTTCTTGTCATAGAAATATCAGAGAAAATGGTACTGGGGACGCACACACCTCGTGTGTGAATGTCTTTATCTAAATTATCGCCAACTCACACAAACGGGTAACAGATTCTTCAAAGACTTGAAAGAGTTAGTGACCATACAACTGCTTATATGGGTGTGTGGACAAACAAGGGAATCGCAATGTACTTAAAGGCCACGTAGAAGCACCGTCAATGGTGGTTTAGGTTTCAAGAAGCAACCTTGAAACCTAACCCAACCTAATGCCCTTAACCAAGTTACCTTAACTTAAGCATAGATAACGAATCAAGGGCATGCACAACAGATCCATAGGTCGGGATAAGCACGGACCTCACTGAAACTAATAAATAAAATGGTACAGTTTAGACTTGGATCGAATCTTCGACAATTTTTTAGAAAGAAAATCGAATTTCTTAACTTATTTTCTCTATGACTGAGAATTATTAGTCTTTTCAGATGTATTTCAAAATGTACTTCATATTTGCTAAGATTTTATAAATTCGGGATAATTTTTTTGAAACACTCAACTTTTTTTAGCATTTATAAGGAATTATTATGTTCCCTGGTTTGTTGTTTTGTTGTCATCATTCATTTCAAGACAAACTTACATCAACATATATTAATAAATTAAAAACCACAAATTGATGTGGATGACATTTAATTAATTTTCACATTTGTCCAACCACACATATGTACATCCATTAATGACTTTTTTGTGTTCATTTCCGCTTCCTTTTTGGCAGTGCAATAAACTTTGGCGAGAAATGAAATAATATGCGAATATTTAAAAATAAATATTAATCAAATGCTTTGAGTGAGCTTTGGGTGAAGAACAGAACAACTTTAATAAATACTTCATTGGATTCGGCAATATTAAGTGGCACGTTTCGTTGCACACGCTTTATTCTGAACTCTTTGGTTATCAATCATATTTGTGCATTATTTCATCATGATTTTTTTTTTTTTACAAAAAATACATAATATTTTTGCTGTCAACTATCAACTGATGAATTGAGCGATCAAGTGATGATAATGAAATGGAAATATTTGCTTCCACTTTGAAGTTTTATTACATGTCAACTTATCTATTTAGCGAGCTGGTGCTATGATGGTATTGGAAGTATAAATAATATCGCGAGTAATGTAAGGGCAAGGGGATGAATGGGTTGGAGGGGATCTAGAATTCATGTGAGATTGATAATATGTGTGATGAAAATAGATATGGCCTAAAGTGAAAAAAGGAAGACGTAATTATTAGAGTTGTGATGAAGTTACAAAAATCGACCAATTGTCCTGACTACGTTACAGCGTTTAGTAGAGAAATTATTCTAAGAATATGCAAATTCAAACTTGTTATTTTGAATAACAGTTGGGTTTGCACACAATGTTGCTGACGATATGCATTTTGTTGGGTTTGTTTTTTGTTTATCTTGAAGTAAATAAGTGTTTAATAAACATTTTTGTTTACAATGCATACTTTAAAAATAAACATCTGTATCGTATTTGTTCTTTTTATTAAATACCATGCAGCGTTAACTGCTTATAATTGACATAAAAATATCACATCAGCACATACGAGTACAAATATACAAACAAATGATATCCGCACACAGAAATTCCGAAATCAGCAGATCCATCAAAAATAAACCTTACATCCACTGTTAAAATAAGAAGTCATTTAAAAATCTTTGTTAAAAAAAAATTAAAATCGGTTTTCATTGTTGACGACAAATCATAATTTAAACAAAATATAAACATAAAATAAAGGTTTTAATTAAAACATTTTAAATGTAGACCAATGATTAAGGTGCAGGCCGTTCTAGCCCCAGAAAAAAAGCATACATGGGATGCCTTT
Organism: Pherbina coryleti; assembly: GCA_943735915.1. Taxonomy (NCBI): domain Eukaryota; kingdom Metazoa; phylum Arthropoda; class Insecta; order Diptera; family Sciomyzidae; genus Pherbina; species Pherbina coryleti. The sequence goes on from OX030949.1 coordinate 93,691,493, forward strand.
TAAGTCTTGCGCTTCGGCAACACTAAACATTGGCAAATGAATTTTGACAGTTCCAGTCGAAAATTTTACATTTTCTAGTATAAACGCACTCACAACGTTTTTGTGTATGTGCACTTATTGTGTTCTTTACAGTGGTTTCAAAATTGCATTTCAGCAAATAAATGGTATTAACACGTGAACATTTCCGGGTTCGATTTTTAGCCGAACTTTGGTTTTAAGTTCGACTTTTGGTGATGAAGCACCACACCCAGTGACTGTAAAACGCTGTCGTTCTCTCCAAGACGAATTTCGTGAAGGTCGTCCGAAAACGGTTGTTGTGGCAAAAAACATCGGTGCTGTGCTTGAACTGTTGGAAGCATGTGACACATCGTGAGATGAAGTCATCTTTAGGCATGGGGCTAGCACACATTCGGTTTTACATGAGCATTTAGACGTCAGGAAACACGTATTCGACATCACCACAGGTGAAAAATCATGGATCTATAGTTTTAAGCACGAAACAAAGCAGCAATCTACTGTTTGGGGTATTTCAAAGTGAGCAAAACCAGACAAAGTTGTCCGCTGATGGAGCAAATCCAAGCAAATGGTTATTAGTTTTTCAGAAAAACCGGTCATGTCGCAACTGTAGGACTTAAGCAACGGAGAAATATTAATACTAAATGGCATACAACCATTTGTTTACCGGAAGTCTGAAAAAATAAGGAAAACCAACCACCGAAGGCAGATCATCTTCCATCACGACAATCCAAGTTCCCACACATCAGCTCATACAAAGGAGCTTTTGAGCACTCAGAATGTGGAATTGAAACTGTCTCAACTAGGCACCCAATCAATTCTTGTTCCCTCATATTAAGAAAAAATTCGGGGCGAGCTTTTTTCAACGTCCGAACACGCCGTTGAAGCCATCAAAGGCCATCGACTTTCAAGCACGCGTGTTTCCCGAGTTTCTCGAATTAATCGGGCATCAGCCGGATATCCAGGTATTTTCGGGTATTTCAAGCTCCCGAATATTTTAAGTAATTACATGTTCAATTTTTGAATTCTGGTAATTTCTCGACATATGGCATCACTGTGGCTGTTTTGCATATTGCACATTGCAGCCAACATCAAGCGTTAAGCTCAATTAACTCGAAATAAGAGTAGTTGCCAATATCTGTCAACATGTCAAAATTCGTGGCAAAACATAATGAATGGGGGGGGGGGGATTTTACTAATAAATCAGCATCCGAAGTGCATATAATTCTTGTGTTTCTCTTTCTTCGAACCAAATCTCCTAACGTCGAGGCATTGCTTCAAGTTTGGAAATAGGAAATAGTCGCAGCAGGAGGTTAAATCTGGAGAATATGGTGGTTGGGGAGCAGTTCGTAGCCCAATTTGTCATGGTGGAAGAGCACTTTTATCTTCAACAAATACGGTCGTATTTGCTTCAAATCAATGTCAAATCTGTCCAACAGCTGTGAATAATATTCGCCGGTGATCGATTTACCCTTTTAAAGGTAATCGATGTGAATGATTCCGCATGCATCCCGAAAAAGTGCCACCATGGCGTTGTTAGTCGAGAGACCTACCTTTGTCTTCTTTGGTCCACGTTCACCTGCAGAAGTCCACTGCTTCGACTGTTTCTTGGTCTCTGGTGTGTTGTGATAATCCATGTTTCGCCTACTGTTACGCAACGGTGTTTATGGCAGAGATCATGACCATGATCATGGCACTAGACCATGGTTTCGTCGGACGCTACTGGTTTTAATTTAATTTTGATTTTTTTTTTTACAAAAAAAAAAATGCTCGATGAGTACACGAAATTAAATTTTGTCCATTTTCGTCGAAATTCATGAGCTTATCTATTTTCATTGGCTGCCAAACACAAACTAAATAGCACAAACGTAGCTTGCTCAAAATTTGACAGTAGTCTATTAAAAGATGGTGGTTGACAGGAGCAATGTTGCATTTAAAGTTACTATGCGAGAAGAGTTGCATTTAAAGTTACTAAGCGAGAAGATTTTGACACTGACAGATGTTTCCCGCTCGAAATCTTGACATTAAGTCAGTATCATACCTCCGCGGCCGATTTACGCTTGAACAGCGTTGAGAAATATTGGAAACTTATTTCCAAACTGAGTACTGTGCATCCCAAACAGTACGTTATTTGAAAAGAAGATGATTTGGGCGAAGAATCAGCTTTTCTGACGAGGCGCATTTTCATCTCGGCGGCTACGTTAACAAACAAAATTGCGACATCTGGGGCTCGGAAAACTCGCACGTTGTTGTCGAGAAGCCGATGGATCCACAGAAAGCAACAGTTTGGTACGGATTGTGGAGTGGTGACATCATTGGACAATTTTTCTTCGAAAATGAGGCTGAGAATAAGGTTTCGGTCAACAGTGGGCGTTACAGAGCCATGTGCCATGTTAACTGACTTTTTTTACTGAAATCGAAAGCTACTTGAACGACGATGTGTTCCATAACTAATGGGAATGTTTGCTCCTACACTCAGAAAAAAATCCGCATTTAAAATCAACATTTTAGCATTTTGACATAAAAACTTTTGATTTTACCATAAAAATTTTGAAATTAAAGTAAAAACTTTTGTATCAAAAAATAAAAATTTTGAAAAAACAACTAAAAACTTGTTCTCAAAAACTGTAAAATGTTGATTCAAAATGTTAAAAATTGTTAAAATAAAATCTTTGAAAACAAGCTTTTTATGTCTTAAATGAAAAAAAAAGAATTCAATATTGAATGTAGCTCCGTTATGTTTCACAGATTTTTAATTTTATCGATAAATTCTTCAATGAATAAAAAAAAAAAAAAATTAAAAATTTAAAATTATTTTGTTTTTACATTTGTAACATTTTATTTCAAAAAGCTACACGATATTAAATCAACATTTAAAAATTTTAAAAAAACCTTTTGTAGTATTTGATTATACAATAACCCATTTTGTTTCAACATTTTTTTTAAAAACTTTTACATATGGATTTAAAAGGGGAAATTTTTTAAAACAAAAGCTTCAGCCATTTCAATGCAAAAGAATAAACTTTTGAGAAATTGAATTGACTTTTACATGAAACAAAATGTAAAATTGGCAAATATACCAATGAAAAATTTTGATTTTACCAATGTTTTTTTTCGTGGCGTAGTTGGTTAAAGTGCGTGGCCGCTATGTCAACGAACCTGGAGACCCAGGTTCGAACCCCAGCAGCGACAGAAAATTATTTGAAATAAAATAATTTTTCTGTACGGCCGCCACCTCTCTGCAGACAATGGCAAACCTCAGAGAGTAATCAAAATGCCATGTAAAGCTTCTTGAGAATAAGAACATTCCGTTTATCGCCGTTCGGAGTCGGCGTTAAGCCTGTAGGTCCATTTTTCGGTCAATTGTGTACAAACTTAATAACACGCACAACACAATTTATCATAAGAAGCTAGGTCAAAGTCCTTTCAAGGGCTGAAATGGCCAGTTATTTATTTTTTTTTTATTTTAATGTTTTTTTTCTGAGTGTACGAATAAAGCCATAATACATGGAAAAAATTTAATTTTGTTCATTTTATTGACCACCCTTTATATTATACGAAGTTATGAAAGTTTTATTATTTAAATGACGTCCTTTTGTATGGCCGATTCGAAAAATTTGCAAACGTAGAGTGCTGTAAAGTGGTTGGTCAATGTTGATTAACCTTAAATTGTTTAAGTTTAATTTTTGAGAAATTTTTAGAGATTTCACCATTTTGATAAAGTAACTTGTATTTATATGAGGTAGACATGATTTTCATTCGATTTCGACAAATTTCTTATGAAGAGTGCGTATTTGGAATCAAAGCTTATATGCAAAATTTCACGTTTTTAAATAAATTTTTGTGGAATTTTTAGTGATTTCATGATTTTGTTAGAGTAAATTTGTATGGAAGATAGGCGTGGCTTTCATCCAATTTGGCTCATTTTCGAACATGATCTTTCTTTTTTAAAAATAAGCTGGTATATACGACGAACAGACAGATGTAGATTGCAAAATCGACTCAGAAGGTGATGCTGATCAAGAATACATGCTCTTTCTATATCTACCACGCCTTCTTATGGACGTTGCAAACGGAATGGCAAACTTAATATACTTCATATGCAGTAAGGGTGGGATATAAAAATCAAATGAGGACAAGTATCCAAACAAGAATTTGGCCAAGGATTAAAAATAGGATGAGGACAAGGATGAGAATAAGAAATAAGAAACCACTAAGGGGAAAAGATTTGAGCAAAGACTTGGAAAAGATTTGAGCAAAGACTTGGGAAATAAACATCTGCATGAATGCAAAAAAAGCTACCCATGAGACATTCAACAACATTCAACTCATTCAATTCTGTCGCGATGAGAAGCAAAGAATAAATGAAAAAGAAACATGAATTCCTTAGAGAATGAGAGCAGCAAGTTAGTTGATCTCGCAGAATTCGCACAATCCACGAACAACATTAAGCACAACTCGGTAAAAGTTGTGCGGGCCTGTGTGGTTTGAATCATTATTGTACTGAGAAACGATGGAACGAATGAGACATGTTCGTGTCCGAGTTTCAGCAAGGTCTAGTTTTGTTGATAGTTTACAATGAGTTATAAAGACACATTCGAATGACTCGAGTTGTTTGATGGAAATTTGTAAAGCAGAGACTATGTAATTTGTTGAACTGATTGAAATTGTTTTAATGATTTTTTCAAACAAAAATGATATATATACACATTAATAATTATGGTAAACTAGGAGAATTTTAATTATGAATTTTATATTAAGTTCATTCATAACGCTAAATTATTATTATTATTTATTGAAGTGCTAAGCCCTAAGGCTTTATAGCGTTTTAAAAAATTCAACAATTTGATTAACTTATATACTTTACAATTCATTATACATTTGATTATTAATTTAAAGGATTACAGATTTAATATATAATAGTAAAAATAAATTGCCAGGTATGATGTTAGGTTGTATATATTCCGGATTAACATCTTGGTATTAATATATCACTGATTAGAGCAGTGCTCACATATGTGAGGCTGATAATCAAGTTCTATAATGTGTGTAGATTTCTGAAAACAGGGATTAGAGCAAAGCTCACATATGCAGAGGTAGACGGACGGGGTCTACCTCCGGCATATGCCAGGCGAGACGGACATGGTCTCGCTCTGGATAATCATGTTTGAATTTAATCAGCTTGGTGTAAATTGCCAGGTATGATGTTAAGTTGCATATTCCGGATCACAACTTGATATTTACTATATCAATTGATTAGAGCATCGCTCCCATATGTGAGGCTGATAATCAAATACTATTCTAAGGTATGTAGATTAATGTAAACAGGGATTAGAGCAGAGCTCACATATGCAAGGGTAGACGGACAGGGTCTACCTCCGGCATATGCCAGGCGAGACGGACGTGGTCTCGCTCTGGATAATCCTGTTTAAATTTAATCAGCTTGACACTATCGCCAAACATAGCCAGGAAAATATAAAGTATTCTTGTGAGAGCATAATCCAAATCAGCCTCGGTACTGGAGATAATCTAGAATTTTAAGTTTAATTGAGTATATGGATTCATTTAAAGAAATTACATCTGAAACAAAATTAAAGTCACCACAAGCACTTCTCAGCGGTTCATTTTGCAAGTAGTTTGTTCTACAAAAGTTCATGTAAAGTAACTCAAAAGATCTTCTAGGACGAATAGGAATATTAAAGTAAATTTTACTTAATAAATATGGACTGTCAACAAATCCATGCAGAAGTTTAACAATCCAGCTAACATTAAGCATAGTTCTCCGATTTTTTAAAGTAGGAAGATTTAATAGCTGTAATCGATATTCATAAGGTGGAAGATGAAAGTCAGTTCTACAGTACAAATTACTTAAGCAGAACAGAAGAAATTTTTTCTGAACTGATTCAATGTCGTCAATGTAACAACCATATCGTGGACACCATACAATTGAGGCATATTCTAAGATAGGCCGCACTAGTGAAGTGAACAAAGATTTCGTAATAAGGGGATCATTAAACTCTTTTGCCCATCGTTTGATAAATCCTAGGGTACTATTTGCTCTATTTATTATTTTAGTTATATGAATATGAAAGCGAAGTTTAGGATCCATGGTAACTCCAAGATCATGAAAACTATCTAAAGATTCTAATGTGTAATCGCAGATTTTGTACGTGCTTCTAAGCCATGGCTTACGCGAGAAGGTCATGTGCTTACATTTTTTCATATTGAGATTCATATGATTTATTTTGCACCAGTTATAAAGATTATTGATGTCAATTTGTAAGAATTTGGCGTCATTATCATTTTTGTAAGAAAGAAATAGTTTGACGTCGTCAGCGTACATCAAGACGTTAGAATGCACTATTATAGTTGGCAAATCATTTATGAAAAGTAGAAAGAGAAGAGGCCCGATGTGACTTCCTTGGGGCACTCCTGAGGTAACCGGGAACTCGTAAGATTTCACGAGTTTATATAAAACAGAATAAATTATTATTAATAAAATAAATGAATTTGACTTGCTATTTGTGTCAGACACAAATGATTTGAGGGTATAAAGAGACAAAGTTTAAAGATAATTATAACATAAAGGGAAAAATTATATTTTATAAATATTCACAAATGCTTTGTATATAAGAAAAATTTGTTTATTTGAATTTTGTGTATTGTTAATCCGTTTTATACATTTAAGAAACTAAATATCTTTAGTGTTGTATTGAGTCCTGGGTATTGATATCGTATTTGATCCAAAATTTTGAATCTGTAAAATGGATTTCAATCAATAAAGCAATTACATATCTTAAGTGAAATTATTATGAGCAAACCTTTAAATTTATATCAACCCAATTTAGTAGTTTAAAAATATTTTACTTCATGTTTGAATGTAAAAACATAATTTTTTCCACCGAAACAGGATTGGAACCAATAATTAATAGCATTTTTTATAAAACAAGTAAGTACGTGCAAGTGTAATTTTGCTAAAAAACTATTTTAAAAACAAGTAAGGAAACTCTAAAGTCGGTCTAGCCCGACTATGGTATACCGAAGTTTCTTTTTATTTTTAACTAGCCTTTTCCCGGCACGCGTTGCTGCACCCTGCAACTATGTATATGGGAACATAATAGGTTTATTCAAAACTTTTCTTTAACTCATAGTTTGACACCACTGTTATTTTTCACTGACCATTACAGTTTCCCAGAAGCAGGAGATCATCAAATAGTAACTCCATTTTGAGTTTGTATGTAAGTATTGCTACTTTTACTTTCAAAGCTATTCGATAATACAAATTTTAACTGTATGGGCGGAACCACACCCCCTTATATAATGCCCATCCCAGTTTTCTAGTAGATGGACATTACCCAGTTTTAGTACAGTTGCCGACAGTGAGCATACAAACTTAATTACCAAAATGTAGCCAAATTGACGAAAACCGTAGCAAATATAGCATTTTTATTGATGTATAGGCGGTAAAAGGGGGTGTGACAGAAATTTAAGCTATCTCGTACTTAAAAAAAATGTACTGCCAAAATTTCAGCTTTATCGGCTCAGTAATTTTGAAGTTTCCAACCATCACACAGACAGCGATTTGCTTTTTGTATATATATTTTTGATAAAGATTATTGGCTATAACTTTTGATAATTTTTAATTCTAAAGATAATTATTTCTACATTCTTTTATTCTACAATTAAATATAAAACAAATTTAACGAAATGTATAAAAAAGCAGCGGAGATTTGAATCGCAGATTTTTTTTTTTGAATCGAAAGTCACAAAATTAAATTTTTAATTGTTTTTTTTCTCATTTTTGAGCAACGATGTTGCATTATATATATGGTAGACCATTTTTCATAGTTTTCAAGATATGTTCATGTTTTTGATATCAAAATAACGGAAAATTTTTTAATTGTACTTAATTTAAGAAGTATTTTGTATTTTGTAAATATTATATGAAACCTAAAAAAACCACTGAAAATGTGCGATTTTTTAAAAATTTGTACTATAGCACCATCTGGTGTCCAAGGTGGATCAAAGAAGATAGTGCTGAAAAACTCATCGTAGCTGAAAACTCGTATGTATCAATTTTCATTCTAATCGCATGAGCGGTTTGAGACTTTTAGGTGGTTTTGCAAAAAATTTGTACTACAGCGTGCTCTGTTCTTCAAGTTGGGTCAAAAAAGATAGCAGAAAAACACTCAACGTACATGAAAACTACTATATAACAATTATCATCCCAATCACATGAGCGGTTTGTGAGTTTTAGGCAGTTTTGTACAAAATTTTGTGCTACAGCGCCCTCTGGTGTTCAGGGTGGATAAAAATTGATAGCCCACAAACACGCACCGTACCAAAAACTTCTATACACAAATTTTCATGCCAATGGGATGAATAGTTAAGGAGTCTATTGCATAGTTACACACAAAAACTTCTTTTTTATATATACAGATATCAAAAAAGTGGGCGTAAAAGTGGGCGTGGTCAATGTTTCTTCAGTAAAAACTTAAAATGGATTACTACGAACATTTAAAAAATAAATTAGCCAAATCGGTGTAGCCGTTTTCCGATTTTAGATAAATGAAAAAAGTGGGGGTATAAGTGGGCGTGGTCAATTTTTATTTCCGTAAAAAGCTAAGTTGGACTATTACGAACATTAAAAAAAAAATTATCCAAATCGGTCCAGCCGTTCTCAACTGATATAATTCTCAACTGATATAATTACCAACGAACGACATTTGATTTTTATTTATATAGATTTTTTTTTTCCTTAAAATTTAAAGCTTCACAACATCGTCTCACGCCCCAAATTGTGTATCTCTAAATATTATAAAAAATTTCCAAATCCAAACAAATGCCTATGTGTTCTAAAGATAAACTTTAAATATGAGCAGAGGAGCATTCCAAGATAATCGTTACCAAGGCAAAATTTTTATATTTTAAGATATCGGATTAGATCCTATTATTTATGGGAGAGATTTAGTCTTACTTAAGTGTCATATTTTAAAAAATTAAAAATAAATGGTAATCTAAGATATTTTTCACTTTAAAGTTAAGTATACAACGAAAAATATTTTTCACTTTTTAAATAGAGCAACACTGTAAGCACCGTTTTATGCGTCAATTAGTTGTCAGTAAAAATATTAAAGTGGAATATGAAAAAAAATTGATGAAGGTAACAGCTAGTTTTTGTAATTCAAATTAAGTAAGTTAGTGGAAGCGATATTTTAGATTCTTTAAACTTGCTAAGTTATTTGTAACACCCGTCACAAAAAAACAACAAATAGTCATTTCAATACAAAAGTTGTAATCCAATTTAGGTGTAACTTTACAAAAGTAAGGTTATGCCTGTAGCTTATTAATTTCCAATGTTATTTTTTCCCATTGTTTTTGCAGATCGCCAATTTAACTCGATAAAATTGTGTAACACCCGTCACAAATTTATTTTTCTAAACTATTACACCTCTATAGTTAGGTAAGATTTGTATATATTTGAATAGGTCTGATGTTTTTTCATACCCTACACGTATTAATGTTACGTAGGTTGACTTTTAAGTCTTGAGGTATGCCAACACTAATGCAAATATATCAAATTTGACATTGTCATAGTAAAGTTTAATATTTTTAATGTTGAACGCACTTAGAAAGTGTTGTTTACAGATACTTGGAAAGTTCATATTGGTAAAAAAATGGAATGAAATTGTGAACATTTTTGCGCGATGATTTGCTACGATTTTCGATGTGGATTAAACCAATAGCAGTGTGCCGATAGAATTCGATTCGCACTTCGCTACAGGACGAATTTTGTGAAGGTCATCCAAAATAGGCTGTTGTGACACAAAAAGTTTAGGTTTCACTGTTTCGTTAATTCTCAACAAACAAAGTTTTTGCAACACAAAAAAGAAACAACTCATGACAAGTTTTCCGTCTGGCTATTCCTTAAAACTATGATTGAAGACTCCAAATTTGGTTATCTCGATATCACTAAAATATCAATATTTAGTGATGGATGTGTAGCTCAATTCAAAAATAAATTCACTGTATCTAACGAGTTTCAGTAAAGAAGATTGGGGCGTCGATACTGTTTAGGCATTCTTCGGAACGGACACTGGAAAAGGTCCCATCGATGGTATCTGCGAAACAGCGAAGCGCAGATTATGGTGTGTCACGAAAACTCGAAAAGTGAATTTAAATAATGTTTTCGATTGCTTCGATTAACTCGCCAATGACCTAAAAGGCATTAGACAGCGCAGACGTCAATATAATAAAGGAAGTTCTTCTAAAGAAGTGGCGAACTTTAAAACCTATTCCGTAAATACTAAAAGTCAGTAGTTTATGCACTTGTGTGGAAATAATATTGCATACGGAACAGCAGCATATTTGAAACAACATAATATTGCAATATTTGACGATACTATTAATTAGATTAGTTTCAAATTTGTCTTTATTTTTCTACTGTAACACCCGTCACAATCTGTGTAACACCCGTCACACATAAAAATTGTAATAAAAACCTACAAAACGTATTTTTAATTTTTTTAATTTAATACAGGGTTAACCGTCAAAGATTATTTAATTGACAGAAATTAAAATGATTTTTTTAGCAATTCTAGTTTGGCTGAATTTCACAAACATTCAAAGTGAAGTCTGATTTTTCAATGAGTACTCGTAACACCCGTCACAGGTACTTTTAAAAAAATTACACAAACATTGACCATGATTTTTAAAGATTTTTTTCCACGTATGGATAGACAAGCATAAAAGCAATTTTTTATGACTGCAAAAAATTTGAATACTTTTATGCATGCTAAGATATTGATATTTTAAGGAGTGCAAATGTAACACCCGTCACCGTGGAATGTTCCCAGATCTGAATATTAAAATTTATATATTTTTTTTTATGAAAATTTATAAATTTCAATAAAATAAATAACATCATTAAATAATAACAAAAGAAGTCCTGAAGTATCATGCTTAATATATAAAATGTCAACATATTGCAATATATAAATATTTCTGCTTTTCCCTATGTAAATTTGTTTCGATCAACTCGGGTTACTCGAATTGTTTGAAAAATTCGAATGCATTATTAACATTCTTGCTTACAAAATTTCTGCTTGAATAAGAGAACAAACAATTGAATGCTCATCGTAATTCACTGCGACTGCTGCTTGGTGGCTCTTGCTCTCGCTGCTCTCAGCGCGGGTGTATAAAGTGAGGCAATGCGACCTCGTTGCATGAGACGAATTAATGCAGTCTTTCGACAAACGAGGCACAACACAAACTCAAACAACTTTTGTGACTGTATTCAAGAACATTCACTCAATGGCGATGGGTTAGCACAGTAGTAAGTAATACTCATGAATTCGGTTGTGCATTCATTGATTGAATGAATTCATGCAGATGTTTATTGGGAAAGGATGAAGACAAAAATTAGGACAAGGATTTGGACAACGCTTAGAAGAAGAATTAAGAAAAAGTTTGGGAGAAGAAGTGGAACAAGGTTAAGGAAAGGGGAAAATACGTTTTCACGTCTACCTACACTAAGAGAAATAACGCATATTAACATTATCCACGCCCGTATATAAATATTATTTAAATATTTACGTGGATAAATCAAATATTTTCCTTACAACTCGTTTTTTTTCCGTATTTAAATTTTAGCTATACCAACCTATAGCTTCTGACCTATTCCAAACAGCTGAAATAGACGACAAGCAGCAACAACATCGCACTCTGTTCCTACAGTTTATCAATGAAATTTTTAGAATAAAAATTTTTGCTGGTCGCTGAATACTCCCGGTTTGTTATAGTTCTCGTTTGGTTTTTGTTATGAAAATGACACACAGTGCTTTGTCCCCATATAGTGAATCGGCAAAATTAGAGAAGTTATCGCAGAAAAATGAAATTTGGTGTGCTGGTTCAAAATATGTTAATTAAAAAAAATTCGAAGTTTCGGAAAAGTCGGTGCAAGGACATGACTACCTCCCATACATCTTTAAATTTAAAAGTTTAATTTTAGCTATAATTGTATAAAGAATAAATCGAAAGATGGTAACTATCTGTTAAAATATGTCTTTTAGCTTAGTGGTTAATTTTGTTTCATTCGGTGCAAGGACATGACTACCTCCCATGTATAATTTTTCTCAAAAACTAAATTGCAACTAAATTAGTGATCAGAATGCACTGAAAACTTATAATAACTTATAAAACTATATTTTTGGGCTCTCTGGGAAATTTCGCTTCATTCGATACCAGGAAATGACCATCTCCAATATATCCTTTTTCTCATAAACTAAATTTTTGCTACATTTGTGATCAAAATGCAAACAATTTAATATTCTCTTTAAAAAGGGTCATACATAAATTTGTTTCTAAATTTGCTCAACAAATAAGATAATTAATTTTAATTGTAAAAGCTTTCAAAATGTATTTCTCAATTTCTTTGAATTCATCATTTTTTTATGTGTTTTGTAGACCTAAGTGACGATAGTTCCGGATCCGACATTAATAAGAAATGATACATTAAATCTCTATTTGTATTTTCTCTCGTCGTTTTTCTTGTATGGGATAATCGCAAAATGTACATAACAAGTCATATCGTCAGCTTAGTATTAGCACACACAACAACAAAGTGCAGTGTGTTCATATAGTAAATGAGTTGAAACATAGGGAAAGCAATGAAACGAAAAGCAAAACGGAAAACATGAATCAGCTGCTTACAAACAAATGTTGATTACTTGATACTTTTTACTGGATGTCGTTCGTTTACTTTTTGTGATATTTTTTACTGAGAGAGTAAAATCAGTCTTACTCTCCCAGTAAAAGTAACTTGATATTTTTTACTCGAAAAGTTCTCAAACAGACCTACAGTCAATAAAATTGCACAGATTGCAAAAATTGAATTGAACGTCGCTGGAGCCCTTTACTTGGAAAAAAATTATATAATCATATTTTTGGTCTCTGTAAATCTAAAAAATATGGATGTTTTAAAAAAATACAAAATTTCAAATTTCCGGTTAAAAATCTTAAATTTTTTATTTACTAGTGGTTAGATTTGTTAGCAAAGTATATAAATGAAAAATAAAAAATCGCCTACTTTTTATTTATATATTTTTTTAATTTTTTCAAAGTTTGCAAAACTTTAGGGTTTCCGCCAAAAAAAAAAAATATGCTTTCAATTTTTGGTAAGTTTTTGTCACTATTTAATAAAAATTATACACTTCATCAAAATTTGATTAGTTTTTTATAGTAATAAACAAAAAAAATTGCATAAATTTATTTTTTTTTAAATTTTGGCAGTACCATAAACTTAGGTCTTTGCAACTTTTTCTGAAACTTAGGAAATATGTCTTTAAAAATTCATATCATTTTTACATTTCCGGGTAAAAAATCTAAAACTTTTTTACATATTCTATTTAAGCTCTTTAAAATGTACTAAAATCACAAATAAAAAATTACCTACTCTTAAAAAATAAAATTTTTCAGTCTATCAAACTTTTGCATTTTGGGAATTCCAAATAAAAAATCGCAAAAGTTTTCAATGGCACAAACAACATTTTTATATAAAATATTTACAAAAAATTATTTTTGTGTTTTTGTTCCTATAGTTATAAACAAAACTGTTAAGTTTCAAAGCAATACAATAAAAAAAGAAATTTTAAAAATTTGTTTTGTAACACAGTAAAAACCGTTTTTCCGTTCAACAGTTTTACCTCAAACGTTTTCTGACTTTAGCGCCCTCTACTGTTAACAAAAAGACGAGATGATAAATTCAATTTACGAATTTATTTAAGGTACTTTATTAGCTTTACAAAAATGTATAATACTTAAATATTCTAAGCACTTTATTTTATTTTAATTTTGCCTATGGGACAAAGCACTGTGTGACATAGCCTAGATGTTTAGCCAGGATGCTCCGTGAGTGCGATACGTAAAATTTTGTGGGGATCTGACCGAAGCTCAGTATCTTGGCTATACATATAGACTATATAATTTTCATTACAAAAACCAAACGAGAACGAGAAAAAAGATAAACATTCCTTTTAATCTATGTTGCAAAGGAGGCTTAATAAGTCTAAACCTCTAATTAGGGTTCCAACTTAAAGTTTAAATCAGACATTAAAATATTTTTAAACACACGTTTAAAATAACTAATTACATAAATATGGGAAATTGATTGTATTGATTTATTTGCTGTTATTTCGTTTTAAATTGGTTGACTTTGAAAATCAGTGACATCAGCATGAAAACGCCATTAACAGCCAACCTAATCAATCAATATCAATTTTAAATATTATAAATAATTACATGTTATATAAATAAAAGCAGCTATTTACAGAAAAAAAAAACTTTTCTTTATTACAAAATACATCCTGTAGTTATAGCTCTTTAAAACACCCACTTAAACCACGTGAGCTCACACCACACACACTGCAACGTTGGAAATTTAATATTCCTCAAGTGTTTTACGCTTGAATTCGATTACATTGGCAACAATTAAAACGCATGTCTGTGAAATAGTATGGCGCAGACAAGCAACCAGCTTGAAAACCAGGCTTGCAGAACAACCCACATGTCGGCAAAAGAGAAAAGTATCTACAACAAAAACAAAAATAATAAAAACAACAGCTGTATATGGCAAAAATTAAAAACGTAGTTTAACTCAAGCTGATTTCACCATCACAATCACAATGAAAACGAGCTCAACGGGTAAGTTTGAGGCAAACGTTGCGGTTTAAGCCAGCCAAACAGAGTGTGCTAGCCAATAATATGTTGATGGTGATGATGACGATGATGACAATCCAAAAGATTTAACTCACCACTTGAAGTCAACTTTCACTTTCTTGTGCTGTTTTGCAAGGGCTTTCTTGCATGAGTCCGAGGTTAGGCGGTGTAAATGTGCAACAAAGCAACAAAATCAAAACAAAAATAAAATAAATAAAAAATAAATAAAGTTAAAACAGGCTTCAAATATAAGATCTGTGCTTTGACACTAAAGTTGAGCTTTGGAACAAAATTTAAAGCTCAGCCGTTTTTTAGAATGAACACGCTGCACAGTAGACTGAGCCCATACAAAAGTTGGACATAAATGGAATGTTTTCATGATAAATTTGTTACGCTTAGTTGTTTAAGCTTTTTTAAGCTTTTTTTAAACAATTAAATAGTTGAAATCGGTCAGACCCTAGGGGTACTCGCTTGGACTTATATATTAATTTTTTTACATCATTTTGTGTGAATGGAACATGCAAAAGTTGACCAATCTTAACGAAACTCGGTCAAAATGCTAGAAAAATAGGTTAATAAATGTGTACTAAAAATGGCCAATATCGATTTGACCCTAGAAGTATTACCCCCCATAGACCTATTAATAATATACGTGATTTTATATGGGAGGTGTATACAAAGGTTGCCGATCTTAACGAAACTCGGTCAGAATACTTAGAAAATAGTCGTATAGATGTCTACTAAAAATGGTTGATATCGGTAAAACCCTAGAGATACCTTCCTTGTAGTAATGTTTGAAATCATTTTTATTTAAGAAAAATTAATATTTTATTACACCACCTTTGGCTTTAATAACGGCTTTTAGGCATTCATCCGAACTTAGTTTGATCCATTCTTATTCTAAAAGCTTTTTGAGTATATATTTTGATGTTGTTGGGTACTTTCGGATGTTACGTTTTAAAATTCCCCAAAGATGCTCAATAGGGTTAAGATCTGTGGACTGTACAGGCCACGGAAGAAGTTCAATGTCGTTTTCAAAAAACCATCACAAACCATAGCAAGTGAGGACTTGTGACAAGATGCATTGTCTTGCTGAAATAGGATATTTCGCATGTTCGTCTCACCAAAAATATACATAAAAGATGGTATTAGCATGTTGTCCATCACCTTTACATACTTTTTTGAGTCCATACGACCCTAATAGACAAACATTTTCCCGACTCCGTCCGCAGCCATGCAGCTCAAGATCAAAACACCTTCTCTCTGTTTAAAGGTAGGGTTGTACATTCTGGGTTGTACTCCTCACCTAACCTTCGCCTCCCATAGGTTGTACCTGGAAATTCCATTCTTCCAGAGCCTCCTTCTTACTGTTCTAGATAAGATTGTTTTTCCAAACTGTTTCATTACGTCAGCAGCCAGCTCATTTGACGTTTTTCGACGAATTTTTAATGCACGTTCTTATCAAAAATCGATCCTCTCTACGATTGTTAAGATTTTTTTCTGCCGCCCAATGACGATATTATGACGAAACCGAATAAGGGTATTTTGAACTGCACAACGCGATCATTTATTTTTTTTTAACAAAGAATCTACAATAATAAAATTGTCGTAAAGTAGTGAGTTAGTAGTTCATTGGAATCATAATTGAGATCCCCTTTGTTTAAAATATTTCCTTTACAACGATACCCATTTTGTTGGGTTTCGAGACAAAAACATTTTTGAGTTTTGTCCACTACACGATCTAATGTGCGCTGCTTGTTCTTTTTTTTCGATTTGTAACACCTCATAAGCTCGGGATTTGATAAAATTTAGCAGCACTTCCTGAAATTGACTGACTGCAATCAACGTCTGAGAGCTTGAATAACTGCTTGAAGCAAACTTTGCGAGAGCAAGCATCTGAAGAAGTAAACCACAATGAAACTTATCTCTGGTTTGTAGGCGAAAAAAACTACCCAAAGGTTTGGCATAAATCGAAAGATAGGCAAACAAACATTAGCAACTAGTTACGCTTCAAGGCACGCGACAAACATACATTATAGTAGATAAAAAAAAATATATAAACATTTAAAAACTAGTTAAAAATTCAACGTAGTGTTCAACTTGCTGTAACAGTGTGTATAACAACATGTAGTGTGTGTGTGTGTGTTATGGCCACTGTGCGCAAGCGTTTCAAATTGTTGAATAACGTGTTGCATCATATGCCGTACGTTGTTGTTTTCTAGTTGCCTCCGCGCACATGTGCTTGTCTCACAATATTACTCATGTGTACTGAATTGAATACAAAAACCAATCCCTCAAGGAAAAATTAGAAGACTTCCATATGGAAGTGATGGGGTTTATCTTTTGGAAAGTTATGGATACTTTTAAATTGATGTTTTTTGCAAACCGCTACCTTAAGAATGCATATGGAAATAGTAGTAATGAAAGTGATAGGGAAGCATTCCTCCCTATTTTGGAAACAAATATTTGAAAAAATATGTCTCCAATTTAATTTTTTATCTACATTCACTTTGAAAATAGTGGAGGGGAATGTTTACATCCAATGACATAGTGTGTACAAATAGAAATGCAGTGTCCAACGAAAGAGAATGCTTCGTACATTCCATGGAATGTTTCCTGTTTATACCCGGGATTATTTTCATTTCCTAGAAGGATAGATACGCAAATTAGCTTTGTATGTGTTTTTTTGTTTTTTTTGGAGAATGATCAAGTGCAGAAAGTAGTAAATGCTATTCGAAAAGTCCATTTATTCAAATTCTTTTGCCAAATAGAGATGAGCGATTTTTTGATACCGGTGATTTAGTTCCCGTGATTGAAAAATCACTAGTACATTGATCAAATACTATCAGAAACCGTGATCAGTGATTGAAATTTTTTTTTTATTTGGTCATTTTTGCTTTTTCGCCGTTTGCAGCGATTCGTGATATAACTAGTGATTTCTTTTTTGTACGAATTCTTTGTCCCTGTCTCTCCAGTAAGCATACTATTCGCATCTTGGCATGAGTTTTAGTGTTGTTTCAGTTCGAATATTTTCTTGAGCAAGCTTCGGAGCCAGCTGTGGAGCATTGAGAGCAATTGAGAGAAAAAGCTTATGTAGCAACACAAAACGCAACAACAAAGCAAAGGCAAAAGACAAACAAAGAAGCTTTAGAGAACGAAGAGAATCAAAAATCGTTACGATTGACGACATCGCAAAGCAATAGAATCCATGAAAATGTATGAACACGTCCAGAATGAAATCGCAGGTCGGCAGCCGCAACGATATATCGCACAATCTATTCTATTTTTTTCTCTTGCAACCGACGATTTTCTCTCCGAGTGCTATTAATGTTGCCATATTTTTGCTAGGAATAGGATATGTTCAAAGCCATTTCCTTAGTTTTTATTATGTCTTGACGTTTCTTCTTTGTCTGTGTTGTATTCACACAATTAAAAAGACCAATACATTGAAATAAATAAAAAAGAAAAAATAAATAAAACTAGTAAGAAATGATCTTCGACTGGGCCGAAGTTAAAATACCACGCCGGCCGCACTGAGGTATATTCAAAGCCTTAAGCAATCAATAAAACGTTTACTTTTAAAAACATTTTCGTTATAGTTTTAACAGAAAATATTCACTTTTGTTTTTTGATAAAGTCACTTTGTATGGGAGGTAGGTGTGGTTTTCACTCGATTTCGTCAAATTTCATACACAGAGTGTATATTAAGCATCAAAACTCATATGCAAAATTGCAAGGCCATTTATTTATTTTTGTGGAATCCGAAGAGATTTTACCGTTTTGATCAAGTCAGTTCGTATGGGAGGTAGGCGTAGTTTTCATCCGATTTAGCTCATTTTCGAACTTGACCTTTATTTTTTAACCGACTTCAAAAAGGAGGAGGTTCTCAATTTCGTTGGTTTGTCCGCGCTTTTTTTTTTTTTTTTTTTTTTTTTTTTTTTAAATGTATGTACATCGATAACTCCTAAAGTACTTGCCCGATTCCCGTAATTTTTTGTCAACAGATAGATAAGATGAACGCGGAGGTCCTTTTTTAAAAAAGTGGGCGATATTCGACAAAGGGGCGTGTCAATATAAGAAAAACACTGTATTTCAGTTAATATTGACACTAGGGTACTGAAATTTACAGTAAAAACACTGGGGTAGACACAATTATTACAAATTACGATCAATAAAGTGGGCGTTATATGACAAAGGGGTGTGGTCATATTAAAAAAACACTGTATCTCAAATAGTATTGACACTAGGCTGCTGAAATTTAGTACAGGGATAGACACAATTTTTGAAAATTACTGTAAAGAAAGTGGGCGTTATTCGACAAAGGGGTGTGGCAATATTAGAAACACACTATATATCGAATAATATTGACACTAGGGTGCTGAAATTTAGTGCGTGGGTAGGCATAGCTATTAAAAATTACAGTCAATAAAGTAGGCGTTGTTTGACAAAGGGGTGTGGCAATATTGGAAAAACACTGTATCTCGAATAGTATTGACACTAGGGTACTGAAATTTAGTACAGGGGTAGACACAATTTTTGAAAATTACTGTAAAGAAAGTGGGCGTTATTCGACAAAGGGGTGTGGCAATATTATAAACACACTATATATCGAATAATATTGACACTAGAGTGCTGAAATATAGTACATGGGTAGGCATAGTTATTACAAATTACAGTTAATAAAGTGGGCGTTATTCGACAAATGGGTGTGGCAATATTGGAAAAACACTGTATCTCGAATAGTATTGACACAAGGGTACTGAAATTTAGTACAGGAGTAGACACAATTTTTAAAAATCACTGTAAATAAAGTGGGCGTTATTCAAAAAATGGGTGTGGCAATATTAGAAACGTACTATATATCGAATAATATTGACACTAGGGTGTTGAAATGTAGTACATGGGTAGGTACAGCTACTGCAAATTACGGCTAAAAAAGTGGGCGTTATTCAACAAAGGGGCGTGTCAATATTATAAAAATACTATATCTTAGTTAATATTGACACTAGCGTATTAATATTTGGTATGTAGGTAGATAAGTAGGTAGAATCATTAAAAAAGTGAGCGGGATTGTACACAGGATGTGTCACTTTAAGGAAAGTACTATATTACGGTTAATATTGATACTTGGAAACTGAAATTTGGCACAGGGGTAGGTAGAATCATTATATGGTATGGTAAATAAATTAGGCGGGATTAGAGAAAGGGCGTGGCACTACAAATTGTAAAGAAGCAGAAATGGAAAATACCCAACAAACTTTCAGGAATTAATAAATCAAATTTGTTAAGAACAAAGTTTCATGTTTAAAATTTTCCTCAAGAATAAATACTATTGCATAAAATATTTCATATTATCTAAAAAGGAAGAAATAAAAACTTTTTAACAAAAAAAAAACCCGACTTCAAAATCACTACAAAGTAAAAAATAATTTTAAATAACTTTTCCCATTCATTTCTTGGTCATATTTTAAAAGCTATTTATACGTGTTATAATATTGGAAATCTTATCATTTTCATTTTTTTTATTTTGTTTTATTATCAATATATTAATTGCTTTATGAACATAAAAGCTTTGAAGTCGGCGCTCATCTTTGACACACAATCATGACCTTTTACCATCCGTGCACTATTTGGTGCCTTGGTGACACTGTAGTAATTTTAAAAGCTTAGTACACATTAAAATTCTCACTAAACTGGTTTGGGTGAGCTTGTAAAGCTCATATTGAATATGACATAGTGTGTAACAGCTGCACAAATAATGCATGGAACACACTGGCTACATTCAGCGTACTCAAAAATTGCCAATTTAAAGAAACAAAAATCGCTAAGAAGCTTTTATATTCATAAAGTTAATAATATTTTTATGATAAAACAAATTAGAAAAAATTAAAATAAAAAGATTTCGACATAGTAAGATAAGCGCCGACTTCAAAGCTTTTATGTTCATAAAGCTATTAGTATATTGATGATAATAAAACAAAATAGAAAAAAATGAAAATGATAAGATTTCCAATATTATAACACGTATAAATAGCTTTTAAAATATGACCAAGAAATGAATGGGAAAAGTTATTTAAAATTATTTTTTACTTTGTAGTGATTTTGAAGTCGGGTTTTTTTTTTTGTTAAAAAGTTTTTTAGATAAAAGCTTAAATATTGATTTTTGTGATGATAGCTATAAAATTACGGTTTTAATCGTGATCACAGACAGACGGACATGGCTAAATCGACTCGGGTGGTGTACCTACCCCTTATGGGCGTTACAAACGGAGTGACAAAATTAATATACCTCTTTTACGTTTTTTAAACGTGGGGGTATAAAAATACTAAATAAAAGCAACCCTGAATCGTCGATCGCAATCATTTGATTCTGGACGTGTTCTCTGCGATTGACGACCAGAGAGGATTGTCGGTCGCAACGGTTTTTGATTCGGTTCGGGCTCTTAAATGTAGTGGTGCCAATACCAGCTCATAACTACATAATATGTATTTGCTTGATTCTTAAATAAAAAGAAAACGGTGACCATTTAAAAAAACGGTGGTTTTAAAATCACTTTTACTAAGAACGACGTTCTTGAAAAATTAACGGATCGCTCATCTCTATTGCCAAACAGGCTCAAAAATAGACGGAAGGACATAGCTAAACCGATTCAGGTCCAGGGGGAACAGAAATGCTCGCAAAAAAGTGGCTCTTTTCACTCGCTCACCAGCCCGAGATGTTTTTTTAATACAGCGAAGCAAGAGTGTCTGGAGCTATGTAAATAGCCGCTTGCGAGCTGACAAAATAAATAATTATTTTTTCAGAACAAAGCAGAGTTGCCATACTTCAAATCATAAATGGAAAAATCAATGGTCTAACCATGTTCAAGGCTTTCTGAACAAAATTGATAATTACATTTTGGAGAACTTACACATAATAATTCAATACTTCCACAACTATCCACAGCTTTAAGAGATAAGATTTTCAACCAATAGTAAGTCATAGTGTGCAAGAAAAAACAACTTATCCTACTGGAAATTTTCTAAACAGTCACCTGATACATATTAAAACAGTTGCTCGATGCAAGTTTCAAAATTTCAGCAGAAAGAGCATTTAATTTACTGCTTTGACATTGATTTCAACGAAATTTCAAAACAAATTATCAAAAACGACTCTTAATTATAGATTAATAACAAAATTCAAACTAAATAGTTTAATATAACCGAGCGCTTAATAGTTTAATATAATATTTAATTTAAAACAAACTTTCCATTATTGTTAAATGTTGACATAAATATCTTAGAAGATTGGTTTTCAGTCTTATCTTCAAATTTGCAACTCTAAATATTCATTGTTTTTTTTTTTTATTTAGTTTTTATAAGTATATTATTTTAAATGAACAAATTCACAATAAAAATCTTTTAAACACTTTTCTTGATTGATGGCAACCTTGTTCTGAATAAAAAAGAGACCGAGCGCTTATGAAATTTTTTTTCCGCTCCTGCTCGTGAGTTTGAGTGCGATCGCTTTAGGAAACCTTTTCTGGCACGCGAGCGAAAGCTGCATTTAAAAATATTGTCTGGTATCGGCTCGGGAGCAGGAGCTTTAGAAATTAAAAGAAAAGGCTCGAGTCCGAAAGCAGAATCTTCAGAAGTTCATAAGGCAGCTTTCCAGTTCTCTTCTTTAAAATTATGATCTCCGGACCCTTTTAAATAAATAACATGACTAAATAAAAGCTTCTGGAATCTTCAGTATCCAAAAGTAAAAAAATTTACATCAGACGAAACAAATGGTGAGAGAAAACGTTTATTCCGTTGTTGTATGCATGTATGTAGGGGATTTTTGTGCATGAGTGCATTTAATATTGTTGAAATTACGCAATAATCTACAACAGCATACATCAGCAAAATAAAAAAACCTGTCTACCTTGAACAAATAAATGCTTTTAATTATTCAACAGTGTAGCAACAGCAACTTTTGCATATTAATTCATTTAAAATAATATTTCAGGACAATGCTTGCTTAACTATAACGAAGAATTAGAGCATATGTAGATAATTGAATTTTCAAAATAATAACTATATTTCATATGTATTCACTAAATGTTCGTTAAGTGGTTGAACACTAGGAATGTATATTTTGTACCGATTAAGGTAGTCCATCGAATTGCAGGGATGTGAGTTCGAATACCAGACTGATTATTTTCAATGCGATCTCGACGTCGCACGTTGGACCGTCCCATACAAGTTAAACGGAAAAAATTATTTTATGATTTTAACGATATTATTTTACGATATGGTTTAAAACAAGCAAAAAAGTGTGGAGGTCTATTTTAACCCCCTGGGGAGTTATGGACTAATCTCGTGTTTTCCGGAGGTTGCTTTTCACTAAAAATGATCTTGCAACGAAACTTTTTGAAGCGAAGCTTTCTGCAAAGGCTTTTTAGAGAGATATTGCTACACTAGTAGATATTTGTGTTGCAAATAAAAGTATTTGGTTATCAAACCAGTAAATTTTTGAAAAAAATACACTATTTTAAGTTTAAAGTGAATTTAAAATACAAGGTCTTCGTCAACCTGTATTTTTTATTAAAAATTATTATTCTTCGCAAAATTTCCTTTACATGTAAGAAAGGTATGCCACTCAATGGCTTTAATTCTAAATTTCAAATCATTCGATGCCCTCAAACTCGAGTTACAGATTTAATTCCGTCTAAATATACCAAACAGTCCACAGTGTGTCGCATAGTGCGATTTTTTCGATTTTAGGATGAGATTTACATTATCTCGGAAAGTATAATAGCTAGAGTTATGAAATTTTGTACCAATGATTTTTAGCCGAAATTAAGTAACAGCACAAAATTAGAATTATACGTCAGCTGCAACGCCTACCTCCCATACAACCCACATTTTTTTCCATAAGAAACAACCGCAAAAAATTGCTTATTTATGTTTTGTTCAATATTCTTTGTTTTGGTCAATCACCAAAAATTTATTTTATGTTAAGACATTTATTTGTTTACCCACAAAAAATATTTTGTAAACATGTTAAAATCACAAAATAAAGATAAAAACACACGTAATTTTTTTCCGAAGTTTTACGATGTCCAGGAACCATCAATTTTAAACCAAGAACTTGAAAATTAATTTTAAGATGTAGAATTTTGTTCTCTTTCGAACTGTATACTTTTTTTAGATTTCTAAAATGTGGCCGATGTGGCTACATAAAAGAAAAAAAAATAATTACAAATACACTCAGAGAAACTCAGAGAAAGGGTTGCCTCTCGACAAAAAAATCGGATTTCGCTCTCTTGGTAACAAAATCTTTGTAACTTGTCAACGGGTTAGATATTTTGCTTCGATATTTGAATGGGGTAGATATTTTAAACTTTTTATTTTATAGTTTCAAGCGCTCTATCATGAAAATCCGACACTGTACGTCGATAGTCGAGTGATAGCAAGCTTGACTGCAAGCTTGACTAACAAAGCCAACTATCAAAAATCAAGAAACTTTTTCAATACTTTTTACTAGTATAGATAAAGTATACTTTTTCAATACGGTCTTTCATACTGCTTATAAGATTATTAATCAATATGGCATCAATTTTTTTCCACTCCTCTTTCAGCGCCGTAATGAGTTCATTATGCACCCCATGCCATAACGCTGCCACCGCTAAAGTATCTCTTTTTAAAATAAAGTGGTTCTTTTCTGTTGTCACGCAAATAGCCACGAAAACCATCCGGCCCATCCAAATTCCATTTCTTTTCATTGGAAAATATGACCTAAAGAAAATTGTCACTCTATACATTTTGACTTTAAATTTCTTAGGTTGAAGCTTACCCTGTGCCAGTTCGTATCCATATTTTCCAAAGCAAAAACAACTCTGGCGTCCTTGTGGCGTGTAGTTAACTTGGTCACTTGCTTGATTTTTTGAAACTGAAGTGTCTGGTTACGTTTTAGGGTCCTCCAGATAGTACAACGTGAAACATTTACACCAAGAAAGGATCGTAATCATGCAAGTGATACCGATAAGTTACTGGCTTCACGCACAATTTTTCTCTCAGTTCGCACATCAAGCGGGTTTTTTAAAAAGTTTTGAATTACGCAGAGACTGCGATTACTTCTACGTGCAATCTCTCTTATTCCAATATCAGTGTCTCTTAAGGCTATAATTTTACCCTTTTCAAACTTAGAAAATTCTTTTCCACGCGGCATTTCATAACTTAAACATTTCACTATTTAACACACTTATTTTAACAAAAAGAAAAGTGCGAACTCAATCGCAAATAGGTCTTCTCGATAATGACCTTATAATTGTGAAACACCAACAATATTACGCTTGCTACGATGGCTGTCAAAAAAATACTGAACCAGTTCACTTCAAAATTAAACTTTATAAGGCTAACTTTATAAGTTTGGTAATTTCTTCCGTAACTTCTTCCATATTCTTTTCAAACAACCACCATCTATACGTCAAGTCGGTTATTTCTAGGACTCCCGCATAATTTTCTTATATTAAAAGTCCAACAATTTTATGCAAAAGATGAAATAAACTGGACATTATAAGATTAATTAAACGTGTGATTTTTGCGTGATCATGGCTGTATGCACCTCTCTATACCTCCCACGCCTCTTTATGGGCATTACAAACGGAGTGACAAGCTTAATATACCACTTACGTAGCAACCGTTGGGATTGAATATTGAATAAATGAGCTATGATCCCATAAAAAATCTTAGCAAGTATGTCAAAAATGATAGACCTCATAACACCATTAAAGTGTGAGAAACAATGCAATATAACTTAACACTTGCAAATCCACACAGATATCGTTTTATTTGAATAAGTAGCAAGCACTGCCTTTTCATCGAACGCAGCTGTATAGTACACGGCATGTTTTCATTAGAATATATTGTAACAAGTCCTTTTCACATTTCAAGATATAATCAAACCTAAAAATCATAACCCTCAAAAAGTAAAATTATGAAAGAAAAGCAACCTGCTGTGATTATTTCTAATATTATAGAAAGAATATAAAAAAATCAGCTGAAAACCCTGACAGCCATGGTTATACATTTATTAAAGTTCCCATTGGAATAAATTAAGATAGACATAAATTAAAAAATTTCTAAATTACTGTCTATTTTAAACTTTCGAAAAAATCTGACCCCAAAATACTGAAATCCAAAACAAAAGGATATAAAATATTTTTAAATTAAATTTCTTTTTTATGCTTTTAATTATGGCTCATTAGCACCACACTGCTCGATGTATAAACAAAGCAGAAACCATTGCTATTTTTAGTTTTAATTACAATTCCATGGTTTTTCACAATGTTTATGATGACGCAAGTGAAACGTTAAACTCCGGTTGGCTGACACGTGTTCTTGTTGAGAGTGCAAAATTATCAAGACTCGCTAAAAGCTATGTTTGCGAGCTTACAACCGTGAGCCACAGAAGCTTGGCAACAGCAACGTTTACAAAGCTGTTTTTTTTTTTTCTTTTTTTGGAATAGTTTCCTTAAGTGAGAGGAAGAAATACGTAATAACGCCTGACTAGATATATATTGAAAAAAAGAAAACATTTCCGTTATAAAATACAAAGGTCTGACTAGCTCCATACTTATTATGATACAAATGTGGGAGGCTGTAGGAGGAAAGAAAATGGAAAAAGATGTCAACATGGCAACAGCGCATACTTGCAAAAACCACTTGTTGCTGCAATAGCGGTTGGACTATGGCCGAACGGAATAAGGTAGGTTGGGAAAGAACAAATTATGCAAGGTGTCAAAAAAATTATTTTATTTTTGGCAACACTTTCTACTGAGGCCACAAACGAGGGCGTGAATGAAAACGAAAATGATAAAATATTTGCTAGCTATAGACACAGACATAAAGTTGATGGGGTGGGACGGGTGTTAGGGCAAAAGTTTTGGCAGCAATTTTTCACAAAACCAACAACAGCCGCAAGTGACAATTAATATTCTCAAATATTATGCCAGACATGCTTTAATATACGTCGCGATTTTTTTTTTATTACTAAGAAATATATACATCGATGTGATTACTGTACAATTTGAGTTTAATAGTTTTGGCGAAATGCGGTCATTGGACTGTTTCAAAACAAAAAAAAAAAAGTATTATTAAGTAATACACTGAAAATAAAAACATGTTTTAAAATTGAACACAATGTTTTTATTTAATGTGTTCATAATTTCGCTTTTTTCGTATGTTAGCTTTTTTTAAGAAAAAGTTTTAAACACATTTGCTCTTACTTTGACCAAATTTGTTCCAAGCTTTCTTTTAAACACAAAATTCGTCAAATTAATAACAATTATCGTAAATTTTAAAACAGTTTTGCTTTCAGTGTAGCTTAAATACCCGGTGTTGCTCGGGACACTTTTTGACAAATATTGAAATTTTGGTTTTTGTGAAAAATGTCCAGTCCAAAACCTAAGTATTTTCAATTTTATTGCAAAATATATCACAATTCCGGTGAAAAGGTATGGCGCTCATTTTGAGTCCGACATGTTCAATGCTGGAATTTGTGCCATAGAATTTTGAACAGAAACCCATATGCCACCAAATAATTTTCTACCACTCTTAATAATGTATTCCCCAAAAAAAGTTTAATGATTTTATTTATTTTGAATGTTTTTTTTTTATTTATTTAGAATTTTTTTTATTTATTTTGAATTTTTTTTGTTTTTATTTATTTTGAATTTTTTGTTTTTATTTACTTTGAATTTATTTTGTTTTTATTTATTTTAAATTTTTTTTAATTTCTTCTGAATTTGTTTTTTATTTATTTTGAATTTTTTTATTTATTTTGAATTTTTTTTATTTATTTTGAATTTTTGTGTTTTTTATTATTTTTTTTTTATTATTTTTTTTTTATTATTTTTTTTTTATTTTTTTTTTTTATTTTTTTTTTATTTTTTTTTCGTTTTTTTTTTATTTCTTTTTATTTTTTATTTTAATTTTTTTTTATATTTTAGCTTTAATATTATTCCAAGTCGATGTCGAAGGTCTCATGAAGTAATATTTGTTCTTGTGTCAGTTTTAATCGCATTTATACTGAACGCATTTACACATATTCGTCCAAATAAGATATCTAGGTTTGTGTCTTTGCTAAGTTGAATTCACGCAGTTTTACTTCTTAAGTAAAAATTTCAATTTCAGATCTTTTTTTATTATTGTTATAAGGATTTTCTTACAATTTTCATATTTTGGAGAAACGTGAACTGTTTTGGTTGCAGTATAACGGCAAATCTTTTAAATTAACTTGATAGATTCAACGATCTTTAGTGAATAAATTTCTTTTACTAAAAACGTTAAAAAAATTGTTTTAAAACTTTTTTTTTAATTTATATACCAGATATACCAGATTTCGAGTATAAAATACTTAAACCCTTAAATAAATATTGCGGTCTTGCCAGACTCTTTTAGGTTTTATTCAATTTTTTTTAATACTTTTACTTATCGTATCGATTTCATATTTCACGCATTCCTAGAGAAACATTTTTTAAATAACTTTATAAAAAAATATTTTTCAAAAATACAGGGTGAGCCCTGTTTTTTTAAAAATTAAAATTCTAGTCATAATCGTAACGCTGGGGTCCAGCCAAACCTTTTGCATTTTTAAAGAATATATAAAGGAATTCTGCTTTTTGTTTTTTTGTTTCTTATGATAATTAGTTACCATAAGTGTTACCCTATGATCCGTATAGCAGTGTTGCCATATGGTCCGCCATATATCGAATTTGTTACGATTTTAAGACGGGAATCAGACTATCTGATATTTGTTCATAACTAATTCTTCAATATTTTACGATTTCATAAAAAATAAATCCGATCCAATTTTATATAAATTTTTTTCATATGTATGTATATGCGTGGTGGCCGTGGTGCAGTGAGTAGAGTTAGTGACCAATACGCCAGAGAACCCTGGTTCAATTCTCACCAGGCACAGAAAGTTTTTTCAATTGAATTCATTTTTCTGTTCGGTCGTCACTTCTATAGCAGATAATGGCAAACTTCAGAGAGTAAGAACTATATGTGATGTAGTTATAATAAATAAAGTACCATTTGCATAAAATGTACATCATATATACATCATAAGTGTAAAATACAACTTAACATGTCTACGTTGTTGTTTTTCAGAAAGTCACAAATCAACACCGAATTTCACAATTCTTTTTTTTTTAGCTCTGAACCAAGGCTTTAGGTGTTAAACCTATTCAGTCAATTCTACCTTGGTTCGAAATGTAGTGATACATTAGTGGGAGGGAAGGCGCAATCAAGTGAAACAAGTGTAGGATGTCCTAAGAGTGATGGAAAGCCAAAGAAACATGTGAATTTGCATCAGAGCCAAGTATTATGCCTTTACCTCATTCAATTCAAATTATAAGAAAATCTCATCCACAAACTTCTCTACCATCATATACAACCTCAAGTCGTATATATTGATAAATTTTCGATTTTAGTTGATTAGAAATAAGGATGGAAAATTGAAAATGCGAAAGCTTTAAATCGTAGGACCATGGCCTGGCCGGTTTTCGAACCTACTCCACTAACGAGGCTGCCTAAATGGATCTTCGCAGTAATGAGCCACATACTATAAAACGATTTGCAAGCCGATTAGCTATAGAAGGATTCCGGCTATGATTCAGATATGTATCTATTTTTGATATTAATGCAATTTTTTTTTCAGACAACAACAGACCAAATGTGTTCCAGTGGGACCAACGCTTTGAAAAAAAAAACGTGTTTGTCGGTTAATGCCATGTCAATGATAAGGCTCAGCGTAAAACTCATTTCTACTACGAAATATGTTCGGTCCTGTTTGCTAGCAACATTCCTTACAATTGCTCTTACAAATGTTTTAAATGTACTCGCATAAACAAGTAAAAAAATTAAATTAATACGTTTTTCATTACAATTATTCATTACACCTATCTATATATTGGTACACCTCAAAAAATGTGAATTTTATAGTTTTAAATAAAACTATCAACAATATCCTGAAATTTTTCATTGAAACTCATATACTCGTAAATATGTATGAGGTCTGGCTAGACCCCTGCATTGTTAATGTGACAATTAAAGTGGTCAACACACGAGGGTTAAATCGATTTACTCACAAACGTCATATTTGAAGTTCTTGAACATTATAATTCAAAATCTACTTGATCTATCTTTTTGAAACTTTAAACACAATTTCTACCCATAAATCAACAGGCTATCAGACGGAGTTGTTTTTTATCATTTTTTTTTTTTTATTTTATAATAACAAATTCACCGAAATTTTTTAGCGAAAATCGCGTTTTTCATTTCCAAATGCTGCCAAAAATAAGCAAATCAAAAAAACTCACTCTGACTACCCAGGGAAACATATCAACTTTTAAACGCATTTCGATTTTCTTGTTTCAGATGATCCGGTAACGAGTTATGGAGTTCAACGCATAACAACGTTTTTTCGAGGCGCCTCCAGAGATTCGCTGTCACGGATTTATGTATTTATTGATATTTTTAATTGAAAATTTTTCCAAAAATTCTTGAGATGTTATATTATAGCGTGTATATGAAATAAACCAACCATATTCACTTCTCAAAAAAAATCATGAAAATATACCTTTTTTTCTCCTTTAAAACATTATACCCCTCCTTAATGGTTGAACCTATTAGAATACTTGATTTTTTATGGTTTAGCATTTCTAAGATGAATTAATTTAGCAGTGGTAGTAGGTGGAAAGAGCGTTGTCAAAACAAAATGTATTGTTTTTAAGCTCAAGTAATAAGTGTCAAATTGAAACGAAATCCGTTCAACGGTTTACTAGATTTATAAAGCACTCAAACAAGCAGACTGAAAAAAGTTTCACTCATATAGATGTAAAAATTATTATTAACTTTATTTTAGTATAATTTATGTAGAAAATCTAGCTTATCAGCAGTTTTGATACAACAAATTATTTGAGCTTGAAGAGGAAAAAAGCTAGCTTGACGTAAATGAGGTTAAGTGCGTTATTTAAAATGGGCTAGTGTGAGTAACTAACAGATGTTTTTCTTATTGCAACACAAACAAACTTCGACTAGTCATATACATACCGACATTTAGTTAATTGACGACTACAAGTATGAACATATTTTTCACTAAAACAAACACCACAAATATTTCACAAGTTTTTGAGACATTGGAAGGAGCTGCTGAATTATAAATTTTTACATTCATATTTTGTATATTGTTTAGCAAAAGTAGCTATGAGTAGATACAGTGCCAACATGTTGTTGGTGTTACAGTTTAAACCATGTGTTAAGAAAGCGTTAAGAAATTCATGTAAAGTTCAGCTATTTCTAAACTTTAAATTATTTTTTTTCTTTAACGTTGGAGGGAAAACTGTGTCAAACAACGTGTACAACAGTTTTGCTGAGTACAAAGGTTATAGTGCTGTTTGTCCTACGTGCAGCGGTCAAAGTATTTAACCAGTAAATAACTATCTAAATAAAATACTTTTTAACTTTCTGATGCAGCCACTAGAGCTATGTGAGCAGAAAAATGTGTTCTTTTTAACCCTTATGTCTACACTTGGGTACGATTGTACCTTTTCCAGATTTCAGCATAAGATTTAATGTAGTAAATAAATTTCTAAAATTTTGAAATTTATAGTTATCCATGACTGATGTATTCTAAAACGAAAGTAAAATTCTCTTTGATATATTTGCACCTTAACCCGGTAATGTCCAGAACTTTCTTTGTCTCCGATTTTGTTAAAAAGACGTATACTTATGTATTTTGACCGCCTGAGCACACAAATCGAGTCCATTTTCTGATATGACACTTTTCCGGAAAATGCGAAAAACCAGCGTTACCATATGGTAACCGTGGGTCGCCTAGGGTACATGTTTTTATGAAATAGAAAATTACACTGCTCAACAAGGTTTTCCACAACAAATTGCGATAACATTTTCTATAGTAAAATTTTCCATAGAATCCGAATATCGTAATGGTTTTTTTCGATTGGCCCCAATTTTTTATATAAATGGCAAAATTAAAAAAATCCACTATTGGGAACACATACTTCACATAAATGTTTGTAAAAACTTACATGTTCAGTCAATGAATTTTAATTTAATAGCATGTAGTAGAGGAGAGTCAGATAAAAATTTGAAGGCATAAAATGTGCCAATAGCATCAGTGGTATGGCTGTTATGATCCCAAACAGGCAAAAAAAATCATTTTTTTCGTTTTTTTATAAACATATTTTATATTTGAAGCCCTATATCTCGAAATAATTATATCGGAGAGAAAAAGTTAGCCCTCTTATGTGATAGAGAATTTTATTACAAAAATTTCTAGTATATACATGTCTAAAGAAAAGTCATAATTCACTAACTTTTTAACATCAATGCAAAAACCATTTTTTGTTAAAAAATATTTTACTGCAGTTAAATTAAGAAATGCATGCATACAATGATTTGTTTTTCACCATTAGGTATCCAGTATTAGTCGCTGAATCCGAATCTGATGTCAGAATTTCAAAATTATGAGATTTTAACAATAGGGTTGCCACCTAATGATATATTTTTTACGAGTTTTAAACATTAGACATCTTACAGTTTTAGGAAGTCGCTAATTTCGAATCTAATTTCAGAATTTTAAAATTTAAGATGGCTAATAGAGTTGCCACCTATTTTTTTATTTTTACGAATTCGGTGCTGGGGCGAGCACTGGGTAAAAATGGGTCGCTGAATCCGAATCCGTTGTCAGAATTTCAAAATTGCGAAATTTATTACCCTATAGGGTTGCCACTTAATAATATGTTTTTTTAAGAGTTTTAAACAATATCCAATAGTTTTAGGGGGTCACTGATTTTGAATCTGATATCAGAATTTCAAAATTTAAGATGGCTAATAGGGTTGCCACCTATTTTTTTATTTTTACGAATTCGGTGCAATTAAAATTCATTGACTGAACATTAGGGCGTATCGAATTACAATTTTTTTTCGAATTTCACATTCTAAGAGGTCTCAAAAGTTGCATGGGGTTGTCAAGATCAACCCAAAAAAATGTTAAGAAAAAAAAAGGATGATTTCCTGTCCCACAAGGACAAAGTTGTTTTTGAGGAAAACAGTAAAAAATAACGACCTTAAAATGCTTTGATTTTTATAAAAAAAACTACGTATGTCTTAAAGCAAAATAAGGTATAGGCTTAAACTAACAATATATTGGTAAACACGATGCCACTTACGATTCTTATCCAGTGTCCTGTGTGAAGGATATTCGAAGCAAAAGTTGTAATCGAGATAGCACAGACCTTTTGATTGTTACCCAATAGTCTAAATTTTGTTGGTATTAATTATAGTGTTAACGTATTCCTTAAATTTAGCGAATTATTAATTATCATAATTTTTGCATATGCATTTTCCTATTTTTGAGAAATGTATACTTGAATGAAATTTGAGACCAGATCTCAACTCAATTGAGAATTTGTGGTATGATGTGAAGACAGCAGTGACTCAACCCAAACCTACAAATAACTCTAAGCTTTGGGAGGAAGTATAGCGTGCTTGGAATTCAATGCCTCCAGAAAAATGTTAACATCTGATCAAGATCATGCATCAACGCTGAGCCACAGTAATTGCGAACAAAGGCTACGCAACCAAATACTAAATCCTTGAAAACATATTTTTTACTATTATCTTACATGTATGAAAAATATAAACTAATTATTATATTTTTATATTGAAGTAAGCCTTACAAGGTACTATTATTTTGACCGTCTTTATTTAAGAACATTTACTATTTTTAAGTAATTTCCTACTAATATAATTTGATTTCAAAAGTTTTTCTTTTTTTTTAATATATATTGTTAAGACTTGTTAAGATTGAATTATACAAAAAAAAAAAAAAAAAAAAAAAATACTACAATAACAAATACATGTATTTTTGTTTACTTTTTCTTTTGCGATGGGTACACTACTATTATTTTGACCGCAGTTGTATGCACTTTGAACTGAAATCAATCAAGGTTTCGATATGGTAACATCTCATTTTCCACATGCTGTTAGTCCGTTAACTTTGCAACGTTCACCCGTACAATGCTTTAGATTGGATAGTACTACAAAATGCCCACTCTGATCATAGCAGAGAGTGTGTTCAATTCAACCTGGTTGCTAAGCATATTTGTGGGATGGCATCGATTTGGGTAAATCGATTTGGATCAAGTTATTTCGCTTGTGAACCATAATGTTTGCAATAGTATGCAGCCAGTTGTCGTCGAAATTCAAGTTGAGTCATTGTCGGTTGCACTTTTCGATAAAGCTGCCAGACATTTTGAATACAAACATCTATCAGCCATGTAAGAATGCTTGACGTCCACCGCATTACAACTTCACAGCCGCCTTTTTGCTGAACCGGGCAAAAATTATCTGGGAAGCCCCCATATTTGCCTTCAGCATCATCTTCGCCAGATATGTTGCCATCCACAGGAGGCTCGATGTAAATGGCAGTTGGTAGGTCAGTTAGTTGATTTTGATCTTCTGCTTCATTTTTCTGCTCTTAAATGTAATCAAGCATTTGTTGCAACGTTAAACCTCTAAAAACGGTAAAATATATACCTTTAATGACAACAAATCATTCGCACAATCAGCGCTCTCTTTTTGAGTATATTTTTTGACAGGTGGTGGTTTCCCAAACAAATGTCAATACTACCTTGTAATAATTATATCATTACTTCGATGTTATAAAGTAATTTTTAATTTAATTTAAATGATTTTGAAAATCAGTAGTGCACTTTCAACTGAAGCTATTGACTACAAATCATTTAATGCTAAGGTCTAAATAGCTTTTTTTTCCCTTCCCTTACAGAGCATTTTACTATAAAAAGTCTCAATTTGAGAACGTATACACCACACACCATCACGCACACAGTCATACATACGCATAAACTCCAAACACGCGCCTGGATAATAGATATTAAATAATAGCAGCGAAATTGTTTTAAAAATATCAACTATTTCTAAATCCTTTTGATGAAAGAAGCCAGCCAACATGAACGAACCAAGAATTGTTTTCCATTTAAACGTAGCCACTTCGAGCAAAACCAAAAAAAAAAAAAAAAAACTAAAAACAATGCATACAAAGGCGATGCTATTTCAGTGATATTTATAGAAATTTTCAAATTAATGCAGACGTCTGGGTGAAGGAATGTCTAGAGCAAGTGGGGAGCGTATTATAATGCGACGTAAGTGAAGACGATGGCCATAATAACATTAATTGTCACACGGCATGAAGTAACGAAGCTATTTTGGGTATTTTAAAATATAAAATTTGTGGAAGGGGAATTGGGGCTGAGTTCTACATTACGATCAGATTAAAACTTTCAACACGTATAAACAGAAAATAGGTGTGCTCTCTTTTATTAAGAACTAGTTGGGAATTATCTTTTGTAAGGCCAAAGTTAAAATAATGCCACAGCTGTGTTCAAGTATATTCGAAAATACTCTTAAACTGACTGAAAAAAAAAGAAAAACATTTTCGTCATAAGTCTAATGGAAAAATTAAAAACTCTGGATGAGAGATTTATGAAGATTTTATTATTTTGATCCAGTCACTTTGTAAGGGGAATAGGCGTGGTTTAAATCCAATTTTATCAAACAACAAAGTCAGATTACGTTACAAATAACAAACTTTGAGTATTTAAAAATATCAAGTCAATACATTAGTTTTTGTGGAATGCAGTAAGTTTTTACTATTCTTCTCAAGTCACTCTTCTTAACGCTTACAATTTTGTAAAATATCAAATTCAGATTGTATTTTAAAAATCACAGTTTATATTCAACATTTCAAGTATTGCATTAATTTTTTTGCATGTTATTTTAAATGTTATTTCACATGTTATTTGAAATGTCATGTCATATCTATGTCATGTCATATGTTATGTTATATTGCCGTTCGTATGACTAACTGACATATCTGAATATTCTTAATTTCTCAGGAAAGCACTTTTTCACTTTTAGCCCTGTGTGTTTTTATATCTAATAAGCAGTGTTGTCAGATGAAAATACCTCAAAACATTTCTTTATCTAGCATTGAATTCTCACAAGTTACCATACCTCAAAAATATCACAAAATCTCGAAAATTACTACAAAATACCGCAAGCCAAAGAAATACCTTAAAATAGCTTAAAATATCGCATTATGCAGTGATTACAACAAAATTTCAAAGAATTTAACGAAAATAGACCTTAATTCCAATATATTTTAACATCAATTAATTAAACAATAATATTTATAATATTTTAGTTTTTCATGATAATAAAAATTAAAAAAAAATCAACATTAATTTGTCTTACATCCCAATAATAAAAGAAAATGTACATCATATTTACATAAAATTAATAATAAAATAATTAAAATAAAGCGAAAAAAAGTTATTTTAGCATACTTACATTTACATATATTTCTATATACATAATTTTTGTCATTTATATTTCTACCACGCGTGGTAGAAAGCTCTTTTCGGTAATATGTGATATTTTGTGGTATTTTTGTATTTTTTTTTTCTCTCGCCTGGAAAGTATCACACATGTGGTACAATTTTTCTCGCGTGGTAAAATTCTCACAAAAAAAGCCCAAAAAATACCGAGAGTACTATTTATCGTCAAATGACGTGTAATGTCATGTCATGTCAAATGTCATGTCATATCAAATGTCATATCATGTCAAATGTCATGTCATGTCATGTAAAATGTCATGTCATGTCAAATGTCATGTCATGTCAAATGTCATGTCATGTCAAATGTCATGTCATGTCATGTCAAATGTCATGTCATGTCATGTCAAATGTCATGTCATGTCAAATGTCATGTCATGTCAAATGTCATGTCATGTCAAATGTCATGTCATGTCATGTCAAATGTCATGTCATGTCAAATGTCATGTCATGTCAAATGTCATGTCATGTCAAATGTCATGTCAAATGTCATGTCAGATGTCATGTCATGTCAAATGTCATGTCAAATGTCATGTCATGCCATGTTATGTCAAATGTCATGTCATTTCATGTGTCATGTTATATATGTCATATATCATGTCATATGTTATGTCATAAGTCATGTCATCAGTCATGTCATAAGTCATGCCATAAGTGTTGTCATAAGTCATGTCATAAGTCATGTCACAAGTTATGTCATAAGTCATGTCATATGTAATGTCATTTGTCATGTCATATATCATGTCATATGTTTTGTCATAAGTCGTGCTTACGCCGGATTAATGTTAGATTGATAAGAATGTTATGTCGGTTTTCTATGGATTAATAGAAAATATTCATTTGAAATGCTTTGTGCAATTTATAATATTCTTAAATTATGTCAAATTTGGGTAAATGATACTACAAGAAAAGCTTTATTTTCGGAACTTTTGGCTGGGTTACATCCCATGAATCCAACTTGGTCATAATTCGACGGAAAATCGTTAAAGTTTGTGATTGTTCTAAGGCCGACTTAAGTTAAAGTGGGTACGATCCAAAGTGGATTTAAAAATTGTAGGTCAGTTCTCACAAGACGTCAAGGGTCAAGGTCAACCTCGTGGGTAAAACTGGCAACTAATAAGGTACGGCCCATAACAATAGGAAATACCACTTTTTGTTTTAATTTTATAACAAAAAGTTTTCAGTGTATTTATTTAAAACTTCTTACATGCAGAAAACTTTGTTGTTATGTCCCTGTTACAGACGCCATGTTTTATATTTTATTTGTTCTTTGGTTTTCCTTAATTGTTGTTGTTTTTAGAATACTTTATTTGCTTCATACAAACTAACGGCCCATAACTATAGGAAATATAATAAATAACCGGTTTAATTAAAATGTTAACACAAAAGTGAAAATAGAAAATACGTGTTCTTGTTATTTTGCTCATATTGTGTTAAAATGCCGCGTGGTAGGTACCTAAGTCAAGTGGAGCAAGGTCAAATTCTTGCTTTAAAGGATGAAGGCCTCACAATTCAAGCAATTGCGAAAAGAATTAATCGGAGCTTCCATGGCGTCAAAAGTTTTTTAGCTGACACACAAAACTACGGGAAAACAAAGCGCGGTGGCCGTAAAAAAAAGCTTACGAAGCGCGAGGAGCAACTTATCCTACGAAAAGCGAGCAACTCATCTTTGACCTCTACTCAATTAAGGGCGTTTGTGGACAATAAGGTCTCAAAAAACACGATTAAACGATTGATTGGCAGCTCCAAGCATCTCATCCATCAGAAATTAAAGCCTGCGCCCCGTTTAACTATAAACCATAAAGAACGTCGACTCCGCTTCGCCAGAAATAATATGAATACTGACTGGTCTCAAGTAAGCTTTCTCTTTTTTACAAAAACAACATATAGCTATCATATGTTGACTTACAGGTCATTTTTTCTGACGAAAAGAAGTGGAACTTAGATGGTCCTGACGGTTTTCAGCATTATTGGAGAGACCTTAGAAAGGAGCCAAAATATTTTTCTAAAAGAAACTTCGGTGGTGGCTCCATGATGGTTTGGGGAGCTTTTTGCATTGATGGTACTCTCGAACTGCAGCTGGTGTCATCAAAAATGAAAAGTGTTGATTATATAAATGTGCTCCAATGCAGTTTGGTTTCATTCTTGAGAGAACACCATCAAAAGGAATGGATTTTTCAGCAGGACAATGCTTCTATCCATGTCAGCAAGCAAACTCTTGATTGGT
This sequence comes from Pherbina coryleti, assembly GCA_943735915.1. Lineage (NCBI taxonomy): Eukaryota > Metazoa > Arthropoda > Insecta > Diptera > Sciomyzidae > Pherbina > Pherbina coryleti. The sequence goes on from OX030949.1 coordinate 93,729,923, forward strand.
TTCGTCGCAAAAAAATTGTTTATCTCGAATGACCACCCTGCTCCCCCGACCTAAACCCTATCGAAAACCTCTGGGGCATCCTAACCAGACACGTGTACGCCAACAATAAACAATACGATACCGTTAACGAGCTTAAAACTTCAATTTTAAGAGAGTGGGAGAAATTAGACCAAGAGTTAATCAAAAAACTTGTCAATTCAATGCCCGATCGCATCTTCCAATGTATAAATGCAAACGGAGCTTTTATTAAATAATAAGAACCGAAAACTCTTTTGAAACCTTTCCTATTTCATGTTTTTTTTTATTGTTTTAATGCAATTTCCTATAGTTATGGGCCGTTAGTTTGTATGAAGCAAATAAAGTATTCTAAAAACAACAACAATTAAGGAAAACCAAAGAACAAATAAAATATAAAACATGGCGTCTGTAACAGGGACATAACAACAAAGTTTTCTGCATGTAAGAAGTTTTAAATAAATACACTGAAAACTTTTTGTTATAAAATTAAAAACAAAAAGTGGTATTTCCTATTGTTATGGGCCGTACCTTATAAGTTGATTATAAGTGGGTAATTAGTCTGTAGTAACCGGGGACAATTAATTCATTAGCCAAGTACCCAACTGAACATTAGCCACTTAACATAATTTAAATTTTCTCCTAAAAACGACATTACTTTGTTGCCAATCTAGTATAAACTGTCATTTGGGTGAGGAACATGATTCAATGGTTTTGACACTTATAAAAATAAGAAATTTCAATAAAGTAAATAATAATTCTGAATTTCAATGGAAATCCATTCAAATTGGAATGTTGAAACCTTGAGATCATAAACAATGCATTTCATAGAATTGCAATTAATCTATTTCGCAAAGAGAAAAACAAAAAATCTAAAATCTGTGTAATTCACTCAATATCACGAATTCATTTGAGTTATAAATATTTTTCTGTATTTATAAGCGTTGGTACATTTTTTTGTGTTTCAGATGTTGTTTCTGTATCCAACTTGACCCCATTTCGTTTTGTATTCGTCATCGCAGTTGCATGCAGCCATTGGCGGCGGCGTCGACGTCGTCGTCATCGTCATCGTCTATGTTCACTCAAGCTGGTGTGACGCTCTTGCATGGATTGCATGCAATTTTAAGCTGTGTAGAGTGCGCTAGAATTCACAAACATGTTTTTTTCCCTCAGCCCACAGTTGCACATTTGCTATGAGTGTGTTTTCTTGTACTTATTTTGTGCTTTTTTTTTTCTTATATACATACAACTGGAGCTCACTATGTATTGGTGGCATATGTGGCAACAACAACAAAAACAACATCAACAACTACAAATTGAAGTCGCTGACACAAGGCAAAGATCTGCGCAATATTTTGCTTTTCCTCTTTAGTGTTGCATTCGGTGCATGTATGAATGAATTTGTAGGTATTGGTCGAAAGGAAGAAACGATTTCGGGCAAAGTGGCGGCAGCAGAGACTGGGAATGCAGCCTTGTGTGCATAAAGTATGCAGTTGTTTTACTCTGCCAATTTTTTTTTTGTAACTTAGAGTACGAGTTTATATCTTACGCTACAACAGCTTTTACTACTACTACCTTTACTACTACTACTTCTACTACTACTACAACTACTACTATACTACTGCTACTATAAAACGTGATGATGACGAGGCGAACGCGTTGTTAGGTTAAAACTTTTTGACATATAATTTTTGTTGTTCCCATCTTAGCACTTTGCATCAATGTAGAGAAAAGCTTAGTACCTACATCTTTTTAATTATGTTACAAGAAAATGCTTTCTTAATAAACTTTACGATTTATGTATGTATATTGTTGACATCATTGAAATTATTTTGAATGAGTACGTGATTTTGTCGAACATTAATTGTCTGGCAAACTTTATGTTGTTCAGTTTGTAGTTGTATTTGTTCTATTGTTATCTTTTGGCTTCTATTTATTTGGATTTCGTTCATAAATATTTGTATGTTAAGTTTTAGAAGAACGAACTTTTATTTTCTTCATAACTTATCTCCGAAGATTAATTTCTTTTTTAATTTCTTTTTTAATGTTCTTTATTTTATTTTTTTTTTTACTTGTTTTTATAGGCTAGTCCTAATACAAGTATAAATACAAGTTGGTTTTTTTTGAAAAATGAAGTAAAATTAAAAATACTGAATATTTTTAACATTAGTTCTTTATTAGAGAGAGCAAACATTCCCATTATTTATGGAACACGATTTCATTCATGTAGTTGCCATCGCTGGCATCGTAGTAGCGCATCCTGTCAACCTATTTATCCAAGACTTTGATGACGGTTGCTGGCTCTTCTCACGAGTGGCTCGGACGATTCGCCTCTAAGGATCTTAAGGGCCAACTGGGCAACCGCAAAAAAAAAAGTCAAACGGGGTCAAATCACAGCGTATGCATAAAAAATAAACGATCTATATTTGGGTCACCCTCTACATTCAAAGCCAGGTTTCACTTTTTCTTTATCTTTAAAAGGCATCTTAAAAATGCAGATTAATAATTAATTTTAATTTGTGATCGAAAAAATAAATCGATAAGTGAGTAATTGTTATTTTTTTTTACCGAAAAAGTTGAAACAAGGATTGAATTTTATAGTTCATCAAAAGAATATCGATCTCAGATTGATTTTTATATTGATTTAAAAACATATCGATAAAGGATTGGCTTTTTTGTTGCCGGATTGATTTCGGGATCTGGCATCGCTAATGTCATTCCATTTTCCATTGGAAAGTTCGATATTTTTAAGCTCATCCAAGAATGAGCTGTTGTGGCAGAAAACATCGATGCTGTGCTTGAATTGTTGGAAGTAGACTGGCATGTGATATATCGTGATATGGGGTCATCCTTGGGCATTAATAGGACCAGCATATGCACATTCGAGTTTACATAAGCATTTAGGCGTTAGAAAGATTTATTCCCATTGAAAAACCTATAGTTTGACAGTTGCTCAAAAAAGGATCCTATCGATTGGAGCAAGGAAATGTTGAAAAAATATAGCAGGGGTAGTTCGAACTACGTCTTTGACATCACCACAGATGACAAATCATGAATTTACGCTTATGAGCTCTAAACAAAGCAGCAATCCACTGTTTGGTTCTTTCAAACTGAGCAACACCCTACAAAAGTTGTCCGCGGACAGAGCTCATCCAAAAAAATGGTTGTCAGTTTTTTCAGTAAAACCGGTCAAGTTGCAACTGTCCTTTTGCTATGTTGTGGTGAATGGTACACAACGATTTGTTTCCCGAAAGTTCTTAGAGAAGTGAGGGAAAACTAACATCATCCTCCATCTCGACAATGCGAGTTCCCTCACATCAGCCCAAACAAAAGAGTTTTTGAGTATTCAAAACGTGAAATTGATAACTCATCCGCCTTACAGTCCCGACTTGGCACCCAATGACTTCTTCTTGTTCCCTCACATAAAGAAAAAATGTGTGGCGAGCGTTTTTCTACGCCCAAATAGGTCGTTGAGACAAAACCCTTATGTCGGGGAACTCAAAAGTGTATTGATCATCTTGAAGAATACTTTGGAAAACAATAAAAGCATTTTCACTTATAAACCACTGGTTTTTCATTGTTAGGCGCAAAACTTACAAGGCAACTCTCGTACCTTACACGGTAAAAATCTATCGTGAGGTGCATGTGAGCTATTAGAAATTAGTTTAATTTGTCGTGCTGACGAATAGTTAGCGGGACAAAAATCGGCGAAGATGAAATTGTAACTGTGGAATATTGTGTTGAATGAATTATCGGTAATTCTAAAGGTTTATAACAACAAAGAAAATTAATCACAATTGACCTCAAAGCTCCTTAGTCAATGGTGAACAGCCATTTATAATTTAATTTAATCTAACCTAACCTAACTTAACCTAACTTAACTTAACTTAACCTAACCTAACCTAATGTAACCTAACCTAATCTAATCTAATCTAATCTAATCTAACCTTACCTAACTTTACCTAACCTTACCTAACCTTACCTGACCTAACTTAACTTAACTAAACCTAACCTAACCTAAAGTAACATAACCTAAGTTATTCTAACCTAAGCTAACCTAAGCTAACCTAACCTAACCTAATTCAACCTAACATAACCTTACCTAACCTAGCCTAACCTAACATCATATAACCTAACATAATATAACCTAACATCATATAACCTAACATACCTAACATAACATAACCTGGCCTAACCTAACCTAGTCTTAAATAATCTAACCTAACCTAACCTAACCTAATCTAATCTTATCTAATCTAATCTAATCTAATTTAATCTAATCTAACCTAACCTAACCTAACCTAACCTAACCTAACCTAACCTTACCTTACCTCACCTTACCTTACCTAACCTAACCTAACCTAACCTAACCTTACCTAACCTAACCTAACCTAACCTACCCTAACCTAACCTACCCTAACCTAACTTAACCTAACCTAACCTAACCTAAAATTGAAAAATCCTATGTGTCTGGAAACCTAAGGTTTCTTGTATCTTGTATAAACGTGAAACATTTATTAGCTTGAAAAACAGACACTTTTCTATGTCATGGGTTTAAAACAGAGAACACAAATAAACTAAACGATATCCGAAGCGATCTCTCAGAGGGTGATACAAAAACGTTATTTTTCATTCGTTTCGTTCGTGAGGGCTAACGAAACACGAAACTTTTCAGTGGAAGAGAGAACTAACGTAATTTTTATAATTTTTGCTAACGTGTCAGTATAGAAAACGAAACCAAATGAAACGTTTCATTAATTATCATTGGTATGCAAAAGGCATTGACCTCAAACTCCGTGGAAAAAGTCAGCTGCGAATGATGCTTGCCTCTTCTATCGCGTTGATTTCGAATCTGTATCTGAATTAATTCAAGATGGCTGATAGGGTTGCCACCTAATTTTTTTTATTTTTACGAATTCGATGCTGGGGCGAACACTGGGTAAAAATGGGTCACTGAATCCGAATCCGTTGTCAGAATTTCAAAATTGTAAATTGTTTAACCCTATAGGGTTGCCACCTAAAAATATGCTTCTTTAATTTTTAGGTGGCAACCGTAAAGGGTTTAAAATTTCACAATTTTTAAATTCTGACAACGGATTCGGATTCAGCGACCCATTTTTACCTGGTGTTCGCCCCAGCATCGAATTCGTAAAAATAAAAAAATAGGTGGCAACCCTGTCAGCCATCTTGACTTCTAAAATTCTGACTTCAGATTCGAAATCAGCGACCCCCTAAAACTGTTGGATAATGTTTAAAACTCTTAAAAAAGCGATTGTTATCCGACGATCGTTTAACAAATCGTTGTTTCGGTTTCATTTGTGTCTCTTCGTCGCTCAATCGCTTTGTTTTGTTAATGGTTTCGCTAGTGACAGAAAACGAAAAACAAAACAGACGCCCAATCGTTCTTTTGTTGTTTGAATCGTTTTTGGTTCGTTCGCTTGATAGATATGAACGTAACAAAATAGAACGATTCGTTTTTGTTTATTTGCGTTCTCTGGTTTAAAATACCTACTTTACTCGATTTTTATGCTAAAAGTCGATGCAATAGGGAATATATTGTGGAGCTGTTTTGAAATTACCTCAGTTATAAAAACATATCTTTTGGACTCCTTAAACCAAACTATGTATATGTATATTCAAAGGAAAAAGCTAAGTAGCAGGGCAATATTTATACCCAAAATAGTCGGTTTCATTTTACTCCTTTATCTTTTATGAGTTCTTTGGGGAACCTAATAATATTTTAATTTTATATTTTTTTTTTAGGCAAACACACAAACAAAATATTTAGTTTTTAAAAATTACATGAGGAAATAACCACAAAACCTAAATAAAATCTTTCTCCTGGCTAGGTAAATCTTTTTCTAGGTTAAATTTGAAATTCAAATAGTTGCATTTGAAATGGAAATTTTGTCATGAAGTCTCATGACATTTCGTCCATTCGACACTGCTTTCGCCTTCGTAAGAAAATAGAAAAACAGGAATATCGCATCTTGAACAAACATTGTTTTTGATGGGAAAAACTTCTGAGTAATCATTGCAATGATTGCAAAAATGTTATTCAACATCTGCTTCTTCGAGAACAACAGTTTATCGGTAGTTCAGTGAACTCAAAATGGGTCGTACAAGCAATGAAGACGTATTGCGCTCTTTAAGGCCAAAAGAGAGTACACGACTGCGAAAATCGAAAAACAAGTGCATTGAATAATTTTTAATGATCATAAAGTGAAGTGGCACGTGTGATTCTCGGAACGAGCGGTTTCGTGTTGCTACAGCGTAATCGAAGGGACTTTTTTCAACGATTTGTGACAATGGATGAAACATGTGTCCATTATCATACGCCTGAGTCCAATAGACAATCTGAAGAGTGGCTGGAAAGCCACGAAACCCCCCCAAGCGGCCAAAAGACCAACGACCGCTCGGAACGGTTATGGCCTGACCGGAAGAAGGAAAGAACAGTCACAGGAGAGTATCATTCTGCGTTATTGCACAAACTGAAAGACAAAATAACAAAAAAAGGCTCCATATAGCAAAGGTAAAAGTTCTGTACCATCACGATAATGCACCGTCACACACGTCCTACAAAGCGAAGGCCAAATTGGACCAATTACGAATCGAATTGGTTGCTCACCCACCGTACTCTCCAGATTTGACCCCCAGCGACTATTATCCGTTCCCAAACCTCATGCAGTGGCTTGAGATAAAGAGATTCAGATCGATGGAGAAAGTCATCACGGAAACCGAGGCGTTTTTCGTAGGCCTTAAAGTTTCGCACCACAGAAAGGGCATCAAAAGGTTAGAAAATCCCTATACCAAGTGTATCGCCCTCGAAGACGACTATGTTGAAAAATAAATATAACTTTTAAACGTTAAAAATCCTGGGACTTTTCACCCTACATGTGGTTCGAATTTCTAATTTACATTTTGTTGATTTGCTTAATTCTACACTAAGGGAAAGAACGCATATTAGCATTATCCACGCCTGAGTATCAATTTTATTTAAATATTTACGTGGATAAACCCAATGTTTTCCTTACAACTCGTTTTTTTCTCGTATTTGAATTGTATTTATACCACACACGTACACGCATATTCCATACAAGCAAGCAGCAACAGCATCGCACACGTACACACATATTCCGACAAGCAGCAACAGTATCGCACTCTGTTCCTGCAGTTTATTTCTTGCAGTTGCAGGTTTCTTATAGTTCTCATTTAGTTTTTGTTGCAAGGGTAATATAGCCTGGATGTTTGGCCAAGATTCTTTGTGAGTGCGATTGATGATCGCAAAATAAAATCAAAATAAGGTTAGAGTGACAACCGGACATTTTCTCACGAATGTCTTGCACCGGTTGTCATTTGTCTGCATATTTTTATTTTATTTTCTAATATTTCTTTCTCTAATTTGTACTATTTTGACATTTGGTGCCATAATACTGCAACAACTGTCAAAAATAGTATAAATTAGAGAACGAAAAAATTAAAAAAGAAAATAAAATATACTACCAAATGGCATTTGATGAAAGCAGCTCGTGGGTTAATTTCAATATTTTTATATAAATTTTCTTTAAATGCGATAGTTTTATTTTCAAATAGTAAATACTTGAAAGTTGTTTAAAAAAATTCGTGCATAATTTTAATATATTTTTTATTAATTCTGTTTAAATATTTTAATACTTTATTTAATTAAAAAAGTATTTAAATAAATTTTAAATATTTACGTAGTCGATTTAAGCAAATGCGTTATTGGTGCAGAAATGACTCGCTTTTTGGATAAATTAAAAAAGTTTTTGGATAAATTTAATATTTTTTTCCTTAGTGTATGTATAAAATACCCAATGACGACTTAAAGCCAAAATTTATTTGAAAATTTTCTTTTCTATCCAAATGCCGGAAAATGATTTTTCACGGATATTTCATTATCTTCGCCTTAAATTTGCTTTTGTTTGAAACAAAAACACTCACACTAATACTTTCGTTGCTGCCTGATTTGTGTGTACGTTGTAACTATTTCGTTGTTGTTGTTGACAACATTGGCGTTACGCTTTTGTGGCCATCACTTCTTCTGCTTTTTCTTTTCTCCAACCGCAACACTGAACAATTAAAGCACTTTATGCCGGATATGAAATTTGCTGCAATCACAGCTGCTCACTTTGCTGCGCGCTTCTTCTCCAACAGACACATAAAAACTTCTAAGCCAGTCAAGCAAGAGCAACAGCGGCAATTGAAGCTTTGTGGAAAACTGTCTTCTTACCGTTATTTACTCCATTGCCATGGCATACCAACAATGGAAGCCAGCCAGCCAGTCAGCCCAACACTCTATGCTAGCGCTTTCAGTGCGCGCGCACGTAGCACTAGAACGTCCTGCATTTTCTGTTTACATTTCTAGTTCTGCGTTTAATTGCATTTTTTAAAAAACCGTAAACAAAACGTAAACCAAAAAGATAAAAATGTCTCAAAGAGTATGTAGCAAAGAGCCACTATCATTCCAACCAACGTTGCAACGTGGCAACGTTTGCATTATTACTTTTTATTACTTTTTATCTGTTCAGCAGAGTTGTAGTGATTGTAAAATGATAGTTTATAAGAATCCAGAGAAACATACATAAATAGCGAATGAATTCGCTTCTTTTTTTTTTTGAAATTATATCGAAATACTAGGGCGTTCAAGTTGCTGCCGGCCTAACAAAGAAAACACACGTTTTTCCCAAAATAATTGTTTATTCTTCCATATAGTTCCCTTTCAGCTCGATACACTTATTCCAACGATTTTCTAACATTGTGATGCCCTTTGAATAGTTACATTTCTCAAGATCTCTGAAATACGTTTCAGTTTCCAATTCTACTTGTTCATTCGCCGCATATCTCCTTCCCTGGAGTCACCTTTTTAAGTTTGAGCCAAATCTGAAGAATATGGGGGATAGGGAAGCAGAAAGCCATGGTTTCGATCAATTTGTAAGCTGGAGCAAATTTTGCAATTGTCTTGCAAAAAAATTATTTGTTTCTTCGATAAATGGGGCTGTTTGTTTGCGATTTCGTTCTTCAATCGGTCCAATAATTTACAGTAATAGTGACTGTTGATTATTTTTCCTTTTCTCGATGTCGATGAACAAAATGCCACTTGAATCCCAAAAAACAGACGCCAACACCTTTCCGGCCGTTTGTAGAGTCTTCGCTCGCTTTGGTGCACTTCCACTGGGACCTTCCCAATCTTTTGCTGATTTCTTCGATTCTGGTGCATAGTGGGAGATCCATGTTTCTTCCATGGTTACTATTTTACACAAAAAATCAGTCGGAGTTTGCTTAAACGTGTCCAAATCATGTTTTTGATTGATTGTTAAAACGTGGCACCCATCTTGGAGTCAGCTTTCTTATACCCAAATGTTCATCTAAAATTGAAACCACCGACCCAGACACTACCACTTCGGATTTTCCAATATGAAATTGTGGTTTTTTCCAATGCTTTCTGAAGTGGTCACTGTTTTTGGTTCTCACCCGGCGTGTTCATCTTTTGTGCTGATTCGAACTCTTTTGAACTCTGTAATCCAATATTTTACGGTTGTATACGACGGAGCAGTTTCACCATAAGATTTATCAACCTTTTCTTTTGTTTCTTTCGCACTTTTATTACGCTAATTAATGCTTAATCAAGGCACGAAATTCTTCTTAATCCATTTTTATAACAATATCAAAATTTGTTTAATTTAGAATACTGTAACGTCACTATTAATTGACAGATCGATCTGACATTTATGGTGTGTTCATGTTAAGATTCCACATGTCAAAAACATAATGCATTTGATGAGTGGCGGTGCCGTCACTTGGAGACCGATAGCATCTTCAACGCCCTAGTAGTTGTGAGACAAAATTTTGCTTAGCTTGCGTTTTAAATCCAATTTTAAGTGTAACTCTACTCAACAAGCTGAGTGTAACTCTGGCTTCAAGGTTAATTGCTTGCAATTTCAGCTAGTTAAAGAAAAAACCGAAAAAAGAGAGAAAAACTGCTTCATACGAGTGAAATTTGATTAGTGAGTGACTTTTTTAATAAAATGTCATTTTTTCGGCAAATAAGCGTTTTATTTCCGAAATAGTCTCCTTTTAATCGATATATCAGTCCAGCGTTTTCCAATTTTTTATTCCTTATAGTTAAATAAAGGTTTCATCAAGGTCCTCAAAGTAGGTGTTTGCTTCAATGATGCACTCTTTATTCGAACCAAATCCCTTACCGCTGTGGCATTTTTTCAGTTTTGTAAATAGGAAATAGTTGCAGTGGGCTAAATATGAAGAATATGGCGGATGGGGTAGCAGTTTGTAGCCTAATTTATAGATTTTCGCCATGGCAACTACAGATGTGTGCACCGGTGCGTTGTCATGGTGAAAGAACACTTTTTTCTTCGCCACATGCGGTCGTTTTTGTTTCAAACCAATGTCAAACTGACCAACAGCTGTGAATAATGTTCGCCGTTTTACCCTTTTCAAGATAATCGATGTGAATGACTCCGCATACATCCCAAAAAAATCGTGTACATTGTTCGCCGACAGACCCACCTTTGCTTTCTTTGGTGCCGTTTACCCGGAGAATGAGCGGAATGTATCCATGTTTTATCTTCGATTACAAAACAGCGCAAAAACTCCTTAGGATTGGCTGTTGAACATCGATAAACACTCTTGAAGTGGTCACACGGCTGAGCTTTTCATCGAGTGTGAGCAATTGCGGCACCCATAAATGACGCAGCTTTCTCTAAATGTCACAGTCGTCTATTAACAGATGGTAATTGACAGGACCAGTGTTGCATTTAAATTTACTACGCACGATAATCATAAAGTCACAGACTTCTCAAATTTCCCTCGTAAGCTGTGCTGACATCAGCTTTGTTAGTGTTTGATTTCTGCCTTATAATAGAATCAAGGGACTCCCTTCGATTTTCTCAATTTAGCTTGTCCGTCTTTCAGATTTTTCAGGCAAGGCAGTATTTATTTTCTGATACTTAACTCCATATGTTTTCAAGAACAAATTTATGTCAAAGTAAAATTATTATAAAACATGTAATTTTAAATAATTTTTAATTACGGGCTGTAATTGTGTAACGTAATAATAAGCAGATTCAAAAGTTATTGTACTCTCACACTATTTCTTATCGAATTTATAATTTATAATTACTCACCACTTTGTAATTATAAACTGTCATAAGAAAGCAGCATAATCTTTCATTATGTGTTATTTAAAGCATAATTTTTAATTGCGGACTATAACGCAATTATAAACAGGCTTAGAAAGAATTATTATCTTACAATATTTGTTACATAATTTTTGATTGCGAACTATAACTCAATTATAAACTGTCATAAGAAAGTAATCTTATCTTACAGCATATATACTAAACGAATTATTTTTAATTACGGACAATTATAAACCGGCTCAAAATGAATTATATCATTACAGTGAATACTATATTCAAACCATTGTTCTCAGTCAAGGACAAGAAGTGGCATAAAACATGATCATATTTTATTTAAATTAAATTTATTTTAAGTAATTACAAACAGGCTCAAAAGTTTATTTATATCTTAAGCTATGTAATTGCAAAATAGCAAAAACAAAATAATAGAGTCTGACCGTATATAAAGCATAATTTTAAAATTAATCGCATTTAATGTGTAAATATATTAATAGAGTCTATTTTATTATTAGCTATAGAATTGAAAAATGTGGCAACACACAATTTTCAATGATTTCGAAGCAGGGCGTTGCTGCGATCGGATTTATTTATAGATCTCTCGTGGTAATGAACTCTAGCTCACGTTGACGATGATATCGCTAAGAAAGATCAGCTCAAACATGCGCTTTATAAGCATGTTTTGACAAGAAATTCTTTATAAAAACAAAGTTTCGAAAACACAGACAAAATATTTTGAAACTAGATAAATTTCAAGAATCTTAAAATTATTTTGAGGTGGCTGGTAAGAGGGGAAGGTGAACTAAACTGACGCAAAATTATACAAAAATCAAAAATAATCTAATGGGGAGCATATCCGCTGATTACAGAGGGAGAATCCAAGCAAAACCCGAAGAGTAAAGCATGAGATTCGTCTTCGTTTTTTTCGTTGTCGCAGTCGTGTGTCAACCGAGCATAAATGAAGCAATGAAGTCAATACTGTTGAAACCTACAGCAAAAAAAAAACTAAACTCTAGCTAATCACGCTTCGCTAGTTCGATGAAATAAAATCTCTAAAAGTTGACAAAGTTGTGGGGTGAAGGAGGGGGCTTTGGGCGGAAACTTAGAAACTCCCCTATAAGAAAATCATAACAAAATAAAGCATCGAAAACTTAGCTAAGAAAGCAAAGAGATCAAGCATCATAATCATTGTAAAACGACGTTGATTTTTTGGAGTGAATTGCTTTTCCGTGTAAATAACTTTGAATTTTGTGTCGCAAATCGCAAATAAATCGAGCAATTCTTGGTCCTTTTTGTTTTAAAACCCTAGCTTTTAAGGAAATAAAGAATTATACAGATCTAAAAAGTTCTGTTGTTGGATAGCTGAAGGTCATTTCCGAGGTCAAGTACTTTTCTGCGTCCGAATACAAATCTTAGGTTAGAATTGATCCATCACTTCACTATTTTGAGTTATTTGAGGTAATTTATTCGAAACTTTGGTTATTTTGCTAATTTTGAGGTTATGTACAGGATGTACCCGGATTTTTTATCTTTTCTTATAGTTCTATCATGTAATAAAGAAAGGATGACCAGGTAAAAGTTTTTCCAGTTTTTACATTTCAGCAGCTGTCAAAGTTACCAATGTCATCTAGCTGTCAAAATATTCTGTAAGGTTTGCCATTTCATCATGCATCGTAATTTCACGGTTGCTGAACTGAAATAATTAAAAAAATTATTAAAAAATATTAACGAAATTCCGCCTCAGTTGTAAATACTCAACATTAATTTCGTCGTGTGGTTGGGTCGGTCGTCATCAGAGCTTCAGTGCGTGGGCAATTCGTCGCATGGTAGAAAAGTTTGAGCCTGAGTACCTACACTCTCTTTAACCTAAAGCCACACCAACCAGACAGAGATTGGTGAGAAGTGAAGAAAACATAGGCTCCGTAGCAGCCCGTGTCGAAGAATACCCAGAAATGTCAATTCAGCGAGGATCAACTGAATTGGGCATCACCAGAGAGTCAACCAGGCTTATTTTGCGGTTAGATTTGAGCCTACATCCGTATTAGATTGTGCTGACGCAAGAATTGAAGCCGGACGACCATAGACAATGCCGTGAGTTCACTAGTTGAGCGCTGGAAATCTTGGCTGGATATCTGGATTTTGGCCAAACAATCATCTTCTCGAACGAGGACCATTTTTGACCCAGCAGCTAAGTCAAAAAGCAAAATTTCCGTTATTGAGGCGACCACATCCACAAAAAATTTGCGACCAAGCATTAAGACATCCACAAAGACTGACTGCTTAGTGCGATTTATGACACAACGGCGCCATCGGACCTTATTTCTTTCGAAATGAAGAACGAAACACTGTTACCGTCAATGGTCCTCAGTATAGAGCAATGTTAACCGACTTTCTGTGGCCAGAGCTCAACAATATCGTTATATCTACTCTGTGGTTCCATCACGATGGCACTACATGTCATATAATCAACGCAACGTTTGAAAAAAGGAGACATTTTACAACGGGATCACCTCACGGCGATCGTTTATTAATTGGCCGTCGTGATCGCTGGACTTGAAACCCCTCGTTTATTTCCTCTGGGGCTACGTCTCTGGGGTCAAGTCCTTAGTCTACGCTAACAAGTGAACCATTTTGGACGAGCTCGAGACCAACATTCGAGACGCTGTTGCCGGAATAACATATTGAACCGAGTCATCAAAATGTAATGTACCTTCCAAATAAAGCCAGAATCAATTTGTTACTATTTGTTATAATTTCCTATCGTTCTTACTGGGTCGCCTTTACTATAGGGTCTTTCAATAAGAGATTTCATTTTAAATTAAAAAAACTCAATATTTTTGTGAAAAGAGCTGATCATTTTATTTTAATCCAAAGTACAAACTCTGAGTTTAGTAATGGAACACATTATCTGCCAACTGTCAACCGCGGCTATTCTTGCATGTGGCAATTCTTTTAATGAAATTTATTATCACATTATCGCATAATTGCGGCTGTATCTCGCAAATAACAACTCTAATACTATCTTTGAGTGCTTGAATATTTGACGGAGCATTGGCTTAGACTTTATTTTTAACATAGCCCCAAAGAAAAAGTCTAATGGTGTTAAGTCACAAGATCGCGCCGGCCAAAGTCTCCATTTCGTCTAAATCACACTTCTAGGAAATGTTTCACGCAATAGAGTTTCGCCAGCTATTCCTGCTGAAAATAAACGAAAATACAGAGAATGTGTGACTATTTCTCTTGGGTTTCGGAGTCACACTCTCAGCGACACCACTGCTATTTTGAGTTGTCCTAGCCGAACCAGCATGAGTTGGGATCTTTACATCACTATCATGTCCGAAACATTCGAATTTATCGATTAATTTAATTATAGCTGTGCGAGAAGACGCTTGATGATGGCCAAAACAGTATAAACGCTATGAATCTTGTTCGCGATATTTTCGTCGTTTTTATAGTAAACTAGCTGACCCGGCAAACGTTGTTTTGCCCAAACTTAATATTCGATGTTTCTACTTTTGCAATAGATAACGGTGTAGTTTTGAGAGACAAACACAATTACCAAATTTTAGTCTATTATGACCAAAACCGTTTGAAATATACCATTTTCATATATTTGTGGGTGGTAAAACATATTTTTAGTAGTTTCCGACAGCAAGCAAACAAAATAAATTAGTATAAAAATTTAAAAATTTATTTATACCAAATTTTAGTATAATACCCGCAAAATCTTCTGATATATAGAGTTTTTATTGATTAGTAGGCGGTAAAAGGGGGGTGTGGTAACCCAATTTTAGTACAGTTGCCGACACTGAGTATAAAAACTAAACTCCAAAATTGTAGCCTAATACGGCGAAACCATCGGAAATATAGCATTTTTATTGATTTGTGGGCGGTAAAAGGAGGAGTGGCAACCCATTTTTTGTACAGTTGTCGACAGTGAGCATACAAACTAAATTACCAAATTTTAGTCTAATACCACCAAAACCTTCCGATATATAGAATTTTTATTAATTTGTGGGCGGTGAAAGGGGGTGTGGTAACCTATTTTTAGTACAGTTTCCGACAGCAATCAAACAAAATTAACTACCAAATTTAAGTATAATACCCCAAAATCTTCCGATATATAGAATTTTTATTGCTTTGTGGGCGGTAAAAGGGAGGTGTGGCAAACCAGTTTTAGTAAAGTTTCCGGCAGTGAGCATACAAACTAAATTGCCAAATTATAGTCTAATACGACCAAAACTGTCGGAAATATACCATTTTTATTGATTTGTGGGCGGTAAAAGAGGGTGTGGCAAATTTCCACACAGTGTCCTTCCTTGGGCCAATACGAATCCATCAAGCTCAAAATTGTAAAAATTGAACAACCCCCTCTTGAGTTATGCGCGTACACACGGACGTCAGTCATTTTTATAAATAAGACTAGCCTTTTTCCGGCGCGCGTTGCTGCACCCTGCAACTATATGGGAACATAATAGGTGTATTCAAAACTTTTCTTAGACTCATAGTTTAACACCACTGTCATTTTCCACTGCCCGTTACAGTTTCCCAGTAGCAGGAGATCACCAAAGTAACTCCATTTTGAGTTTGTATGTAAGTACTGCTACTTTTACTTTCAAAGCTAATCGATAATACAAATTTTAATTGTATGGGCGGAGCCACACCCACTTATATAATGCCCATCCCAGTTTTCTAGTAGATGGACATTACCCAGTTTTAGTACAGTTACCGACATTGAGCATACAAACAAAATTACCAAAATGTAGCCAAATCGACGAAAACCGTAGGAAATATAGCATTTTTATTGATTTGAGGGCGGTAAAAGGGGGTGTGACAGAAATTTAAACCATCTCGTACTTGAAAAAATGTACAGCCAAAATTTCAGCTCTATCGGCTCAGTAATTTTGAAGTTTCCAACCATCACACAGACAGCGTTTTGCTTTTTGTATGTTATGTATAGATTATTGGCTATAACTTTTGATTGGTATGAGATACTAATATAATTTTTTTTAAAAAATTAATTTTTTAGCTTGTTTATTTTTTCAAAAACATAAAAACACAATGATGGAAAAAAAATTTATATCGAAAAAATCAATAAACCTTGTTTTTTTAATCACAAAAATGGTTTTTAATTTTTGCGTAAAATTGAAATAACTTTCGCATATAAATGTTATAACTTTTAAATAGAGTTGAAAATTTGTGAATTTGAATTTAAATTATTTTTACAACAAAAACAAATTTTGAGCCCTTTTTTGAGGAAAACTCCAAAATTTCAAACCTTTTTTGAAAAAAATATTTAAAATATGTATACTCACCTAACGGTATTTTTCAATAAGTTTTTTATAGTACTTTGGTGAAGCTTTAAGACAAAAAAAAAAAAAAATTTAACAAAATGTATAAAAAAGCAGCGGAGATATTTGAATCGAAAGTCGCAAAATTAAATTTCTGATTGTTTTTTTCTCATTTTTGAGCAACGATGTTGCATTAAATATATCGTTGTAGTAAAATTTTTCATAGTTTTCAAGATATCTTCATGTTTTTGATGTCAAAATAACGGAAATTTTTTTAGTTTTACTAAATTGAAGAAGTATTTTAGATTTTCTGAATATTTGCATTTGTAACCTAAGAAAACAACTAAAAATATGTGATTTCGTAAAAAATTTGTACTACAGCACCATCTGGTGTCCAAGGTGGTTTAAAGAAGATACTGTCAAAAAACTCATCGTACCTATGAACTACTATATACCAATTTTTATTCTAATCGCATAAGCGGTTTGTGAGTTTTAGGTAGTTTTGTAAAAAATTTGTACTACAGCGCCCTCGGGTGTTCAAGGTGGATAAAAATTGATAGCCCACAAACACGCACCGTACCAAAAAACTTATATACACAAATTTTCATGCTAATCGGATGAGTAGTTTAGGAGTCTATTGCATAGTTACATACGACATTTAGTTCCAAAGAAATTCGATATCATAAATTTGGCCTGTGTGACCAAATTTCCCCTTGTCTAATGTTCGCTCAAATATATAGTAATATCCTCTTGGGCCCATAACATCTACATATCAAGTTTCACTATCAAAACATGTACAACTCAGGAATAATAATGATTTCTAAAAAGTGGGCGTATATATATAGTTAGACCACGCCCAGTTTTAGAGTAGTTGCCGACAATAACCATACGAACTTGTTTACGAAATTTTAGTATAATACGACCAAACCCGTCTTAAATATAGCATTTTTATTGATTTGTTGGCAGTAAAGGGAGTATGGAATAAAAGGGGTTTGGAAAATATTTACTATGCCTATATTTTTCGCGCAAATGCAAACTAAAGTGAGACTTGCCAAATTATTCCAATATTCCATTTATTTCCAATTACCCTTTCAAATATTTCCCCATATACTCCATATGTGCGCACCTGTATTTTTTCACACCTGTATTGTTGATAAGTTCACTAAAATGCCTATAATTCATGAACCAATACACATACAAGGACCATTTATACAAAAAAACCTTCGTATTGACGTCACCTTTCATGGGAAATTTCCAGAAACAAAATCTGTTCACGCATTACCGAGAACATCAATTTCATACAGAATGTAACTTATTTTTATATGTATAGATTTTCCCTATTTCTATACGTTGTGCGAGTGTGTATCGATCCATATCTGAAAATCTCCCCGTTTTTCTTCGTCAAACGTCATCGATTGACAGTTGTATGTTGCCACCTGAAAAAAATAGTAGGAAAATTTAAAATTCACATCTCTTGTTGAAACTCCCTATACTTTTAAAGCAAACTTCAAAACAAGCTATTGTGCAGTCACTTACGATTTTATACTTGCAAAGTTTTAGTCATTTTCAGATGACATGATTAATTCCAAAGCCTGCGTCTTTATAGTCCTGCAAAGGGTTTTTTAATCTAAAAATATATTGTAATTTTCCGAGTACATAAACTCAAAAATTTTAAAATTCTTGCGTGATTCTTGCCTCGGATTCAAATTCAATTTAACAAACTAGTTCGGAATTGAGCGCCAGCTGACCAACAACAAAGATGACACCATTTTTGTAAATTGATAACAAGTTCTTCATGTTTTTTTTATTTAATATACTTATTTTAATTAAATGAAAATATAGAGCTTATCAAAATTTCCGAGCCTATTTTTAGGCCTTATCTGAACTATTAATATAAACAAAACAAGAAATTTTATTTAAAATACATAAGATTAAATAATGTTTGGATTCCAGTAATTAAGTGTCTCGGTGTCAAATATACTTATTTCATGTCGAGCTATAACCTGACAGTTTGTGTTCAAAATATAACATGATATCGCTGAAGACAGCTAAAATATTCTGCCTAAGCTGCCTCAGCATACTTTATAAAAAAAAACTCCAATATTTTTTGGACTCACACATATGTTAACACATCTAAAAAATTGGTTTAAACTCTCAAAATAGAAGCATTTTAGAAGTATACTCATTGCATGTCGAAGAAACAACAAAAAATTTTAAGAGCGGATTTCAAAAGAAAAGAGGTAGAGAGTTTTTGACAAGCCGGAAAATAAGTCTAGAAATTGCATTTAATAGTTTCTATACCAGGCAACATTCGACTAGTTTTTTTTTGACCTTGAACAAAGGAAATTCAGTTTTCCTGACATTATTATTTCCTTGACTCGAAACGACGTTAGTAGAAAAGAAAGGTTTCGAAATGAAATTTTTTTAAAAAAGAAAAGTACCTTTATTTCAGCCATTCGTCATTCATTCCTTTTCAAGCGAATTAGCCATTTCAGCTCTAGAGAGGACCTTGACCGAGCTTCATTTCAACAATTGTGTTGTGCGTGTTATTCAATGATTTTATAAAAATAATCGAAAAAAATAATATACAAGTTTTATGCAGACCCTGAACAGCTGATGTTCATGGCTATTGTCTGCAGAGAGGTGACGGCCGAACAGAAAAATAAATATCAATTAAAAAATGTTGTGTTAGCTGGGGTTCGAGCCTAGGCTTGAATTGGAATCGAGTGGTCCACGCACTTTTTAACGCACTCGTCCACGGCCACCACTTTATTACAGGATATTTTTTGTTTTCTTCTATAATAAACTATTAAAGAATGGATTTTTAAAAAAAAATTGTAATTTATTCAAAAAATACAGATATTAAGAAGCTTTCTTTACAATAGGAAAGTCTACATTAGTGATTTGCAGTAAAATTTGAAAACCATCCAAAAAGAGAGAAATAATATCGTTATGAAACAAAAAGACTTAAGAAATGAAATAGAACCGAAGGGAGAAATTTGGCCAAATATTACAAAATAGTTAAATAGCTACCGCTCAGCTAACATGGAAAAATATAAAATTAAATATCCTTTTGAAATAATAAAAATAAACAAAATTGCCATTTCATTCCTTTAAGTTGCGTTTGCGTGTTATTAAATGTACACAAAAGATCGAGAATTTGACCTATTATGTCGACTCCTAGAAGAGACGGCCGATCACAAAAACTCATTGCAAATAAAAAAATTTCTAATTTGATGAAGAATCGGGTCCGTGAAACCCGAGGTTCGTTGACTTCGAATGGTTTACGTAACGTTTTATCCATTTTCTCTTTCGGAAAAAATGCAGATTTCGACAAAATTTTTATTTGGTTATAGTGTTTGGACTTTGCCATTATACGTGGAATACAATATCATTCAAATGTCCTCCACAGAAGTTTTTGTAGGTCTCAATTAATTTGACGTAATTTTCGATGATTTTTGTGCACAACTCGGATACTAGTTCGGCATTGACTTGACGAATGTTGGTTTTCAATTGGTCAAGAGTTTGAAGTTTATTCTCGTAAAACGATCGTTGCGTAGGCCCACAAAAAAAAGGCCGAGAGGCGTCAAATCTTTCTAATTGTAAATGTTGTGTGGCTTGTGGCCCCATCTTATTGAAACCACATATCGACCAGATCCACATCTTCAATTTAAGTCCAAATCGTTAAACATAAGGCCATAGCGCTCAGAGTACTGAAACGCTTGCTCCTTGAATGTTTTAAAAAACAGTACGGACCAATGACACCACCAGACCATAATGCACAACAGACAGTCACTTTTTGCAGATGCAATGACTTCTCCGGAATCGCTTGAAATGCCAAGAGCACGGTTGCCACTTTGGTACAATTGTACCAAAATTGGTACATTAATTTTCGCTTGGTACATAGGTACAGTATTTTCTGATTTGGCACATTTCGTTAAAGTTTAGAAATTTCCCAAAAATCGAAATTTGGTAGCACTGTTGGCGTTATGTTTAGTATTTAAAGCTATGTTCAATGGAAAAATGCATTGCATAAAATTCTACCTTTATTTTGAGGTGAAAAAAAGAGACAAAAGTACAAGATCATAATTAAAAGGAAGATGAACAACCTGGATTTTTGCGCCAATTTTTGTATAATAATTTTTTTTTTTTTTATAATTGTTAAGTGTGCGCTTCAATTGTGTGCGGGTAGAAGGAAAAACGCTGCTAATGGAAAGGTAGTTATAAACACTCGATATTCAATATCATATTAAATTTAATAATATTTTACTTGCAGATTTCTTTTAAGAAAACACCAAAATTTGATCCCAATAATTACGTAGATTTAAGGGAAGCGTCCATTTCTGACTGCGAAAGTGAAGCTAATTGCAGCAGGTAGATGTATAATTTTTATTGAAAAACTTATCACAAATTATAAATTTTATTACATAGTGTTGATGTTGTTCCTTCACAATCAAAGACAGACTTCAAAAGGTAATTTCGTCCAGAATGGCTGCAACAATTTTCTTGGCTGCAAAACAAAAATGAGAATGCGTTTTGTATCGTCTGCGAGAAATCGTTCGTGAATCATGTAAAGAATACTTGGCATTGCCAAAACAATGAAGAGAAAAAAAAAAAAAAATCAGATCACGATGCAAGTTCGGCAGGTCGAGCATTTGGTACATTTTATTCCTTTTTGGTACATTTTTTGGGGAAAATTTGGTACGAAAAAAAATAGATGAGTGGCAACCGTGGCCAAGAGCACCATATACGCCAATTTTGCTTATTCACGTATCCACCTAGCGCGAAATGGTCCTCATCGCTGATTAAAATTTACTAAGGTAAATCATCACTTTTTTTTAGAACAATTTAACAATTTTAACGCGTTGTTCGGTACATTCATATTGTAAAATGACAGCCTTTAAATACACAAAAACAAGCTTGGATGACATGAACATTTGACAGCTGCCAAATTACAGGCCTGCACTTTCAGAAACCCAAAATGCATAAATCTTTATTTTTACGCACTCCACCACGTCCGCCTTGTTGAAAACAGAAAGTTTAATTTAACTTTCATTTCAACGTGTTCAAATCAAATCAATATAAAACTGTTAATTTTAGTGAGTGGATTTCCATCCGATGTTTCTTATTTTTCTCATATTTAAAAAGTCCAATTGCAAACGTTAATTTATATGACGCGTTCTACTTTAAAATAAATAAAATTTTAATAAAAAATAAGCATTAGCTACCTTTTCCCATCGTCTTCCTTTTTATGCTACTAACGATTCAACGTAAACACAACACTGGGTCTCAACAAACAGACCCAAGGAAATGCAACCCTGCAGGCTGGTTTTTGTGTTTTTGCTTATCGCATTGGTTCTACTCACAGCTGTCAAAAAATTATTATTTTTCAGCGACAGGTTCGGGGGTTACAATTCAAATCAACAATGAAATAATAAAAAACAGGTATAACACCAATAAACTAGCGCCCCTCCAAATGAAAAAAGCATGCAACCACATGGAGCTGCCAAAATTTAGAGAAAATAGTTTATTCCTCGTTAGGAACTCATAAATTCAACCAGAGCCACAGAAAACGCCATTAAAATAATTTCAATTAAACTTTTTTACATTTCGATGACGACTCACTCACCTTCGGCTTATTTAACCACTTCCTAAATGTGTCCATATTTGATAGAGTTTCACTCTGTGCTGTGCTGTGCTGATTCCCAAACTTTCTTGTTTATTTTGTGCGAAACAAAATTATACGAAAGAATGATTAATAGCGGGCGAAGAAGTCGGTGGTGTTGATTGTTGTTGTCGTTGTTGTTGGTGTGGCAGCAACGCGCGTAGCAGGCAGCCAACAAAGAAAAACTATGAGCAAAACAAAGCAGCAATGTCGAAAAGAAGAATATCACAACAAAACACGATGCAAAACAGAGTGTGAAAAACAAAACCAAATAAAAAGAAAAAAAAATGGCACACACGCAAGCTGCTAAATTTTCTGCTTTTTACTGCCTTGACTCGAGGTTCTAATTGAAAATTTCAATATTTTGTTGATGTAAATCAATTCAATTTCGTGTTTTGACTTATTTAGGAGTTATTTAAATGCACTTTTTTTTTAAACACACTAAAATTATTCACTTTTATTTTAGTTATTTTCTAGATATTCACAAATTTCTGTATTTTTTATGAAATTTTTTACGTTTCCTGCTTGTTTTTTTCTTCAAGCTACTTCGTCATACAGCCTTTGTCGCTGTTGCAGACAAACCTGCCCTTATTTTTTTCACTTTTTTTCTAGACTTATATCGCTTTCTTTCATTTACACTTGCTTGCTAACAATTTTCTCTAATTTTCCTGGCATATTCAGCCATTTTTAGTGGCCACGTTTAAGCGCGAATTAAATTATTTAGTTTTTCGTTATGTATACGATATAAAAAAAAATAAGCACAGCAAAATATTTATTATTGATTTGGAAGAAAATTTAAAGCAATCGCAGAAAACCGTTCGCTGTCGAAACGCGTTCGACATTCCAACGACAAATTTACGAATACGAAAGCCAATCTACAATGACGGCGACAATGGCAACGACGCAACGACGAGCTGGCGCAGCGAATTCAATCCGTGTCTTGTTACCTCTTCCCGACGATACTGTTGTTTCATTTTGGCGTACGGGTGTTCAGGCCATTACTGTTTATTATACATGAGATAGCAAACTAATGAACGATACTGGTTGTGGTTGTCGAAAATTCAATGCTATAGCGCATTTTTACACCATAACTGAATAGTGATGTTAATTTGTTCGATTATTATCAGAAGCATGTCGATAATTCTAGACAGAAATGCTAACCTTCATACAGGTATTAGTACTTGATAGACATGGGTAACGCAGCAAAATATGCTGCGCTGCTACAACAACCCCAGCGCAGTTTACTGTATCAGCGAAATGCGTTAACGCAATTGCGCCATGAAGCATTTTGAAATGCTATGATATCTGTATCATCAAGACCAGCGCAGGCTGTTTTTGATTTGGATAGCGCGATGCGTTATGTGGTCAATTTGTTGAATGCGCTGAGCTTTGTGGTGAAGTAGCAAGTTGGGCTAAGCGCATATTGTCTTCACTTATTAAACATAAATGAAATTAATTAGAAAATCCTGAAACAATTTATCGAAAGACTCATTTAATTATTCAATTAATATGAAGTATTACATATAGCGTATTTTTAGAATTAACCAAAAATGAAAAAAATTTATACTTCAAGCATGACTGCATGCTGTTCAACGTGAGTATTAGATATCAAACAATATGTACATACACATTTCTGGTATGCAAGACAAGTTGGAAGTTGGATGTTAGTTTCATTTCATGTACCTTAATGAAAATCTATAGAAAAAACTGTTCATGTAGCAAATACAATT
Source organism: Pherbina coryleti (assembly GCA_943735915.1). Taxonomy (NCBI): domain Eukaryota; kingdom Metazoa; phylum Arthropoda; class Insecta; order Diptera; family Sciomyzidae; genus Pherbina; species Pherbina coryleti. Next base: position 93,753,798 of record OX030949.1, read on the forward strand.
TCCTGCGATTTTGGGTTACTGCGCTATTTTTGAGCTTTTTTTTAGTGCAATATTAAGCTTTAGCGCAAAACAAAAAGTAGCGCCGCTTAACATTAAGCAAGAAGATGTGCTCAGCGCAGTTTGAGCTGAAAAAGATAAAAAATTGAAATGTCATTAATTTTTCATATTTTTATTAAAATCATATTCCAGATAATAATGATGGCAGATAAAATGAATTCTGTTCATAAAATTACATAAAAATGTGTACTTTTAAATTAAGTAGTGAATAAATTAATAGGAAAAAGTAAAAATATATAATCACAAACACTTAAGATACGTTATTTAGATTATAGTTCAAAAAAACAACTTGAGATATTTTCGAGGTATAAAGTCTTTCTCTTTTTTCGTTGACTATTTGTCCTGCATGGGAGAAAATGCGTTCACACGGCACGGATGTTGCCATCATGCAGAGCCTGGTTTTAGCAATTTGGTATAGCCTTGGAAAAATAAACTTTCGTTGGTACCACCAATAAAGTGGATCCTCCTGCTTTCCATTTTTATCAATTCTGGCCAACATTGGCTCAGCTAGATATTTATCAACTTCACTTATAGAAGAAGACACAACACTATTAGGACTCGAATGTTGCTGAACTTCGAAATCAAAATCCTTCCAGAGCATTTGCAATTTCTCACTCTCTTTGAAAATGGATGAGGTTTCTTGGGACAGATTTTCATCTTGATCGTATGGTTCTATATTTATATTTGCTACACTAGTATACAGTTTATCAATTGCATTTTTACATTTCCTTTCATCGATGAATCCCAACTTTTTGAATCTAGGATCCAAAAGTGTTGCTTCAGATATAAGCTCGTTATCTTCGATGTCGCCAAATCTGAAATTAAGCTCAGTTTTTAATTTTTCAATTAAATTTTGTGCTACAGGCAATAAATTTTGGCAATCAGTTTGGTAATTAGTTAAATGTCTATTTAACTTTTTATAATATAAAATTATTGTTGAAGCACTTGTGTACTTTTCTGTACTAACAGCGGTTGTTATTATGTCAAACATTTCAAGTACTTTTACCGATTGTTCAGCTATTAGCCATTCATCGCTACTTAAAACATCTACATCACCAGTATCATGGGATGATGAGTGTACGATCGCCAGAGTTGACACTAACGCATTCTTAACACTTAATACGCGTCGAATCATTTCGTAGGTCGAGTTCCAACGAGTCGGTACATCATTTTTCAACTTTAACACTGGGATCTCCATTCTTTCTTGTGTGGCTTTAAGCTGAGAATATGCATGACTACTCTTGTTAAAGAATCGAACAATTTTTTTTATTTTATCCACAACCACTTGTATTTGCTTAAGTGCAGATTGTGTTGTTAAATTTAGAGAGTGTGCAAAGCAGCCCCAGTGTTGCCAATTTCCTATTCGAATGGCTGCCTTCATGTTGGATGCATTATCGGTTACAACTACTATAATTTTATTGGCTATTTTCCATTCTAATAAGGTGTTTTCCAATTTTTTCGAAATGTTTTTAGCAGTATGTCGTTCGGTGTATGATTGACATTCAAGAAGATCAGAAGCTAAAAACATTTTGCTTTCATTATCAACAATATAGTGTGCCGTTACACTGTAAAAACTGTCATTGTGTCTGGAAGTCCATCCGTCCATCGTGAGACATATTGCGGAAGCCCTTTCAAGTCTGGTTTTAACAATTTCGACATGTTCAGTGTATAAAGAAGGAATCATTGAATTAGAAACGGTTTTTCTTGTTGGCAATTTATAATTCGGATTTAACATGTAAACAAATTTTTTGAATTCCTGATCCTCGACTATGCTGAATGGATGATATTCTTTTGTTATAATTGAAATTAATTGTCGGTCTAATTCTTTTTGTTTTTTTAGCGCAAGTGGCTTATTCAGATATTCAGAGATAGAACGGTGGCTTTGTGATCGACCAATTGCAACTGCACTTTGATTGTTTTCCTGATTTCCATCACTTATGGTTAATATATTATTTTGTGGTTCCTGAGCACAGGTTGTTGGGATAGGTGATGACCTCGGAAATTCCTGCCTGACAATTTGTTGACATGGGTGCTTCTTATTTAAGTGACGAATAAGACCACAAGTGGATTTATTAGAAACTGATAGCATCTGCCCACAGTATAAGCACTTAACTTTTTTTTCTTTATTAATCTCACTAAAATGGAGCCATACTTGGCTAGTTTGTTTTGATGCCATCTAAAAAGGTGTGTCAATAAGGTAAATATTAAATGCCTTCATAAAGCAACTAAACGTTTATTACCTGAAGAACAAAAGGACAATAAGTCTCAAAAAATTACACAAATTGTTAATTAAAAGAAAGAAATTCAACGATGTTTTGCACTAAAAAGTTCTGAGAAAATTTACAGCTGCCTCAGATATTATTCAAATTTAAAACAAAACTAAAACATCAAACGATTCTTGCATTGATACAAGTTTCTTTGTACTCTGCAAATCGAACATGCTCAACATACATATTGGCAAAACCATTCCGTGAATTGCAAAGCATCATAACAATCAAACGCACTCAAAATAACACTGGTAAAGTGGAAAAAATCCTACGCTGCTACACTAACCCAAGCTCAGTTCAATGTATCAGCGTAATACGTTAACGCAATTGCGCCATGAAGCATTTTGAAATGCTATGATACCTGTATCATCAAGACCAGCGCAGGCTGTTTTTGAATTGGATAGCGCGATGCGTTATGTGCTCAATTTGTTCAATGCGGTGAGTTTTAAGAGTGCGCTTCAAACAAAACATCAAAGGATTGGTATTGCAGCAAGTTTAAAGTTGGATTCAAGTTTGTTTGTACTCTTAGGGCCAGTTTTTCAGTGCGGGTTTAAACTCTTGTCAAATTAAACTGAGCTTAACTCACCAAAAAGGTACGTTAAAAATCGGTTTAACTAAATATTGTAGCATTCGTTTAAGTTGAATTGACTTAAATTATCATATGATGTGCTTTTTTTTCGCTTAAACCGAGTTTAAACGTCCAATTTTGGTGAGTTAACTAAGGTTTAATTTGACTAGAGTTTAAACCCGCACTGAAAAACTGGCCCTTAAAATCGAACACGTTCGACATATTAAAAAAACCATTGAGTAATCGGTAAAGCATCATAACAATCAAACACACTTCATATGCTTAACAGCATCTTCCTCGACAATGTTCGCTTCGAACATTTTTTCTCCATGTTTAAGGCAACGTAAAACTTGTGCAATTTTCGCTCGCTGCAAAAATATTCTTAAAATCGAACACGTTCGACATATTGAAAAAACCATTGAGTAATCGGTAAAGCATCATAACAATCAAACACACTTCATATGCTTAACAGCATCTTCCTCGACAATGTTCGCTTCGAACATTTTTTCTCCATGTTTAAGGCAACGTAAAACTTGTGCAATTTTCGCTCGCTGCAAAAATATTTTCTCATTTTTCTTTAAGCGTCATTTGTATTATTGCGCTATTGCGTTACTTTTTTTAAAAGAAGTGAATTAGCGCAGTAACGCATTTAAGTGCTTCAACGCAATAGCGTAACGCAGCGCAGCGTTACCCATGTCTAGTACTTGAACACCAAGTTTGTGCACGTAAAGCTTAAAAATCAATTTTCTGCTTGGAAACTGATTTAAAAAAATGAGTTAATACAAAATAATGGAAAATTATGCAGTCGAATTTTTAACATTTTAAATCTGTCGACAAATTCAAAACAAAAACATTAATTCATTTATTTAACAAAACGAGCTCTTAATTCACATTTTTTTCAGATTTATGTTTAGGAACTCATCAGAAATGTGAAAGATTTTAGTTTAAAATAAAGTGCAGTTTTTAATTTTTAATTAAATTTCATAGAAAATAATACAGAAATATATATTTAGTCAATCGATTTTAAAACTATTAATTACATTTTTAGTTAATTTTAAGTCTATAATCCACTTTTTCACCAAAATCAGTCAGCAGTGGGAAAATCGTTTTGAAAAAACATTTCAAATAATTGCAAGCAATGATTTTTTTAATTCTATTAAAGAAATTAATTATAAGTTAAATATTTCGGAATATTTTACGAAGTTATCCAAACAGTAGAAAAATGTCAGTATCTGAACTTCTCTTTCTATCATCAATCATCCACTACTTGCTTTAAAGATATATTATGATTCACTTGAATTTTAGAGTTAATTTTAAACTTTTTTTACCTACATTTTCTATGAAACATTAACTCCAAAAATTCTTATCAGGCAGGAATTAAACATAATTCCTTATTTTCATTCTTAGTACAAATTTATGGAAATCATTTACAAACTCCGTTTTCAGCCCTTTTTCAGAAGAAATTACATCTCAAAAGTTGTATGCAGTAAATCCAAAATTAAACGATTAGATGAATTAAGTATCTTATGAACCTGATAAAGCAATTTTTCACTATTTTGTCGAAAAAGTTGGACAGTTCAACAGAATTCTTTTCTAAAAAAAAAAAAAAAAATAAATTTGACAAATTTTCATGGGATTCATCATTTCGTCAAAGTGGTACCCGAAATATTTCGAAAGCAATAGCCGTACTTAACTCAAAAATATAAATAACGTTTGCCGTTATAAATCTCTAAAATTCGTGTTTCACTAAAAATTTGGCTTAGGTCTACTTTGGTTCAAAAGAAAGTCACACATTGGTAAAGTAATGAATTTTCTACATTCTGCAAAAAAAATGTTTAAAAAATTTCCTATATTAACCAAACTTTTAAGCTAAAATACGTGAAGTCTCTTATATGTATATGCTACGTCCAGATGTAACTTTAATTAAGCGTATCCCGCTTTTGGTTTACTTAGGTTTTGCTAAATTTTTGCAAGATATTTAAAACATATCTTAACTTCACTTGAATTATCTTCATTTGAATCTTTAACCTAGCATCAATACGTTATTCTACCGAAATATAGACTATTTAAAACAAAATTTCCTTTCCGAGAAGGGGACAGTAAAGGAATTATGAAAGGTGAACTTAATCACAAATTATATCTTGTATAATGATTGTGAATGAATCTACAACGTTGCTTTACTGTGCAAGTTTCCAAAAAAGTTAAAAAAACTTATTTTGCAAAATGCATCGGCGTTGCATGGAATTGTTACTTGGCGAATAAAGTCGTTAAGAAAAAAGTTACGATACGACCGTAGAGGCTAATTCTTTGACCCTTCGAAAAAGAATATAAAAGAAAACTCATCACAACCGGGACGCGGAGGAGCTGCCAAAGCAATGAAACTGCAAATTTGTTACATTGAACTATGTATTTATCGCTATGTATAAGTATTACAGTAAAAAAATTATACTTAAGTAAAAGCTGGGTTTTTTTCTAGCCCTCACGACAAATATAAACAAAATATTTATGATGTCATGAGGCCGGAGACGATTGATTTTGACAATTGTGGATACTAAGAAGGGAGTACGATCAGCCCCGAGACAAACTTATTTATTCAACCATGTTAAAAAATGTAAGAGTGAGCCGTGTTTTATACTATGTTCACACACAGGCCGAAAAGACGCTTTTCAGCTGAAAAACTTCTTTTCAAAAAAAGGTGTTCACACTTGAAAAGCAGCTTTTCATTTCATTGTTCTCAGAAAATAAGAAGCTCCTATTGGCTACATGTATACACATACAAAAAAAACAGAGAGACGAAATGTCAAACATCAGTGATAACCTCAATTTTAGTAATAGATTTTGACTATATGTACTCACAAAAACAGACTTCAAAGCAGGGTTGTGTTTTAGCTTTTTAGGGTTTTGCGCTGAAAAGCACACAAAAAGACGCTTTTCCTTTGACAGTTTTTCTATGGCGAAAAACGTAATATAATGTAGCTTTTCAGCTGAAAAGCCATTATTGTACCGTAAGCCGCTTTTCGGCCTAAGTGTGAACATGGTATTAAGAGTGATTTAAAAATTGTGAACTTTGATGAGCATAAGTATACGTCATATTTTGCTTTTTTACTTAAAACTAGTAAGAAATGATCTTCGACTGGGCCGAAGTTAAAATACCCCCACGGTCGAACCAAAGTATATTCAAAGTCTTAAGCAGTCAATAAAATGTGTATTTGTAAAAACATTTTCGTTATAGTTAGAACATATGTAGAAAATATTCGCTTTTGTTTTTTGATAAAGTCACTTTTTATGGGAGTGTATATTAAATAGTAAAGAGCATATGCAAAATTTCAAATACATATATTAATTTTTGTGGAATTCTAAGAGATTTAACCATTTTTTTAAAGTCACTTTGTATAGAAGGTAGATGTGGTTTTCATCCGATTTGGCTCATTTTCGAACTTGACCTTTATTTTTTAAATAAAAGTTTAAATATCGAATTTGGTGATGATAGCTTGAAAATTACGTCTGTAATCGTGATCACAGACAGACAGACAGACAGACGGACATGGCTAAATCGACTCCGGTGGTGATTCTAATCAAGGATATATATACTTTTTTATACCTACCACGCCTCCTTACGGGCGTTACAAACGGAGTGTCAAAATTAATATACCCCTTTTACGTTTTTTAAATGTGGGGGTATAAAAATACAAAAAAAGCTACTGAAGCCAGACAAAAATTAGTGGACGTATATGTCGAAGATATAATTAGAGAAATATCAGAACCACAATATCAGAAGTGGTTTGTCCTGTTCTGTTCCTTCCCGCTTCTTCCATGGAAATTCTTCAATCATGGATGCTCTTCGTATGGTAGGCCCTCGAAGGTTGAAGAAGACCAAATCGAGGCTCTCGTGGAGACAAACAAGCATTCGACAGTCAGAGAAAGTGTGAGTGCTCCAAATTAGTCCATTAAAAGCGTTTGCGATCATTTTCAGTGCGTTAATTTTATAAGAAATTTACATGTCTGGCCCCACGAATTGAAAGAAATTCACAAAGCCAATCGAATTGACATTTGCGATCGACTCATGAAACGTAAAAAACGACCGATTTCTCAAATATATGATTATGATTGACAAAAAGTGAATTGTCTACAATAATTTCAACAGAAAAAGAAGCTAGTCCAGGAAAGATGAAACATCGCAGAGGCAAGCAAAAGCAGATATTCACCAAAAGAAGGTTATACTCCCAATCTGGTGGGATTGGAAGGGGCCTGTCTACTACAAGCTTCTTCCCCAAAATAGAACCATCAATTCTGAATTCTACTGTGGGCAGAGGAATTAGCGGAAGGATAAGCGCAAGGAGTTAGACAAGTATAAAGTCATATATATGAATAAATATAAGGATGAAGACAAGTTTAAGGACAAGGCAAAGAATACATATAAGAATAAGGATAAGGTCAAAATCTTCGGGCGTGACCATAACAAACCCAACTCCATTCTTTTTCGAACCGAAAACGAATTAAGTGTTTCTAATTAAAATCTTTACGTTGAAAACTTTAAATAATATTATCCAAAAAGTTACATATTCCCGTTAATAAGATATCATTTTGAAATATTTATAATTGGATAGTTTTTGTGGCCAAATAAGAACAAAAACAAATGCGGGATTTTGTCGACAATTTCATGATTTGCAAATAACTTTTTAATACATAATAATTTTCAACAAATTTCTTAAGTTTTGACCAATTTCTATCAAAATTGAAATTCGAGAATAAAACTCGTATATTAAAAATTGAAACGTAGTAACACATGGTCCAATAAGTCCCGAGACTAACAACTAGGTGGCACCTCTAACGAAATATCGATATAATATTTCGATAGTTCCAACCTTCAAACAATACGTGTAAAAATTTCATGACAATCTAACGTTTAATTCAGAACTTGAAAATAATGGATTCAAAGCAATTCCGTGTGTTGATTTGATCACTGTTTTTTTATGGGAAAAATAACGTCCAAGCTGAGCAATGGCTTCGAAAGTGTTATTCGGACTCTGCTCCGTCAAAAGCAACCATTTGCCGATGGTATGCAGCGTTTAAACTTGGTCGTACAGACACAAATGGTGCTGAACGTTCAGGACGCCCAATTGAGGCAGTTGATCCACAAAACATAAAAAAAGTACACAAAATGGTATTGGCCGACCGTAAAGTGAAAGTGCGCGAGCTAGCTGAGGCTCTGAAGGTATCGGAAGGCAGTGTGGGAACAATATTACAGGAACATTTGTCGATGAGAAAGCTGCTTTCCAAATGGGTGCCGTGTTTTCTCACACCGGACCAAAAACAACAACGTATCGATGATTCGGAGAGCTGTTTGGCACTGTTTACAAAAAATAAACATGAATTTTGCGTCGGTATGAGACAATGGATGAAACATGGATCCTCCATTACACACCGGAATCAAAACGGTCGTCAGCTGAGTGGAGAGCAACCGATGAAAGCAGAAGCGACCAAAAACACAACAGTCGGCTGAAAAGGGATCCTGAAAAGGGATGAACATGAAATTTTGTTCATCGACTATCTCGAAAAGGGAAAAACAATCAACAGCGATTACATAGCGTTGTTGGAGTGTTTAAAGGATAAAATCGCAAAAAATCGGTCCCATTTGAAGAGAAAAAAAAATTCTTTTTCACCAAGATAATGCACCGTGTCACAAATCGATGAAAATGATGGCGAAAATCTACGAATTGGGCTTCGAATTGCTTCCTCATCATTGCTTCGACTACTGGCTCTTTGCTGACCTAAAAAAAATGCTTGCCGGCAAGAGATTTGGCTCCAATAAAAAGGTGATGGCTGAAACTGAAGCGTATTTTGAGGCGAAGCACAAATCGTTCTACAAAACCGGTATTGAAAAGTTAGAAAAGCGGTGGAATGAATGCATTGCTCTTGAAGGAACCTATGCTGATGAATAAAGAATATTTGCAAAAAATGTTTTTTTATTACTTAGTCTCGGGACTTATTGGACCATGTGTTAATAGATCAGCCATCAACGAAATTGCTTTTGCTTTAGAGTATTGTAATCTGATACCCTATTGGAATCATTAAAAAAAAGTTGAAACTGAAAATATTTTATTTTAAACTTTGATAATTTTAGTTTTGTGTAAATATTAAGAAATATTTAATTATGTATTATGAAAAACAAACAAAAAAAAAAATAAAATCATCAAGTTTAAAAAAGATTACTATTAAGTGTAAAGTAAATATAAAAATCGATGTCATCTTGGTCTCTTTTTGTTTTTATTGCAAAACTTTTGGGAAAGTTAAAAATAAGTTGGCTGCATCGTGGACACATCCGTAGGTTTTGACGTGACAGTGTCTCTTTATCCTTGTCCTTATCCTTTTATTTGTTCCCCAACTTGTCTTCATTTTTATCCTAATTATTGTCCTTCTTCCTGTCCAAACTCTTGTTTTCATCCATGTCCAAATTACTGACCTTATCCTTGTTCAAATCCTTTACTAATCCTGCTCCCACTTTTTTTCTTAAAGCCATATTTTGTAAAACGAACGCAGTCACTTGCGTTAAGATTTTCAGTCTGGTAATGCCTTTTTCATATGAAGTAAAACAAAGTCTCTCTCTCACTCAAAAATTTTCTACTAAGATATATTACCAGATAAGAAAACCCGAAGTGACGTGATTGCGTGCGTTTTACAAAATATGGCCATTAATCTTTTTCCTAACTTTTGTTCCAAATGTGTTCAACTCCTTGTTCTATTCCTTGGCCCATTTCTTTTCCTTATAATTTTCCAAATCTTGTCCAAAATATTGTTTTAGGTATGTCTCAATCTTCGTCCTTACCGTTTTCTTAGTCCTTGGCGAAGTCATCTTCCCAATTCTTGTCCTAATCCTTGTCCAATTCTTTACTCTAATCTGTGCTCAAATTGTTGTTCTACTCGTCTTATTCCTGGTCCCAATCTTTTTCCAAATCCTTGCTCTCATTCCTTGTCTAATCATTGCTCTAATACTAAACCAATTCCTTGTCTCAATACTTGTCCTTATTTTAATTTTAATACTTTTTTTTGTGCTTTTGCTACTGCATTTGTAGCATTCAGGTAACTTTTAGGTTACTCAGGGGTTCCTGAGAGACCTTATGACGCCATTAATATTTTTTTGTTTTTTTATTTTTATTATGTGATGGAAAACCTCAGCTTTACTGTGGTTCTACAAAATTTACCGTAGCGCTAATAGTCGCAGAGTTGTAATTCCATGCAACTTTTTTTATTGTTGTTGCATTATTTCAGCACTTGAGGTGGGTTGCCTCCGTGGTGTCGTGGCTCCAACAATTTCTTTTTTTTCGTAATAAAGTCATAGAACCATTTTTTATTGTTGCAGAATTAAATTTTTCGTAGCAGTTCTACTCAGCGCGTAATTCTCCAATTGTTTTTTTTTTTGTCTTAAAAGTTCAAAATTCACATTTGTCGTACCGCATATAACTCCAAGTAACAATTCTATGCAACTCCATTGCATGATTGATGCATTTTGTATCTTCTAGCTGCTCTCTTTGCGGTCTCATAACCACGGTTGCCACTTTGGTACAATTGTACCAAAATTGGTACATTTATTTTCACTTGGTACATCGGTACATTATTTTCTGATTTGGTACATTTTGTAAAAGTTTAGAAATTTCACAAAAATCGAAATTTGGTAGCACTGTTGGCGTAATGTTCAGTGTTCAAAGTTATGTTCAGCGGAAACTTGCATGGTATAAAGTTCTACTTTTATTCTGAGGGAAAGAAAGAGACAAAGTACACGATCATAATTAAAAGGAAAATGAAAAACCTGGATTTTCCGCCAATTTTTGTATAAATTATAAATTGTAATTTACAATTGTTCAATTGTACGCTTCACGAGTATGCAGGTGGAAGGAAAAACGCTGCTAATAGAAAGGTAATAGCAACACTCGATGTATAATATCATATCAAATTTAATAATATTTCACTAGCAGATTATAATAAGAAAACCAAAATCTGATGCCAATGACTGCGTAGATTTAAGGGAAGTGTCCACTTCTGACCGCGAAAGTGAAGCTGACAACAACTGATACAACAGGTAGTCCTTTTATTTTTATTGAAAAATTTATTAAAAATTTTAAAATTTTATTTTATAATGTTGATATTCCTTCCCAATCAAAGATTGACTACAAAAGGAAGTTTCATCCAGAATGGATGCAGCAATTTTCTTGGCTGCAAAACAAAAATGAGAATGTATTTTATATCGTCTGTGAGGAATCGTTAGTGAACCACTTTTCACACTTGCACAGAAATTCCAAGAATACTTTGCATTGCCAAATTAATGAAAAAAATAAATGAGATCACGATGGATGCATTCATATAACCCGACAAAAACATCCTTTGAAAAACATCCTATCAAAAATATAAGTTAATAGCATATAAAATAACTAGCTTCTTATGATCAATTGTGCTGTGCGTGTTATTAAGTTTGTACAAAATTGACCGAGAACCGGACCTACAGGTTTAACGCCGACTCCGAACGACAATGAACGGAATGTTCTTGTTCTCAAGAAGCTTTACATGGCATTTTGATTACTCTCTGAGGTTTTCCATTGTCTGCAGAGAGGTGGCGGTCATACAGAAAAATTATTTTAATTCAAATAATTATCTGTCGCTGCTGGGTTTCGAACCCGGGTCTCCAGGTTCGTTGACATAGAGGCCATGCACTTTAACCAACTACGCCACGGACGCCACGAATTATTATAATAGATGTTATCATACTGTTTTATTAAAAAAAAAATGGTACATTTTATTCCTTTTTGGTACATTTTTACGGACAATTTGGTACGAAAAAAAATAGGCGAGTGGCAACCGTGCTCATAACTACATGAATATTTTGTCTATTTTTGGCATGAGGCTTTCGAAGAGAGGGAAATTAAGAAATAGCAACAATGCCACACAGCTCCAAAATTTTGTTGGCAAAATAATGTGGAATGCGATAAGCAGAGAGAGAGAGAGAAAGAGCGGCAATAATTGTTTACAAAACTTGAAAGGGAGAGAGATTCAAAATACAGTTATGAGTATGAGTATGCATACATTTATTTTGCATTGCAAATATCACATTTATATTTAATTTTTTTTTTTGTTATTTGTATTATTCGGCACATCTGTAGCATAATACCTTTCGAATGATATAAGTTTCATTCCCATTTTTTTATTATAAATATTAGTACGACAACATTCGATGTTTGCGTACTGCTAGATAAGATTTATGCAAGATATTATAATAAGGAGATAAACGACTGGAAAGACCAAAAAACTTTCAATAAAAATCCCTATTTGACATATTTTTATAAAAAATTCTGAAACCCGAATCGTCTACGAAAAATAATCTACTTTGTTTCTCGTCGATTTTGAAAAGGTGTTATAACCAAATTGGCTTCCACACGGTGTTCTACAATGACTTTTGGGTTGGAGGCCAAAATGACAACCAAAATGGCTTTCGCCATGTTATCATTGAAAACTTAAAAAACCGTAGAGTTTTATGAAAATATTTGCAATTTTATGACCGATCTAAAATCTCTGACAATAAATGGGCATTTCCACCCGGTTGTAGACAAACGAAACTCTACGCCAATCAACATAGGTTATGCTTGCGAGATTATGCTACTACAGCCAGTACTATACTTCCCGAAGGTCCAGCCCACAGTAGTCACCCCAGGAAAATGTTCCACAAAGAATGAATCGCATCAATACCATCGACATCAGATTAATATGCACGAAAGAATATTTGTATTTATACTGTGACTTTTCGACCCTAAATTGTATATCACTAGACAAAATACACATTTCCCTTTATGAAGTAGCCCAGTAAAAAATACTGTTGATGCTACTCCTCCTTCTGTAATGTATCTTCGTTAGCACAACTTTGTTTGAAAACTAGGATGAGTACCCATGGGTATTCTTCTGGTATCCCATAGCCAAAGAATGCAAAATACACAGAATCGTTGCATTGTTTCCTTAAACCTCCAATATTAGAAAATGTCAATACAAGGTCAATGTAAATGATATTTCAGCGGTTTATCTAAGTGGATCTACTGGATTCCCGTTTTAAAAAATTGTTGTATTGCATAATGGCTTATGCTTCGCAGGCATAAGGCTACTATTGTGTGCAATAGTCTCACCTACATACTACTAGGATTTAGCGACACACTAAAGGCTCAAGGTGGGCCTTATTTTTTTCCTTTTTATACATGCATAAAGGGAGCAATCCTCCTTACACCTGAAACATCCTCCTTTATCCTGGCTTTGAACAGGCTGGAGGTAATTCTGGTGGAGTTGCTATTCACTGGTGTTATATCTCTTGAAATAGCATTTGAAGTTTTACTTTCGGTTTATGTTCGTAACCAATATTTCAATTTTTGTATTGATTTAAGTTAGCCGTGCCACCATGTTATTAGTGGGTGCATTATGCTCATTTTGTAAACAGTACAGTCATATTTGCATTTGCCAATAGACTTAAATTTGTTTCTTTACCTAATTTGTTCTTTCTAGTGCTTACATAAACAAAATATATTGTTTTAAACATATCAAGCTCAATTGGGAGTGTCACACTTATTTTCGACCACTGGCGTTCTTGTTTAGCCATTTTCTACAGTTTCATCCTCCTTGTGGAGATACCTTTTGTTCAAAATTGAACCGGACTGAATGAAAAAACAACAATCTTCATAAAACTAATGATATTTATAAGCTGGTAACACTACGAGGGGTACTATTTATATTTCGGTAACTGGCAGCACTAATGCTAATAGCTAAAATCTGGTATCACCACAATAAAGTTTGACATTTGTTAGCATAAATGTACTCACAACGTTTTGATGTACAAGTACTTTTTGTTTTGTTTACAGTGAGTTAAGAAAATCAATTTGTTTAAAAAATGGAAATTTCAAGAGAAGGTTGGATTATTTTTCACAACTTTCGACGTGGATTATCTCAACAAGAATGTGATGATGAACTCAGTTATTTGTATGACGATAAAGCACCATCAAAAACCACAGTATACCGCTGGTAAAGTGAATTCAATGGGGGTCGTAATTTGTTCGCCGATGAATTCCGTGAAGGTCGTCCAACATCGGTTGTTGTACCACAAAACATCGATGCAGTACGTGAACTAATAATGCAAGATCGTCATGTGACTTATCGTGAGATAGAAGCACATTAGTTCCACTTCCATACATTCGATTTTGCATGAACACTTATCTGTAAAAAAAAATTTGTTCTCGTTGGATACCCCATAATTTATCAATCGCTCAAAAAAGTCTCGCGTCGATTGGTGTAAGGAAATGATTAAAAAGTTCAATCGTGGTGCTTCAACAGACGTGTATAAAATCGTGACAGGTGACGAATCATTGATATATGTATTTATGTTATGTGTATGAGCCGGAAACATAACAGTAGTCGACCGTGTGGGTATTCCAAGACGAGGTAAATCCAACAAAAAGTTGTTCACGCACGAAGCACTGCGAAGAAAATGGTCGCCTTTTTTTCACCAAATGGGTTATGTGGCCACTGTTCCGCTTGAGCAACGTAGGACAGTCAATTCTGAATGGTACACGACCATTTGTTTGCCGGAAGTCTTCGGAGAAATTCGCAAAACCAACCGCCAAAGACAAATCATTCTCCATCATGTCAATGCGAGCTCTTACACATTTCGTCAAACCTGTGCATTTTTGAGCAGTCAAAACGTCGAATTGATGACTCATCCTCCATACAGTCCTGATTTGGCACCCAATGACTTCTTCTTGTTCCCGAATATCAAAGGTAAACTGCGTGGTCAACGATTTACGAGTGCCGCAGAAGCAGTTGAAGCGTTCAAAAACCATGTTTTTGAGGTGTCTCAAGAGGAATGGAAAAACTGCTATGACATGTGGTTTATGTGTTATTTTGGAAAACAATAAAGCCATTTACATTTAAAAATGTTTGTTATTATTTGCTTTTCCCGATATATAAATAGTACCCCTCGTATCACGAAGTTTCCTTCTTATTGCTTTGAAAATAATTTCACCTCGAGCTTGACCTGCGAATTTCAAAATGGAAAAAAAAAGTTAACAAAGAGTGTGTTTGAAATTGTGTTTCACCTACGGAATTTCTTGTCCGGATGCATTGAAAATGTCGCAGAAAACCCATGGGGAGTCTGCTCTATCACGTACGTAGGCATTTGAGTGGTACAAATTGTTTACAGAGGGTGTAACATCAGTTGACAACTTGCACCACCCACCCTTCTCGTTAATCAACATCAATAAACAATGCAAATGTCAAAAACGTATAGTAAAGAAAATCGTGCTCGAAAATCGTCGTGTGACCGTGAGAAATAAAGCTGCCGAGCTTGATATATCGACTGTATCGGCGCACAGCATTTTACCATAATGTTCTAGGCATGCGACGGGTTGCAGCGCGTGTTATGCCAAAATTGCTCAATTTCCTTCAAAAAGATTTACGCAAAACTGTCCCTCAGGGCATGATTTTAATTGACAATACGAACATTGAGCGCTTCATTACTGGTGACGAGACTTTGGTATATGAGTATGACGTCGAAAATAAAAATATGTTTATTCGTTCCATAGTAGCTTCTACATTTTTCAAAGATCTATATTGCAACATTCTAGATGTATGTTACTCATCATATATTCTTTCCAATGAGCTAAAGATGTCCAAAATCGGTTAAGATTTGACAAAATGAGAGCTTTTTGTATGATAGCAAACATATACATGGGAATCAGTGTTTTATGACGAAAAAAAAAAGTTAAAACTGCCGCCATTTTGCCAATTCTCAACCAATATTGATGGTTTTGGATTCAGAGAAAAGGTATTTTTACGTGTAATGAGTTTTTGTGAAAAAAAGATGTCATTCATGCAGCATTATATCATTTAAATGTATAGAAACACTAATTTTTTTTATGAAATTAAAGAAAAATTAAGGAATTTGCTTCGCTACACGCTTCATTTTGTATTTTATCGTATTTATATTTATACAGCCTTATTTTACGTGAAATTCTACTGAAAAGAAGTGGAATTTGTTTTTCATTTCCAATAAGGCAAATAGCTGTAAAAATTCAATTAACGTCGGCGCAACAAAAATCGAACCTTCCAACTTTAAAAACAAATTAAAAAAAATTGTGACGACATTGAGAGGTCAGACCAAGTGCGATGGACTCACAACATGTCCCTCTTTAAAAATTTCTATAAAGTTTGGTTGTGCTTTTTTAGCCGTCACACTGTGTTTTAAAAGCGTAAATCGACGGTGCTTACGAAAAAAATCTTCCGACAGAAAATTGCGGCGAAGAAAATCTGTTTGTTCAAAATGCGGCGGAAAAATCACCTTTATCAAAATGCGGCGAAAAAATCACTTTTATCAAAATGCGGCGAAAAAAATCTTTTTATTTTATGCTTACTTTTTTCATGTTAGACAGTGTGTTAGAAAATTTCGAAAATATTCATTGCTTTTTTTAAAAAGTTTTTATGTAAAATTTCGAAACAATCATATCGTCGTTGCGCATACAAAAAAGGCTATGTGAAAAATTTCGATTTTTTTTTTATGTTACCATTTAATAGCCATATGTATGCCCCATCTATTCACTAAATGGTTTCTTGATATTCTTATTGGTTCAGAAGTAAACAAATGTGAAAGTTAGCCAGCTATGTGAAAATAGTATTGAAATTGTTAAAAAACAAAAATGTTTTTTTCGTCTCCTGAAAAATTGTTCAAAAACACATAACCTTTTTTGTATGCGCAACGACGATATGAAATATATCATTGTTATATTATTTGTTGGTAAAAATCATTTTATAGAGTACTATAAGGAATTATAAAGATGAAATTATAATTATTTGAAAACATAATTTTTTTCAGAAAAATTGTTCCCACTCCTTTAAAAATACAGCGTTGTTAACGTCACACTCTGAAAAGAGATTTTCTTCGCCGCATTTCATAAAAAGAGATTTTATTCGCCGCAGTTTAAAAAAAATGATTTTCTTGATCGCGTTTAAAGAAAAGATAGTCTTTGTAGGGACCGTCGAAATATTCATTTGTCTTAAAAAAAAAAAAAAATAAATAACTGGCCATTTCAGGCCCTTGAAAGGACTTTGACCTAGCTTGTTAGGATCAATTGTGTTGTGCGTGTTATTAAGTTTGCACACAATTGACCGAGAAATGAACCTACAGGGTTAACGCCGACTCCGAACGGCGATGAACGAAATGTTCTTATTCTCAAGTAGCTTTACATGGCATTTTGATTACTCTCTGAGGTTTGCCATTGTCTACAGAAAGGTGGCGGCTGTACAGAAAAATTATTTTAATTCAAATAATTTTCTGTCGCTGCTGGGGTTCGAACCTGGGTCTCCAAGTTCTTTGACATAGCGGCCACGCACTTTAACCAACTACGCCACGGACGCCACAATTTTTTTTGTCTTTCTTGATTGAAATAAAATCTGTTTTGAAATTCTAGCTTGTTTTATTTTTTAAATATATTGTTGTGTGATATATGCATAGCAGTCTATCCATTAATCCGAATATTTTGTTAATCCGAATCGGGGGTTGCAATCATTAATTCGGATTGGCGAGCTGGCACTGTATATGAATTTTTTAAAATTTCAAGATTTTTATCTCCTAAACTATTCGAGACCGACAAAATTTTATTGTAACAATAGGTTTAGGAGGTCCATATACATATTATAAAAATAAGAAAAAAAAAAATATTTAGGAGTGGGCCCCAAAGTAAAATTATTCCAAAGTCTGACAATATCGCTTGTGACGTCATGCTCTCTTTCTCTCTCATTTGCGGAACGCGTAATCTTGTTTCTATCATTCTTGACCCCAGTCAAGTAAAATTACAAAGCAATCCCCATTACATATTTTATCTTATACCAACTATAACTTTTGAATCATAAGTATTGAAATTAGGAACGAAATGCATGAAGTTTAAGCATAGGCACATGGCCTGGCTGGGATTCAAACCCGGGACGTCTCTGGTTTGAGTCAAGCGCGCTTCCACTCGACTTTCGAAGCCAACAAAATTTCCCTCGATTAACGCTCTTCCGTACCTTTGTTGAGAACAAAACTGCCATTCAAGGTACATATCAATTAACCATTATAACAACCCCTGTTTGCTAGACAACTCACCTTCAAAAATAACTTTTAATTAATTTCGTGCCAACACACCTTTACTAAGTTTATATTCGTAACTGCTTCTTATAGATGAAGTGGTACTTACGAGCAATGGTCTATAAATAGACTCAGCTACTGCTATAACAATTTAATTAATTTAAATCTTGAAAACAAATACACATGCGTCAATGAATACACTCTTAATTGTTGCGAAAAATTCGTTTATTAAATTGAAATTTCATTCATGCATGAAAATAAAAAACTGATGCTTCACTTTAATGTCAAAGATCTATTGTTTTATAATTAAGATTTACGACGAACAATAGAATTTTATTATGCTCTTTCCTTTCTATTTCCTGTCTCTTTCCTAATCACCGTAGAAGTCTTCCAAAATTTGAAGGATTGCATAATGAAAAGAATTTCAATAATAATTAACTAGCTTATAATATATATTTTTTTTTTTTAATTTAAATTTTCTAATGTTTGATGAACAGGTTCTCAAATACTTAAACAATTCATTCGACAAGCAATAAACAAAGAGAAGAAATGATAAAGAGCGAGAATTTGCTGTCGATCGTCAGATCAAATGTGCTACCAGTTTTTCTAGATGTAAACAAGATGAAGGTGCTTCAACGTCGTCGACGTCTGAAGCTGCTGACCACACGACAAATTTGAGGCATAACATTTCGATTCAGCTGAGGGAAGCAGCATAGATCAACTAGCAACTAATATCAAATGAGTAGCGATCGTGGAGGGCTTCGAGATAAGCTGAGCGTCTTGCATGAGTTTAGTTTAGCGGCAACAGCGTTTGATGAAGAATCAATTTATAATTTTTTTTTTATCGTTTTCAACACGCGCGTTCAATTCAGTGCTTGAGGATATGTTTAAATTATTACTGCTTGGATTGAAGAATTAATTTAAGTTGAAGAAGTGATTAAAAAGAAATAAATTTAAAAATAAAATATAGAACTGGAAGTTTACGTTTAAAAAATGGATATAAACGTAAATAATGGCAACGCAAACGCGTTTGCACAACCAAGATTAAACTATTTTGAAAAACTATGGCAATACCGGAAATATTTAATAGTTGAACCATTTATCTTCTTCTATGTGATGGCCAGTGTTTTTAACAGTGTGGCAATACAAAACTTCCCGCTCGATAAGGTGCAGGATAAACAAAATCTATCAAAATCAATATAAAAAATTTTATAATAAATCTTCAATTAAAAAAAAAAGCTCTAAAACGACTGTTTGCCTTTATTTTAGTCTTGTCGCGTCAACTTGAAATATAATAAGATCGTTTGTGATACTACTTTGGATAAATCGGTGCTTGGCATTCTATGCGATGGTTATTCTTTTGCCAATACGACGAAGGGCCCAACACCAGAGATGCAGAACATAACCGTCGATTCGGTGGGCTTTAATTATACGGTGTGCAAGGCCGAGGTTGAGGCACAGATTTTGGCTTCAGACATTTCTGGAAAGCGGGCACCAATAGGTGGGTAGTACAATTAAAGAATCCTAGTGGAAATTTTGAATTAAACCTATAATTTCTGGCCTGAATATCACCTAAGAATTCAGGTTTTATAGAAGTTAGCAACTCAACCTGAAATTGGATATAACATTTATGAAAAATTCAGCTGAGAGTTCGAATATGAGAGTCAGTAATGTTTCAGCGCTGATATCTGATATGGAAAAAATATATGCCTGATGTTTTAAGATTATAATTTAGATCTTTAGAACCAGACATAATCAGTATGTTAGATTAGACATGCTGAATTAAATTTTACAGTTATCTATCTCTATCTCTATCTCTATCTCTATCTCTATCTCTATCTCTATCTCTATCTCTATCTCTATCTATATCTCTATCTCTATCTCTATCTCTATCTCTATCTCTATCTCTATCTCTATCTCTATCTCTATCTCTATCTCTATCTCTATCTCTATCTCTATCTCTATCTCTATCTCTATCTCTATCTCTATCTCTATCTCTATTTCTATCTCTATCTCTATCTCTATCTCTATCTCTATCTCTATCTCTATCTCTATCTCTATCTCTATCTCTATCTCTATCTCTATCTCTATCTCTATCTCTATCTCTATCTCTATCTCTATCTCTATCTCTATCTCTATCTCTATCTCTATCTCTATCCCTATCTCTATCTCTATCTCTATCTCTATCTCTATCTCTATCTCTATCTCTATCTCTATCTCTATCTCTATCTCTATCTCTATCTCTATCTCTATCTCTATCTCTATCTCTATCTCTATCTCTATCTCTATCTCTATCTCTATCTCTATCTCTATCTCTATCTCTATCTCTATCTCTATCTCTATCTCTATCTCTATCTCTATCTCTATCTCTATCTCTATCTCTATCTCTATCTCTATCTCTATCTCTATCTCTATCTCTACCTCTATCTCTTCTAATTCATCTTCATCGTCATCGTCATCGTCATCTACATCTACATCTACATCTACATCTACATCTACATCTTCATCTTCATCTTCATCTTCATCTTCATCTTCATCTTCATCTTCATCTTCATCTTCATCTTCATCTTCATCTTCATCTTCATCTTCATCTTCATCTTCATCTTCATCTTCATCTTCATCTTCATCTTCATCTTCATCTTCATCTTCATCTTCATCTTCATCTTCATCTTCATCTTCATCTTCATCTTCATCTTCATCTTCATCTTCACTTCATCTTCATCTTCATCTTCATCTTCATCTTCATCTTCATCGTCATCTTCATCTTCACCTTCATCTTCATCTTCATCTTCATCTTCATCCTCATCTTCATATTCATCTTCATCGTAATCTTCATCTTCATATTCATCATCATCTTCATTTTTATCTCCATCTCTAACTGAAGCTCCATCTTCATCCCCATCTCTAGCTCCATCTATATCTTCATTTCCATTTCTATCGCCATCACCGTCTCCATCATCATCTTTGTCTTCTTCTTCAAAATCTTTCCTTATCTTCATCTTTATTATTATCTTCAACTTCCAGCCTTAGAATCACCTGATCTGATTATTTTGAGAAACTCAAACCTGAGTTCCAGTCTTAACCCTCTGCAGCTGAAGTGGTAGTCTGACAGACACCGGAAATCAAAACTTCGTGCGTACAAACGTAAAATTCGAAGTTACGATCTCTACGCCCTCGTTTCCTTTTCTACTCATTAATTTGTTGTTATGTGGAAAAAATAACTTATAATTATTTGCTGTTGTATGGAATAAGGTCCAGAAAGTTACAGTCATCATAGGAAATCTGTTAAAAAGTGACTACCCCACGTCAGACCCCACGTCAGAGGGTTAATTACGGATGCCTGAGTTCATTTTCGGTGGAATATTTTTAAAGTTGTGTTTACAAAATATTAAAGTTATCACTCACAGAAAAACAGGAATAGAAAATGTTTAAAGCTTCTTCTCTAAATGTTTTGTTATCATTCCCATTTGTAACTGAGAACTTTATAATCATATAATAATGCTTTAATAGAAGTGGGTGAAGTTTCTTAAATGGTCTTAACAAAAGAGAAATGTTTGAAACTGCGAACAAATTTTAGCGCTATATGGGAAACAGAGTTATCTATAACGAGTTTGCAGGTAGGCGGTGTATTATTCACATGTTTTATATTCATATTCATGTATAATTACAGCTATGAGAAATCTGCATATTTTTGTAGATGTAGTAAGATTTTATTTTTGCTCATAAAATCCATAAATAAATAAAATATTCAAAGAGAATAGTAAAGCAATAGTATGAACGATCGTTTGTATCGTATCTGAAAATTGTGGTTTGACAGATCAGCTTGTTTACTAAATGAAACGTCTTCTAAATCGTCTTATAAATAAGACGTTACTTTGAAATAATAAAAAATATGAATTCATACGAGAAGTTAAATCTCCAAATTTCTATTATTAATAATCAAAATAAGAGAAAATTTTGTTGTTGAAAGATAAAAAAAAAAAAAAAATAAATAACTGGCCATTTCAGCCCTTGAAAGGACTTTGACTTATGTAGCTTTTTATGATCAATTGTGTTGTGCGTGTTATTTAGTTTGTACACAATTGACCAAGAACCAGACCTACATGTTTAACGCCGACTCCGAACGGCGATGAACGGAATGTTCTTGTTCTCAAGAAGCTTTACATGGCATTTTGATTACTCTCTGAGGTTTGCCATTGTCTGCAGAGAGGTGGCGGCCGTACAGAAAAATTATTTGAATTCAAATAATTTTCTGTCGCTGCTGGGGTTCGAACCTGGGTCTCCAGGTTCATTGACATAGCGGCCACGCACTTTAACCAACTACGTCACGGACGCCACATTGTTGTTGAAAGATCCTATTTTCTTTTTTGAGGATACTTTTCCTGATTATAAAGGGTATATCAACAAAAGGTACAGGGTTGCCCAGGCATATTATTTAACAATTGGTCACTTGGCAATTCGGTGCAATTTCTGAGTTGTCAACAACTAAGTAGCACCGAAATAGCCACAAATAATAATTTTCAAGCAATTTATAATATTGATATTATGGATATTTTCAAATTTGCAGGCGCCATTTTGCATGCACCATCTTGAACATTTCTAATTTTGTCGTATGGAGTAAGTTGGTTATATTTCGGTACCAACTTTCTACTATCACCTGGTGTACTAACAAAATTCTTTACCATAACGTAATCAGCTATATTAAATTATCTTTCTGAACGACTATTTAAATTTTTTAATATTTTTATTTTTTAAAGTTGTTATATGTCAACTCTCTCCGCTATATAGTTTAACTCTCCTAAGCGTTCTTATAAATAATCTATAATTATTCCTCTCTGCCTCAACCCAAATAAAAGTTTGGAGGGTGCCTTACCTTTTCTACTATTAATAGTATTATTCAGTGCAAATTCTAACTCCGGTAGAATCTTACCTAGTGAAAACTTAGTGACCGAAAAGGTACTTTTAGCGATCATTGGTTCAAGGCACTTATTCACTCTCTATACTTCTTCATTCGCTTGCGGTGAGCCAGTCTTAATCTTTATATGTTGTATGTTACATTTTTGTCTTCCAAAAATTCTTTAAAGTCGTCAGACATAAATACACTTCATCAATCAGACAATACAACTACTGGAAAACTGTAAGTGTTAAAGTAATTCTCTAAACAACTTATTGTTTCTTTAGTATCCGTTGACTTTACTGCGGACAGTCTATTAAACTACGTAAATGCGTCAATTATTAAAAACATGTATATATTTTGAGCCATCTTCAAATTTTATTTACTTACTTACTTATCTGGCGCTTACAACCGTTGGTCGGTTTTGGCCACGTATAAGAAATTGCTCGAGCCATTTTTGTTTTGCGCTTGCTGGCGCCAGATGGAAACGCCAAGCGTATTCAGGGTATCCAACACTTGATCCTTCCAACGAAGATGTGGGCGTCCTCTTCTGCGTTGACCACCACCGGGCACCGAATCAAATATTTTTGCTCTGAACCTTCGTTTTCCATGACCGGAGCCAATCGATTTTAATGCGTTTAACTATGTTGATATCAGCGTACGGCTCATACAGCTCGTGGGTCGAATTTGGTACTCGCCATTGACGCAGATTGGACCGGAGATCTTACGAAAGATCTTTCTCTCGAAAGCTCCCTGGTGTTCCTCAGTGTCATTCTGCAAATACGGATGAACGGTCTGAAGTCACACTGATAAGGTCCAATCAGCTAGTTTACGACAGGCTTCAGTCTTTCACATAATACTTTCACTAATAATACACACTGGACAAGACCTTATATGCTATATTAAGAAGGCATTTCCCACGGTAGTTGGCGCATATGGTGGGGTCGCCTTTCTTGAGGATTGGGCAGAGCACACTGAGGTTCCAATAATTTGGAATGCATTCTTCCGACCATATTCTGTATAGAAGCGCATAAATGCATTAAAATAGAGCTTCGCCTTTATTCTTGAAGAGCTCAGTAGGTAAGCCATCGGCTCCTGCAGCTTTGTTGTTTTTAAGCCGAGCTATAGCTTTCAAAACTTCACTATGGTTGGGCAGCGGAAATTCAACGCTGTCGTCCTCAATTGGGGATATCATCTCTATTGGTAGGATTGATGTCGTCGTCGCTATTCAGAAGCATATAGAATTTTTCTCTCCACACTATTAGTAACTCTGGATATCTGTCACTAGATTCCCGTTTTCATTCTTGAATGAAGAGGCCCCGGCCTTGAAACCATCCGCCAGTCGTCTTTTTTCGAAAAATTTTAGGACCTCATTCTTGTTACCATGCATCTTAATTTCCTCGCACTCACACATTTCCGCTTCTTTTTTATTTTGCCTGAAAATGTGTCTCTCTTCCCTCCTCTTCCTTTTGTATCGCTCCCTCCTTAGCAGCACGCGTTACAATCGACTGCAGGGTGGCTTTGTAGGCGGCGTTTTTTTCTGCAGTGGCGTCGCGACACTCCTGGTCGTGCCACTGGTTTCGGTGAGAGCGGTGATAGCCAATCACCTTTTTAGAACGTATACATAGAGTGGCAAATTTGAGTCTACGGCGCGCTTATCGCCGATCGGAGGAGTTCTTTCTTGAAGCAGAAGTGAGAGTCGAGTAGTAAAGTCATCGGCTATTTGTTTTGATTGCAGTTTTTCGACGTCTAACTTTCTCTGTGCTGGATTGCGCACATTCTTGGTTGCGCACAGACAAGATAATGATCCTAGTCTATATTGGTACCATGAATCGTGCGTAAACCTAAATACTGGAAGAGTGGCTTCCGTTTATCAAAACGTGATCAATTTGGTTGCGCATATTTTGATCAGGAGAAAGACAAGTGGCTTCAATCTAGTGCTACTAACGACCATGTTTCGCACTGCGGCAAAGTCAATCAGCCTCATTGCATTATCGGAGGTATTATCATGGAGGCTGAACTTTCGGACTGTTGGACCAAAGACATTTTCTTTTCCCACCTTGGTGTTGAAGTCAGCAAACACGATTTTTAAGTGGTGGCGGAGGCTGCGCTCATAGGCCTTTTCAAGGAGCTCGTAGAAGCTGTCTTTGGTCTCATGTCCTTGTCCTGTCTTGTCTTCTGCCTGATATGTGCGGAGCGTGCGCACATATCAGGCCTATTTTGAAAAATTTTGCCTTAAAACGAATTATGGCAAGTCTCTCGTTCACAGGCGTGAATCTTGCCAACCACGAATCCGTTTTCGACATGGATAATGCTGGCTTCACCAGGTTGAGTCAGTCAGACAGGCCGCCATGTGAAGATCGCCCACCTGACCTTCACGCCTTGCCTTGTGAGGATCGTCTTTCCATCTTCAATTTTACCGGACCAAAATGTTCAAGTTAAATAGTTTTAAATGCCACATCTTCCTTCGGAATATTGTGTAACATGCCTTCATATCTTCCAGATTTTGACGAAAAAATAATGCACTTCAAACAATTGCTTAATTGTCCTATCACCTTTTCCTTCATTTTGGGAAACCGACACATTTTTGTTATCGCCTCTAAACCTTTTCTCTTCCTCTATGACCTATTTCATCATGATATACATAAACGCAAAACCCCTTCCCTTCCATCATTTGAGGTACATAAAACAAAACTTTATTACTATTTTTTTTTATACACTGACCCATTTCTCATTTCAAAACTATTACTCTCCTTTTCTTCTAAATCTTTTTTTAACTTTTGTATAACTTCATCTTTGCCTTGACTAAATAAAAATTTCATGTCACAGTTTGTTTCCGGCTCATCAGGACGATCACAGTAGGAATATTTTTCCTTGAAAAAATCGAAAATTGCTCTTTTATGTTATATAAGGAGTCAACATGTTATTATTAATACATATTACACTTATCATGTTATATTTCCATCGACATAAAGTTTAACCAAATTCATTTGTACAATCTTTTAATTTTAACTGCAATTGAGCTTTCTTAAAAAATTCGTACCTAGTAATACTGAATAATTATTGTTTCATTTGGAACAACATATAAACTCATTTCAACATTTCTTTTTCCATATAAAATTTTTTGTTTAATTTCACCAATTAATGTTAGTTGACTTTTATTTAATCCATATTTCTTACGTTTAATTTCATTATTTTTATTAATTATTACATCAGGCACAAACTTGTAGTATATCAAACTGGCTGAACTCCCTGTTATTAATCAGTTAGGCTTCCTAAATAAATATTATAATTTATGTCAATACTTTCACAATTAATTGTATACAATAGAATCCTTACATAACACTGAGTTACAAAATGACACTTTATAAAAGGTGCAGAGTTCTCGATAGCCAATTTTGAATGCATTTTAGCTGCTGATTTCAAATATGGACTCCGTTTTTCTCCATCAGCTCGAGTTTTTGAGTTATAGGCAAAAACATGAAAATCAGTTCTTTTTCTGATAATTTTGCTATGTCTATTACACTGATTTACCGATTTGTATTACGATGACGAATTTCAATAAAGAAATATTAGACCTTTCAATTTTTGCACTTAAAATTACAATATATTTGACAGTTTTGAAGATATCGACGTTCAAAGTGGAAAAAATGTCAAAATTTTACGTAGGCTGCGCTTTTGAAACCCTGTATCTTTAATATTTTTCAACGGATTTGCAAAAACTTTTTTTTACTTGATAGAAAATCTCTCGAATTTTAATAAGCATTTTTTTTTTATTATCTTACATTTTTTCGAAGAAATAAAAAAAAAGAAAAATTTTTTAAATTAATTTTATTAAAATTCAAGTACAGTTGATAAGGTTTTTTGATAAGCAATTGATAAAAAAGGACCATGTTTTGCTTACATAAGTAGAAAAATGCCGGGAATAAGTTTAGAAAAGCTTAAAGCTGGTGTAATGGATGGTCCGCAGATAAGGCAGCTAATGAAAGACCCAAATTTTAAAACCTCGATGACTAACCTTGAGCGAAAGGCATGGGTGCTATTTGAATAAATTGTCAAAAAATTTTTAGGCAATTGCAAAGCAAGTAATTTTGAGCAACTAGTCATCAACATGCTAGACAGTTTTAGGGATCTTGGATGTAATATAAGCATTAAGATTCACTATCTACACAGCCATTTATCACGCTTCCCTGAGAATTTAGAAAACACAAGTGATGAACAAGGTGAGCATTTCCATCAGGACATGAAAATAATGGAAGACCGCTACCAAGAAAGATGGGACAAACATATGATGGCAGACTATTATTGGAGTCTTAAGCGAGATGGTCCTAATGCCTTTCATTCCAGAAAGTCACTGAAGAGAAGTTTTTCAAGTCGTAAATGATGTATAAAAAAAAAACCTTATCAACTGAACTTGAAATTTAACAAAATTAATTTTAAAAAATGTTTCTTTTTTTTAATTTATTTGAAAGAATGTAAGATAATAAAAGAAAACTAAAATGTTTATTAAATTGGAGAGATTTTCTATAAAGTAAAAAAAGTTTTTGCAAATCCGTTGAAAAATATTGAAGATACAGGGTTTCAAAAGCGCAGCCTACGTAAAATTATGACATTTTTTCCACTTTGAACGTCGATATCTTCAAAACTGTCAAAGATATTGCACAATTTATGTGCAAAAATTGAAAAGTCTAATATTTCTTCATTGAAATTCGTCATCGTAATACAAATCGGTAGATCAATATAATAGATATAGTAAAATTATCAGAAAAAGAACTGATTTTCTTGTTTTTGCCTATAACTCAAAAACTCGAGCCGATGGAGAAAAACCGAGTCCATATTTGAAATCAAGAAACCAAACTAGTCTATAATCAGCTGAAAAATCTCCGGCACCAAAACGTCTGTCGGGCTGTGTAATCATTAGCTCCGTCCTCATTCATTTGATTAAACGAACGGGCAAGATGTCAAAATTCTGCACAGACATGACATGCACCAAGTTCCCCCTTTGGCTTTTGACGCTCATGCATATGTCCAATGGAACAACGGTTAAACTTATATTAGATCCTGTGGTCCTTGGTTTCCCCTATATCGACGACACCTGATTATTGAAATTTTCTGCTATGTTGTCTTTCTTTAGATTGATTTTTTTAAAAGATTGTGATATTTTGTCGAATCTTTAGTCACTGCAATCGAGCTTGAGAGCGTGGCATTTCATTGACCAAATATTCGAGTGAATCTCGTTCGTCGTTGGCCAATGTAATGGCCAGGATAGTTTTGTTTTAAAAATATTCTTGAAATATCTCATTTGTCTTCAACTTTCTATTCTTGAACTCTCGTTTAAATGTCAATCGACTTGTATGATCTTCAAAGAATATTTCCATTTCTGTCAATAGCTTTTCACATGGCACACTCATTAGATCAATTCGAGATTGAAACCATTTAAAAGCTCTTCCTTTCAGTTTTGTACCCATAATGATAATCATAATGATAATCATAATGATAATCATAATGATAATGAAAATGATAATGATAATGATTATGATACTGATAATGATAATGATAATGATAATGATAATGATAAAGATAATGATAATGATAATGATAATGATAATGATAATGATAATGATAATGATAATGATAATGATAATGATAATGATAATGATAATGATAATGATAATGATACTGATAATGATAATGATAATGATAATGATAATGATAATGATAATGATAATGATAATGATAATAATAATGATAATGATAATGATAATGATAATGATAATGATAATGATAATGATAATGATAATGATAATGATAATGATAATGATAATGATAATGATAATGATAATGATAATGATAATGATAATGATAATGATAATGATAATGATAGTGATATAGTGATAGTGATAGTGATAGTGATAGTGATAGTGATAGTGATAGTGATAGTGATAGTGATAGTGATAATGATAATGATAGTGATAATGATAATGAAAATGAAAATGAAAATGATAATGATAGTGATAGTGATAGTGATAGTGATAGTGATAGTGATAGTGATAGTGATAGTGATAGTGATAGTGATAGTGATAGTGATAGTGATAATGATAATGATAGTGATAATGATAATGAAAATGAAAATGAAAATGATAATGATAGTGATAGTGATAGTGATAGTGATAGTGATAGTGATAGTGATAGTGATAGTGATAGCGATAGTGATAGTGATAGTGATAGTGGTAGTAACAATGATAATGCTAATGATAATGATAAAGATAATGATAGTGATAGTGATAGTGATATAGTGATAGTGATAGTGATAGTGATAGTGATAGTGATAGTGATAGTGATAGTGATAGTGATAGTGATAGTGATAGTGATAGTGATAGTGATAGTGATAGTGATAATGATAGCAATAGTGATAGTAATAGTTAGAGTGATAGTGATAGTGATAGTGATAATGATAGTAATAGTGATAGTAATAGTTAGAGTGATAGTGATAGTAATAGTGATAGTGATAGTGATAGTGATAGTGACAGTGATAATGATAATGATAATGATAGTGATAGTGATAGTGATAGTGATAGTGATAGTGATAGTGATAGCGATAATGATAATGATAATGATAGTGATAGTGATAGTGATAGTGATAGTGATAGTAATAGTGATAGTAATAGTGATAGTGACAATGATAATGATAATGATAATGATAATGATAGTGATAGTGATAGTGATAGTGATAGTGATAGTGATAGTGATAGTGCTAGTGATATAGTGATAGTGATAGTTATAGTGACAATGATAATGATAATGATAATGATAATGATAATGATAATGATAATGATAATGGTAATGATAATGATAATGATAATGATAATGATAATGATAATGATAATGATAGTGATAGTGATATAGTGATATAGTGATAGTGATAGTGATAGTGATAGTGATAGTGATAGTGATAGTGATATTGATAGTGATAGTGATAGTGATAGTGATAGTGATAGTGATAGTGATAGTGATAGTGATAGTGATAGTGATATAGTGATAGTGATAGTGATATTGGTAGTGATAGTGATAGTGATAGTAACAATGATAATGATAAAGATAATGATAGTGATAGTGATATAGTGATAGTGATAGTGATAGTAATAGTGATAGTGATAGTGATAGTGATAGTGATAATGATAGTAACAGTGATAGTAATAGTTAGAGTGATAGTGATAGTAATAGTGATAGTGATAGTGATAGTGACAATGATAATGATAATGATAATGATAGTGATAGTGATAGTGATAGTGATAGTGATAGTGATAGTGATAGTGATAGTGATAGAGATAGTGATAGTGATAGTGATAGTGATAGTGATAGTGATAGCGATAGTGATAAAGTGATAGTGATAGTGATAGTAATAGTGATATTTATAGTGATAGTGATAGTGATAGTGATAGTGATAGTGATAGTAATAGTAATAGTGAAAGTGATAGTGATAATGATTATTATAATTATAACAAAATTCTTGCTTAATACCTGCAGAACTATTTGTGTCAGTGCAGAGAGCTACTAACACAAACACAATAGTCGAAAATTGAATTAGTATGCGTGTGAACACCACTGATCTAAAGTGTACACAGCTTGAGCGCTGTTCAACTATAGCTTCCAATGAAGAAAATTGCTCTCAACACCATGAACTTCAGCAATAAGCTCTTTTGCGTAAACAAAGTTTGATCCAGACTCTAATTTAAATTTAAAAGTTTGCTTTCCACTTTCGATTTATTTCTCACGCTTCAACATATCATTCTCTCTTTGCAAATAGCTCTTGTTATTTCTCCTTCAGCTGCCACTTTGCATTCGTTTGGACAAATTTTCCAAACATTTTTGCCACTCTGAAGTTGGTTTCTCAGAAACCAGGTTTTTTTTAAAGCATCAACACTATTTTTCGGGCATAAACAAACGCTCACCACAAATTTTTTCCTTGATGTAAGGAAACAATAAGAAGTTATTTGGTGTCAAGTCTGGATTGTAAGGCGGATAAGCCATTAATTCCACGTTTTGAGTGCTCAAAAGTTTATTTATTTGAGCTGATGATGTGTGGGTACTCCCATTGTCGTGATGGAGGATGATCATCCTTCGGTGGTTGGTTTTCCTTAATTCTCCAATGACTTTCAAGGCACTGCAATACCCTTGGTTTGTCTTTCAAGATTTATTTTCCCTCTTGTTTAAGTTTTAGGACCATAAAAGTGCTTTCTTACCAGAAAAGTTCCATTCTATTTATTTGACTTTTGATCTGGAATATTTCTGACTTTTGATCTGGAAAAAAAGCAGTTCAATCCTTTTAAGCTTGAAATAATTTAAACTGAACAGCACTTGGCAAAAATATTTATAAATGTGAAAGATGAGGTGGTGTTTTCCGATTAGAATTGGAACGATTTACAAGAGTTTTTAATACATTTTCATGAATTTTTCACTAAATTTTATCTAAAATTTAAATCACGAGATCACAGATATCAAGTCCTGGGATTTTACGGAGCTGAAATTGTTTGGGATCCCGAGATTGAATACTCTTGACCACACATATACACCAAAACTTTCCACTAAAATTTAAAAAAATCATTGAAAATTTCAAAATGTTCAAAATTACAAACTTTAATAAGTGTTTGGACTTAATAATCAGATAAAATGTAGAAGATACTCTTGATTAAATATCATAGCAATATCTTTGATAGAAAGCCAATTTCTAATTTTTCTGAAGTATTCGAAACTTCGGTCGAGTTCGAAATTTTGATCACAGACCAAAATTAATTCTAAATTTTCAAAATTCTGCATATTCCTCTTTTTAGCTTAAATGTACTGATTAAAAAAATGCCTACTGAAAGTAGTTTGAGTTTATATAAAAGTTTTTTACGTTTATATAAAAAGTATCAAATTTTTTATATGTATATGTCCCTTATGAAGGCAAAGGGTATTTCTTTAGTTCCTATCGAAAAACCATTTTCAATGGAGGTAAGAAAATATATTTTAACATAAAAGGATAATATTTATTATGTTGGAACATCATTTACATATAAAAAATTATTGCTCTTCGCTGATTTCTTCTATTTATTTACAGAGAAATACCTCTTTTGGCCATTTTTATCATATTCTAAAATCTAACTTGTAAAAATTGTGCAATTTCTACAAAAAACTAGATAAAATAAAACAATCAATACATATTACTGTTACTATTACTTGCATAATCTTGTATAATCTTGTATAATATTACTTGTATAATCCGTATAACCCGAAAAACAAGCACAAGATTCAAGTTTCTCCTCGTCTTAATTTAGTTAGTCTATACTTAATCAATATTCTACAAAAAAATTGCACATATTAACGTCTATTTTGAAATGATGGTACTATTTAGTCGCAGACAAGAAATTCCTGTTCAAGTTTATTCAGATATTTTCAACAATATTGTAGAAGCTCATAGTTTATTAATAATTAAGTTATTTACAGGGTCATTTGCTAAAGCTATGTTATTTGATGAATAAGCAGCGTTTGATAACATTTTTAAAAAAATTTGTGTTTACATCATTCTTTGAATGATTCTCAACATTCTTGTGAGAGTCAGAAAATTTAATTACGTTTAATTTGTTTCTAACCAGTTTTAGACACAAGTGCTTTAGGCTAAAGATGATGTAAAAAAATTCACATCAACATTAAAGCTTAACCCTTAATGTCCCACTGGTTATCGCCAGTAGCAGCCAACATACTAAATTCAAAACTTCGTTTATTGGATTTTTTTCAACTTTCCCTCTGTCACTCTCAAAATGTTACTTGATTTAACAATCGAAACAAGTGTCTATACAGTGTATACAGTGTAACCATCTGTCCCATTTACTAAGGACATGTCCCCGAATTTTGGCAATTGTCCCGGTGTCCCCAAATTGAACTAAATGTCGCCGAATTCTGCGAGAAATTTTTTATTCATCAGTTCGGTTATTTGGCGAAATTTATAACTGTTGCAAAAAATTCAGGAATGGAAACTGTACAAGACACCATTTGATATGCAATGGATGGAGTGCTTCAAACATTTTGCAACAAAAAAAAAAAGGCGACTTTTAGGAGATATAGTCGGATATATCTATTTTGCTTTTCCGGTACATCTGCTTTATTCGAACGAGCCTCGTCGGCCATAAACCGAATAAACAAAGAAGGTTTGTTTGAACTAAAAAGGCTTGGACATTTTAGTTCACGACAAAGATCGCTCTTTTTAGTTCAATCGTATGTAATGAGCTAGTTCGTTCATTTAGTTCCTTTTGTTCATTGCATGTTTTACTTCGTTTGTTCTCTTAGTTCGTTAATTCGTTCGTTCTTTAAGTTCGTTAGGTCGATTGGTTCGAATTTCATTGCTGGCAATGAAAAAATTTCAATAGTGGGCATTTCATGTTAAGCCATAATCATTCTGAAAATGTCGTCAAAAAACACAGTTCGCTGAGCTCTAGCGCTTGACTCGCTTAGAAATGCCATGCATGATTTTTTTAAATCTAATCTCTTCTAATTTGGTCTTCTGTAGTTTCATAAACACTCAAAATGTCTGTTTAAATTTATTATATTATAAATATCAGCTGTGCACCACTCTATTTTATTGATATTTTCACTCCCACGCTTGCAGAATTATTAAAATTTCCTCTCACACTGCAGAAGTGATCCAACCATGGCAATTGAGTGGTCTCGATTGGCAATAATTGCCAATTGACAGATGGAAAGCAATAAAGAAAAGGAATTTCCTGTGGAGATGCCCTGTTAAGAGGCTGTTGATTTCGTTTGAGCGATTGCCTACAACGAACTTATAATTGTTATAAGTATAACTTTTTTATTATTATTACTTTTATTATTATTTTTTATTATTAATGCTCTGAAATGTGCCTTATTATCCGTTAATTTGTTTTTATTTAGTTTAAAAACTTTTCTTTATTGTTTTAAACTTTAAATAAAAGCGTAGAAACTATTGAAAATAAAGTTTATAGAATTATTTTTATTTTGATTTTTTAACCATAATGGTTAACATATGCCTCGTCGTGTTGTGGCTATTTTATGCATATTATTTATGTTTTATAAAATCACAATCGCATGTAAAACAATCGCTTAACGTTGTTATTAAAGTTAGCTACGCTAAAATATTCGTGGTTAAGCTAACTACAAATAAGGTTAAAGAACTGTCAAAATTAAGGACAAAAATAGGTAATATAGATGTTGGGAATACCAGTTAACGATAATTGTAGCAAAGGCCAGTTAACGATAACTATAAACGTCCTTAACACGTTTGAGAATTCCGCTACAGGTATATAAAATAAGCAAAACTTGGTCTGAATATGTGATAGACATCAGTGCAGACACAAAAACTGTCTCAAACCAAGGACTCAAACCATAGCTCGGTAAATTTAGTTATTTCTGCTCTCGTTTGTTTTGTTCCTACTACTTTCTAATATCAATTGAACGAAAATCACCCCTCTTACATTGGTCAATACTTGAATTCAATTCCCTTTTAAACTTACCCTCTCCCACGTTGATGTCAGCGTCTTTCATTCAAACTCACAGACTTGATTTCAAGTCTTGATCAATGTAAAAGGGGTAAATGAACTAAAAGAACTAAATGAACAAGAAACACTGAATTAGTAAACATAGTTCATGAGTGGTAATCGTTCAAATGAAATAATTCGTTCATGAACCTCTCAAGCCTACTTCAAATAAGTACTTTGAAAAGCTGATGTTCAGTTGTATGAAATTTTGACTTGCTCAAAAAAACGCCCAAAATGGTGAAAAAGGTTGCTGGTAGCGATACATATCACAATCAAACGAAGAATACGAATGAACAATTGGACGAAGAAGAAGAAGAAGAAGAAGAAGAAGAAGAAGAAGAAGAAGAAGAAGAAGAAGAAGAAGAAGAAGAAGAAGAAGAAGAAGAAGAAGAAGAAGAAGAAGAAGAAGAAGTAGCAGATCTTAGCAATCGATAATTTTTATTTTAAAGAATTTTAACTCGGTGAATTAAATCAAGATATAACTTTGTTTCTTTATATAAAGGGTGTTTTTTAAGACCTTGAAAACTTTAAATAATAATACAAGACAGAAATATTGTTGGAATGAATTTTTTACTATTATAATCTGGTTGATAATTTCACGGCATTTATTTTTTAAATATGTGACCCGGTCTATGAAAAGGTAGCTTATGACTAAAAAACTTATTTTTCACTTTTATTTTGGTTCGGATAGTATTTGAGACGCTCTTTCACATGATGAAAAGCAGAAAGTCTTGACATGCTTAGAAGTGTTCTAAAAATACTACCGAGAACAACTACCGAGAAACTGACGAAATGCATTGTTTATCCTTAACAGCTGATTTCCCGAAATTTTGTTTTTGAGTCATAAGCCACCTTTTCATAGTCCGGGTCACATATGATTTCCGGCATATGTCCGCCGCGGCTACGAGTAACAAAGTCCATTCGATCAGTCCAATTTTTCACTATTTTTTCCAATAAATCTGGCCGTATGGCGTCAATGGTGGCTTGGATATTGGCTTTCAATGCTTTAAGAGTTGCTGGTTTGTCGGCATAAATCAATGACTTAACATAGAAATTAAAAAGTTGACGAGAGGCGTCAAGTCCCACGAACGAGGGGGCCTGTTAACAGGACCACTTCTGGAAATAAAATTGTAACCAAATTGATTTTGCAATAAATTGATGGTTAAGAGCGCTGTGTGGCAAGTTGCGCCTGCTTGTTGCTACCAAATATCGTCCATGTTTAGTTAGCTGAGTAATTTTTGGAAAAATGACTCGATAGCGCTCGCCATTCACTATATAAGGACCGATGATGCCGACAACGTGTAAACCGCACCAAACATTAAATTTTAATGGATGTAATGGTGATTCGTTAATGGCTTGAGGATTGTCTTCGCGCCATATACGGCAAATTTGCTTATTGACGAAGCCATTTAAGCTGAAATGGACTGTTGTCGCAGATTTATTTTTTTCAAAGTAAATTTCCACAATTTGGAAGCGTTGTTCGAGCGTTAAACGATTCATGATGAATTGCCAAATCTTACTGAACAGAAATGTCAATATAGTTTAACATTCTCAACTGCCAAACCATAGACAACAGCCATCGAAACTTCTCATTCAGCTAAAAAAAACACCCTGTATAAAAAGAAGTAAGCTTCATCTCTTTTTACGTAAATTTTTGCGATTTTTTATTTTTAGTTATTTCCGAATTGTCCCCGTTTTCACTGAAGAATGTCCCGAATTTGATCCAATATCCCCGAAATTTTGGCCGAATGTCCCCGAATGCTACAAAAGTGAGATGGTTGCAATATATATACAATATACGTCCAGTCATTACCGCAATAAACAGATATTTCACAAAGTTTCAAAGAGAGTAAGTCTGAGTGTCTAGTGGTTCCGATAGAAACCAACCACATTTTTTTTTTACCTAGCTCTGCTAATAATCAACTATATAAGTATGTAAGAAGCAGATCAAAACTTGTTCAGAAATGTGAGTTTTAATTTGTTAAGTTTAAAAAAACAAATCAGGCTTTCAAGGGTTAAGTTTGTTATGAATTGTGTACCATAACAAAACTAGCTAAACTTTCGGAAACTCGAATCATTAAAATTTCCGTTAATCAGGTTTATTCTTAAAACAAGGAACGAACGAATTCTTTCCCGATTGCAGTAAATAATTTTCAATACATGTCGTTTGAAGTGAATAAATTAGGCATCTTTTACTTAATTTAAACTGAGTAGTTTAAAAAATTTAAGTCTTTTGAATATTGTTCACAAATTACGTCATGCTACTCAAATATTTGAAAAATTTCTTATTTGCCTCGATAATGCCCATGATAATTCCTTGCTCTTGGGTTGAATTGATAAAATGAGTTTAAAAACTGATGGTCAGTCATTAAAAAATGGCATGTTTGAATTTCATTATCTACTTAAATCTTAGGAGTGAAATCAACATTAGATAAATTTGAATTTATTGCTTGTTTTCGTGTACAATAGAAAAAATATATGAAATCAATCATTGAAGCGTAGCTAGAGCTGACTGGCAGAGACTTTATTTTGCTTAAAGCTGGAAATTCATTCACTGCATTTCCATATGAGTCCAACTTTATTTATTGAGCTGGTAGTGGTTGTTGTAGGCGCTTTACAGAGTGTCTTTTTCAATTTTAGGATGCCAAAAGTTCCTAAAATGAAAATTTGAATTTTTACAAAAGGACGTATTTTCTCAAAAGAAATATATTTATGTTACCAAAAAAGAATACATATAAGTCAAAATAACCTTTACAATTTTTTTGAAAATTCATCAAATTTAGAACTTTAAATTAACGATAAAAAATTGAATGCAAGAAGAAGTAAGAAGTAAGCCACACTTTAAGCAAAATTTTTAATTTTAATTTTATTGTTTCATAATATTTAGTTAAAAATAGATTTAATTTTATAAAAAATATGACAAAAACAAAAAAATTTATTGAAAACTAAAAAAGTTAAAATACCCCACGGCCGAACCAAAGTTTTAAGCGGTCAATAAAATGTTTATTTGTAAAAACATTTTCGTCATAGTTTTAGCCTGGGACATAAAATAACCGTTATTTTCGAAATTTCAATTAAAAAAGTTAGGCGGAAAGAATGTGTCTATTCAATATTTGAATAAAGCAGTGCGATGTTTGTTAGCTAAGGAATAATAATGTAAAAAGCTTTTTTTTGTTTGATTTCTTTAAAAAAAGTCAACAAATAATAGTTATTTTTTTTTTTTTTGGTTTTAATTTGTTCGGTGTCATTGAAAAATAACAGTTAAAATTTTACTTTTATTTTTTCGGTTAAAAGGTGTAAAAACATAACAAAAGTATAGTTTTATTCAATCAATGCAATTTGTAAAATACTTGTACTCATTCGGCTTATTAGCATATTTTTGGGTGCAAAACAACGTGTGCCGGGTGAACTAGTAATTAATATAGGATATCACTGTAAAATATTTAACCTTTATTTTTAACAGGAAAAAATAAAAGTAATATTTTAACTCTTATTTTTGACCGAAAAAATAAAAGTAGTATTTTAACTTTTATTTTTGACCAAAAAAAAAAATCGGTCGATAAATAACTATTATTTAATAAGCTTTTGTATAATATAAATCTATCTATCTATATAAAAAAGGAGTTTTTTTGTGTAACTATGCAATAGACTCCTAAACTAATCATCCGATTATCATGAAAATTTGTGTATAGAAGTTGTTTTGATACGGTGCGTGTTTGTGGACTATCAATTTTGATCCACCTTGAACACCAGCGTACCTTGGCGCTGTAGTACAAATTTTATACAAAATCGCGTAAAACTACAATAGGCATATTAGTAGT
Source organism: Pherbina coryleti (assembly GCA_943735915.1). Lineage (NCBI taxonomy): Eukaryota > Metazoa > Arthropoda > Insecta > Diptera > Sciomyzidae > Pherbina > Pherbina coryleti. The sequence goes on from OX030949.1 coordinate 93,792,096, forward strand.
TGTTTTTTAAGGCTACATATGCAAATATTTACAAAAAAATGTTTTCTTAAATTTAGTAAAATTAAAAAAATTTTCGTTACTTTCATACCAAAAATACTTATAAATCTTCAATACTGCGAAAATTTTGATAATAGTGAAATTTTAGTAGCGAAATCGTTCCCTTAGCAAAACCAGTGCACCAAGATTTGATGAATAAAGATTTTACGTTTAAGGTAAAAAAATTTCGTCAGTTTGACACCACAAACATGAACATATCTTGAAAACTTAAAAAAATTTTAGTACAACGATATATTTAATGCAACACCGTGCTCAAAAATGAGAAAAACCGCTACTTTTTTATACATTTTGTTAATTTTTTTTTTTTTGTCTTAAAGCTTCATCAAAATACTATGAAATCCTTACTACAAAAATACCGTTAGTTGAGTATATATATTTTAAATATTCTTTTCAAAAAAGGTCTGAAATATTGGAGTTTTCTTCAAAAAAGGCTCAAAAATGGTTTTTGTTGTAAAAGTAATTTAAATTCAAATTCGCAAATTTTCAACTCTTTTTAAAAGCTGCAACACTTATAAGCAAAAGTTGTTTCAGTTTTATGAAAAAATTAAAAACCGTTTTTGTGATTCAAAAAACAAGGTTGATTTTTTTGAAGAAAATTTTTTTTTCCAATATTGTGTTTTTATATTTTTGGACAAATATAAAAGCTGAAGAATTAATTTATTAGAAAAAAATTATCGTAGTATCTCTTACCAATCAAAAGTTATAGCCAATAATCTATATCCAAAATATATGTATATACAAAAAGTAAAACGCTGCCTGTGTGATGGCTGGAAACTTCAAAATTACTGAGCCGATAGAGCTGAAATTTTGGCAGTACATTTTTTTCAAGTACGAGATGGTTTAAATTTGTGTCACACCCCCTTTAACCGCCCACAAATCAATAAAAATGCTCGGCAACTGTACTAAGGAGTGCGCACGTTAAAATTGTAACATACGATTTTGCTAACTACTTATTTTACAAACGTAAGAAATAAAATTAAAATATGGCAATACCATTGTATTTAATGTTAGTTATAATTGAAATCATTTCTCTACATTTTTGTGACAGTAATAGTGAAAAATGGATAGTCAAAAAGAAGTTAGAAAAACCATACTTAAAATATCACAAGAAAATCCCAATTGGAATTTTAAACAAATAGCAAAAACAGCTAAAGTCTCCCGACAAACTGTTTCCCGCGTCTTAAAAAACTTTAAGCAAACCATCAGTGCTGACCGAAAGCCTGGATCTGGCAGAAAATATGGATCTGGAGATGTTAAAAAGGCCAAAAAAGTCTTAGGAATCTTAAGCAAGGCTCCGAACACATCAGGAAGGAAAGCAGCTCTTATCGCGAATTGTTCAGAAGCATTTGTCCGAAAAGTGAAAACAACCGCTGGATTAAGATCATATAAGGTCCAAAAAGTCCCCGATCGGAATGCTAAAAAAAATTCCGAGGCAAAAAAACGAGCGAGAAAACTTTATTCAAATTTTATTCAAAAATTTCAATGTTGCATCATGGATGACGAAACATATGTTTTGGCAGACTTTTCACAGCTTCCAGGTCAGGACTATTATGTAGCAGACCGCCGGGGAAATGTATCAGAGACGTACAGGACCCAAAAAATAACCAAGTTTCCGAAAAAATTTCTTGTGTGGCAAACAATTTGTAGTTGTGGCAAAAGAAGTCAGCCATTCGTGACATCCGGGTCGATAAATGGGGAAATTTATATAAAAGAATGCTTGCAAAAAAGATTGCGACCATTCCTAAATCAACACAAGGTGTCTAACTACTTTTGGCCAGATCTGGCGTCATGCCATTATGGAAAAATAGCACAAGAGTGGTACTCAAAAAATAACATAAATATTGTACCAAGAGAGGCAAATCCACCAAACTGTCCACAGCTTAGACCAGTAGAAAGATATTGGGCTCTCATAAAAAGGAGAATGAAGGAGACAAAAGCAGTGTCTAAGGACCTTAAAGATTTTAAAAGAAAGTGGACTTTAGCATCAAAAAAAATTCCTGAATGTACCATAAAGACCTTGATGGAAGGCGTTCCGGTAAAAGTGAAAAATTTTGCTTTTAATAAAGATTTTTGAAATTTTTGTATTTACATTAACAATTAGCATGAAATGAAGTTTAATAAATTGCTTTTATTTTTTAATATATTTTCATGGTTTACTTAATTTTTTTATTTTTCAATGTTACATATTTTACGTGCGCACTCCTTAAAAGTGAGTAATGTCCATCTACTAGAACCAACTGGGATGGGCATTGAATAAGATGGTGTGGCTTCACCCATACAATTAAAAGTTGTAATATCGAATAGCTTTGGAAGTAAAAGTAACAGTATTTGCATACAAACTCAAAATTAAGTTTCTACACAAAGGGAAAAAAATATTAAATTTATCCAAAAACTTTTTTAAATTATCCAAAAAGCGAGTAATTTTTGCACCAATAACGCATTTACTTAAATCGACTACGTAAATATTTAAAATTTATTTAAATACTTTTTTAATTAAATAAAATATTAAAATATTTAAACAGAATTTAATAAAAAATATATTAAAATTATGCACGAATATATTAAAATATTTTTCAAATATTTACTATTTGAAACTAAAACTATCGCATTTATGGAAAATTTATATAAAAATATTGAAATTGAAAAACAATTTATTTGAATATTTCCCACGAGCTGTGTCCATCGAATGCCATTTGGTGGTATATTTTATTTTCCTTTTTACTTTTTTCGTTCTGTAATTTTGACTATTTTTGACAGTTGGTACAATAATATGGCGTCAAATGTCAAAAATAGTATAAACTATAAACAAAAAAAAAATAAGCTAGAGAATAAGAAGGAAATTATGCATGTAAATGACAACCGGCTCAAGAACTTCTTGAGAAAATACCGAGTTGTCACTCCACCCTACATGATTTCAACATGCATCGCACTCTCCATGGCATTCACAAAACATAATTGCCAAACTTTCATGCTATATTACTCTTGAAACATTAACTAAATAAGAACTATAAGACCCCCAACTGCAAGAAATATACTGCAGGAACAAAGTGCGATGCTGTTGCTGCTTGTCGGAATATGTGTGTACGTGTGCGATGCTGTTGCTTGTATGGAATATGTGTGTACGTGTGTGGTATAAATAAAATTCAAATACGGGAAAAAAACGAGTTGTAAGGAAAACATTTGATTTATCCACGTAAATATTTAAATAGAATTTATACTCAGGCGTGGATAATGCTAATATGCGTTATTTCCCTTAGTGTATTTGGTGATCTCCTGTTACTGGGAAACTGTAACGGGCAGTGGAAAATGACAGTGGTGTCACACTATGAGTCTAAGAAAAGTTTTGAATATATATACCTATTAAAAAATAAAAAAATCTTCTGAAATATGCCTTCGTTTTACCTGCTTTTGCCTAAAACCCCCTTTAACTTACGTTTTTCGCTCTTCATTATGATTTATGTATAACTAGCATACCCGTTCCCAGCGTTGCTTGGGATAATAGATATAAATATAAATATAAATATGAAAACACATTTAAATAAAGACTCGATATTTTGCGCAGCTGTTCAAGCAACAATCTACATTTCAATGCAACAACAACAACTTCATCGGCTTTACATGTTATCAATTTTCGCTTTCAGATTTTGTATGAGCTGTCAACTTCGACTTGACAGTTATGGGCACTCGCTCTCACTCTTGCGACAACCTCATTAGTTCAACCATGATTACTTCCATCCAATTTTACCATAAGATCATAGAGTTAGTTTCGCCATTAATAAAAATGTTAGCGGCCTTTTATGACAATCTTATATTTTTTTTTTTTACTCAGCTTTATTCTAAAATTATGTAAAATTTTTCTCAATCTATTTATTAAAGGGTGTTTTTTTTAGAGGTATAGAACTTCGAATTGAAATAAAACACAAGAAAATCGTTTTAATGTCCATCAATTTGGCTTTATTGGAAGGATAATTTTATGCCATATGATTATGATTTCGGGCATGTGGCCTCCGCGGCTGGCTCGAATAAAGCCAATTCTACAGGTCCAATTTTCAACCACTTTTTCGAGCATATGGGGCCGTATGTCGGCAATAACGCCACGAATGTTAGCCTCCAAGTCCCCTAACGTTTCTGGTTTGTTGGCGTAGACGAGCGACTTCACATATCCCCAAAGAAAATAATCCAATGGTGTCAAATCACACGATCTTGGTGGCCAATTGACAGGTCCATTCCACGAAATTATGCGCTCATCGAATGTTTCCTTCAATAAATCGATTGTGACGTGCGCTGTGTGGCATGTAGCGCCGTCTTGTTGGAACCACAACTCATTCACATTCATGCCATCCAATTCGGGAACAAAATAGTCGGTTATCATGCTCTATACCGGTTTCCATTAACGGTAACTGACTCTCCAGCATTATTTCGGAAGAAGTATGGCCCAATGACTCCACCAGCCCATAGAGCACACCAAACAGTCAGTTTTTGTGGATGTAATGGCGTCTCAAGGATCTCATGTGGATTCTCTCACTCCAAATGCGGCAATTTTGCTTGTTGACGTAGCCATTCAACCAAAAATTAGCCTCATCACTGAACAAAATTTTGCGATGAAAATCAGCATCGAGATCAATCTCATTTTCGGCCCATACACCAAAATCACGACGCATTGCATGGTCTCGCGGCTTTAATTCTTGCACAAGCTGGATCTTGTAAGGTCGCAAGCCAAGATCTTTGTGCAAAATCTTCCATAAAGTTGATGGACAAAGCTCCAATTGCTGTGCACTGTGGCGAATCGATTCATTCGGGTCCTCTTCAACATTTTGCTCTACAGCGGCAATTGTTTCTTCGGTGCGCACTGTTCGACGTCTCTGCGGATGCGTATTATCACATAGAGTAAACGTAGTGCGAAAACGACCCATGGTTAACCGAATTAATTGCTCTGATGGACGATTATGTCGACCATAAAATGGACGGAGCTTGCGGTAAACTTCGCGAACTGAACCATTATTTTCGAAATAAATTTGCACGATTTGCAAGCGTTGTTCTTTTGTCAACCTGTTCATGATGAAATGGCAAACCAAACTGAACATAAATGACATTAGAGTTGCCAGATTTGATCACAAAATGCCAGTTTTATCTCTATTCGAAAAACAAACCCCTAAAAAAACACCCTTTAGATCTTTTAACTCAGTAGCTATTGAAATAAAAAGAGTGGCAAGCAATCTTAGTATGAAAATCAAAATAAATACGATATATTGGGCTTATGGCAACACTGCAGCAGAAATAAACTGAGTGCAACTCAGTGATGTGATTCTGATTTAGTAAAAAATCCCGATCGCATCCCAATTTAAACCTGTTTATCCCACCAAAATGACACAAAAAATCCCACCCAAAATATATAACAATAACGTTTTTATCCAATTAATGAAAAGAAATAATCATCAGAAAATTTTTATATTGAAATCTGAATTTTTTGCTTGAAATAAATTTTCAACAGAATAATCGATTTGGTCATTAAAAAAAAGGCGAGACATTGCATTCATCCTCCAGGGAATACTTATCTACCTCTACGAATTCGAGAGAGAATTGCTCTAAAGCAACTTTTGGGTCCAAAAACTCTTAAGTTTCACTCCAATTTGCTAGCAAACTACAATGTAAGGCTGCATAGTAAGTCATCTTGTAGCTGCCGAAGATGTAATTTTTTAGTGAAAAAGTTAAAAGATTGCTGGAACTCTATTGATTGGGCTGAGCTTTTTGGAGATCTTCTTATATTCCAATATATCTTAAAACTATTTCACATTCATCAGGCAAACAATTTGTTTCTTGCTTTTAAAACCAGTGCAGATGAATGGCAGATGCATTTAATCAGAATCAAGTTATGGGCTTGTTGAATATACGTATCCCTTTCTTAGAATCAATGAAACACCAATTGAACGAACAATTGTAAAAGATTACAAAAAAGTGATGCCAACCAGTTTTGTAAAGAATTTAAACTTTTACAAATTATGACACAGTAGAATATCCCACCTAAGCATCCAAAATCCCACACGTTCTCAAATAGGATAAATATCCCAAAATGAGCCCGAAATCCCACCAAATCACATCACTGGTACAACAATCCACTCAAGATGGCAGCGTGGTTAGTTGTAGACTCTCACCTCTCTCTCTCAACAAAGAGCTTAAGCTATTGTTTGTTGTTATTTTGTGCTGCTTATACAATGACAACATTGATTAAAATGCACGAATTCTTAAATAATTAAATCAAAAGTTTTACCAAAAACGTAGTACCCAGTAGCAGGGTCGCTTATTATAGCAATTGAATAGTGAAAGAATTATTAAAATCGGTTCAGCGGTTACCCCGTGATTGAACGATAAAAATCCGAGAGAACCCTTTTATATAATAGTACTAGCAATTCCCGGTGCGCGTTGCTACACCCGACACCTATATTGGAAAAGTATAAATATATAGCGAAACCCGGTGCACTTCGTTACACTAAAGAAAAATTGTGAAATTATACTATTTCGGTTACAAAAAGATTATATGAAAGCTTTTACTACTAATGATTCAAACTTTAACATGACGTTAATGTTGCATCAGTTCAGTTTGTATCAATGCTGAAAATTTCACATATTTGTTTTAGCAATTTATAAGACACGGTAAAGTGAAACCAAGTGTTGTTTTTTGTATGAAATCTTAAAAAATAGTTTTATTTCGAACTGTATGATTTCTTATCACCGAACTGAATCCAATACATTTTGATAAACAATATTTTTTGTTTTTCCATCCGGTGCGTAAATGAATAAAGTGCTTGGAATGCCAATTCTTGAACAGACAACGTATAATTGACCGTGCGAGAAACACGGCTGTTCCAAATTTAATCCGCATACTTGAAGCGTTTGTCCTTGCGCCTTATTGATGGACATGGCATATGACAGACGCACCGGAAATTGTAAACGCTTGAATTCGAATGGCATATCTGTTGGTATCAGCGGAATACGCGGTATGAGTACAATTTCGCCTTTAGTTTTTCCAGTCAATATTATTGCTTCAATCAAATTCGGCATCAATTTTTTTACAGCCAATCTGGTGCCATTGCACAGTTTTGGTGCGTTTAAATTCCGTAGCAATATGATTGATTGATTGATGAGCTTGGATCAGAAAATTAATTGCATTGACATGTAAATTTGTTGGTGCCAAAATTGCACGTTCTCTCAACCAATTGTGATCTCTGTAATTTTGTACAATATTTGGAAAAACGCGTTCAATCAGTTCTTCTTTTGATTTGAGAATTGTACAGAAATTATCTGGCAAAGTAATCAAACCATTTGCATTATCGATTTGAACTTTTTCATTGCCGATTTCTAACAATTGTTTCGAGAAACGATCTGCAGATTGATCATTGTGCAACTGAACACGCATATTTATGTGCAATGTCAATTTTTGGACATATCGCCACAGAAAGGAAGACTTCAAGCATGCATTAATTTCATCCGCTGGTGTGGATCGTGCAATCACGGGCAATGTTTGTCGAAAATCACCAGACAATAATATCAATGCACCACCGAAAAGTTGTTGATTGCCACGTAAATCTTTCATTGTACGATCTACTGCTTCCAGTGATTTTTTGTGGTTCATTGAACATTCATCTAATAGAACAATTGCTGCTTGTTGTAATACTTTTACCATTGCAGAAGTTTTTGAAATATTGCATGTGGGATGTTCAATCACCTGTAAATCTATATATATAAAAAAGAAGTGTACGTTTGGTTGAAATCGCATCACTTCAGAACGGCTGGACCGATTTGGATAATTTTTTTTTTAAAATGTTCGTTTTAGTCCAAGTTTAATGGATAATATTGATATTATCGATATTGTAGACAATTTTTCTTTATGTAAAAAACTTTTGTAGACTATTACAAACATTTAAAAAAAAATCGGCGCAGGTGTTCTGCGATTTTGGATATATATATCAAAACAGTGGGCGTAAAAGTGGGCGTGGTCAATTTTTCTTTCAGTAAACACTTAAATTGGATTACTACGAACATTTGAAAAAAAAATTATCCAAATCGGTCCAGCCGTTTTCCGATTTTAGATAAATCAAAAAAAGTGGGCGCAAAAGTGGGCGTGGTCAATTTTTCTTTCCTTAAAAACCTAAATTGGACTAAAACGAAAATTTAAAAAAAAAAATTATCCAAATCGGTCCAGCCGTTCTGAAGTGATGCGATTTCAACCAAACGTACACTTCTTTTTATATATATAGATAGATATAGATTTGTTTACCAATCAGCAGTACACCAATCAGAGAACAGTTAACGGAATTGTTATAGATTCTTGTTTTCGAAGATTGATAACAGAGTGCCATAAAGGTTCGACATGCTGAATACCTATTTTAACAGATCTTTTACGATTGGCACCTGTTATGATTGATAACAGAAAATATACAAAAGAATAACAGATTTCGCCAAATAGTCCCAATTATTACAGAAATCAACTGTTCCATAACGAAATTGTAATAGATTTTGTTTTCAAAAATTGATAATTTCTATAAAATTGGGTTCTATAAAAGTTCGACATGCTGAATACTAATTTTAATAGGTTTTTTAATGTCGACAGTTTTTATGATTGATAACAGAAAATGCGTAACAGAATAACAGATTTCCCCAAATAGGCCCAATTATCACTTTATGATACTTTGAATAAAACACCAGCTATAAGAGGAGGGCACAAAGATGGAGAGAAAGGGTCAAATACTAGCACATTAATAATTTTTAAATATTTTACAGCTGCCATCTTTCCGCTGATTGTGCTTCTCTTCGCTGGTGGTTGGAGCGATCGATACAATAAACGCAAGCCCTGCATGATAGTGCCCATTATTGGTGAAATGCTTTCCTTCGTCTGTAAGTTGATCTCGTAAAAATGTTTACTGGATTATTTTATGCAAATATATATTTTGTTCCCATTCTCTATCAGGTCTCTTGGTCTCAGCGATTTTCTTCGATTCAATACCTATGGAATTTGGAGCCTACTGCGAAGCTATTGTGCCTGCTATTTTTGGCGGTCTTACTTTTGCACTTATGGCGGTCTATAGTTATATTACAATTGCTACTCCAGAAGAAGATCGAGTATTTCGGTAATTTTTATTCATAAAAAAACTTTCTTCGATAAAAGTTGTAACATTTTTATTTTTTCCATTTCCGTTAGATTTGGTATATTTGCCATGTTCGTAACTGCGGTACCCTTTATTGGACAGCCCATCAGTGGTGTGCTATTTAAGTATTTAGGTTATGTGTGTAAGTTTTTGATACTCTACCAAATTTGGGTTGAACCTTGATGCCTTAGATTAAATATTGATATTTTGTTTAACTCTTTAATTTAGTTTCCTTCATCATGGCCTTTGTCTTTCAAATCATTGCCATACTCTATATAATATTTTTTATTGACGAAATAAAGCCAGAAATAAAACCTAGTGCCGAGGAACTGCCACCAGTGCTAGCAGATGCTCCAGAGGGTGCCGATAACTTGGCATATGAAATGACCCACATCGAGGATACTTCGGTGAATAATAAAAATGTTAGTTTCGAGTTGAAGCCACATCAGGATATACCGCCAAAGCATGAGCCGCCTACGGAGTATGTGGTGCCTGCGAGGCGTTCATTTCTGCTTGAGTTTTTCGATCCAACGCTTATTGTTGATTGTGTTAAGTTTCCGTTTATTAAGCGGGAGAACAATGGCAGATTGCTGTTAGTTTTGTTGTTGTTGGCATATTTTTTGACAATAGGTCCATCACAGGGTGAGTTTGAATTGATTAAAAGTTTTTTATGTAATAAAAAATCTAGTTGAACCAATTCTTTAATTTTTTTTTTAATGTTGCCATTTTTTCATTTCTAAGGTGAAAACGATTATTGGTACCGCTACACTTTGAAGAAATTGAATTGGAATGGTACCGATTTTAGCATTTATTTTACTTTCTCATCAGCCGTTGCTTTAGTGGGTAAGTAGACTAATTCAGTACAATGCTGAAATATTTTGTGTACTTAAAAACCTATATAAATATATTTTATGTACTTTTAACTTTTCTCAGGTACCTTTATTGGCACCGCAATTCTAAGCAAACTGTTAAAGTTTAGTGATTCTATGATTGGCATTTTGTCGGCCTTCCTTATCGTAATGTCAAGACTACTTTTTGTAAGACAATTACAACCATCTCATAAGTTCATTAAGGATAAAAATACAAAAATCCTTCCTTCAATTTAGGCTTTTTCCAAGAATACAATCACTTTCTATATTGCTGGCGGAGTGGAGATGTTTGTCACATTGCGAGTCATAGCAATTAAGTCGATAGGTTCCAGCATTGTAGACGGCGAGGAGTTGAGTGAGTAATTTTGCGAAAATTATTAGTGTATATTACACTACATTTTCTTAACTTTCAGGTAAAATGTACTCCATATTTGGTATAAGCGAGCCCATCGGTCAGTTCATTTTCGCTCCCATCTACAGTGAAATTTATAAAAGCACCGTCGATAGCTTCCCGGGTGCCATATTTCTGTTCAGTGATATATTCTTTGCGCTAAACGTTGTTGTCTTTATGTAAGTTGTGAATGTGAATTTAATTTTTGTAGTTTAAATTATAATTTTGATATTCTTCAAGATTTTGCTACATAATTTTGCGACGAAATAAGAGTAAAGCTGCTGCTGAAGAGAAGAACGCTGCCATCGTTGAGAGTGAAAATACACGTCTTTAGTAGACATAGGCCTTTCAGGAAATGCCATATTTTTAGTCATTTTTATGCAATAGTTACACTTAATATATGTATATTTAATCGTTTTGTAAGTTCAAACCCAGTCATTGCCTATTATTTTTTATGTAAATCTAAAGAAATTCCCGAAAAAAAATCGATCAAAAGAATTCTTATGCGTTTTGGTAACTGGTTTATTGATATTTCAGAATTTTTATTACAGTTTACAGAAGTAATTTTACAATCCGGTTATATTGCTGTGATATTGCTTACCAAGTTTATCTGTTCATTAACCAGGAAAGAAAAACGAAAATGAGGAGAATGAAATCGCCCGTAAAGCTACTTTTTGATATTTCTATTTCCTACTTACTTAACCCAAAAAAGAGTAGTATTTTAAGTAAATAAAAATCAACATAAATCAAATTATTTTATTTTTTGTTTTTTATGTTAATACAGGGTTGTTACATATATTTCGAAAATAAATGTAAATAGCGATATATTTTTTTTTATTGAAAATAGCTTCTTTCTTAAATAATATCTTTTTTGATAAATACATTTGTGCATGCGTTAGAACCATTTGTCATAACATCTATACTATGTCGCTTAAATGGTTGCGTACTATTCCCAATTGACCATTCTATGAGTTTCAAGTGGTACCGTAGCCACATAACCAGTTCTTTGGAAGAAACGATACCATTTGTTTCACAGTGCTTTGAGCTCGAACAATTTTTGCTGGATTTGGTTTATTTGAAAGACTCATACAGTCGACTGCTATTTATTTTCGGGCTCATATGCATAGATTAATGGTTTGTCATGCACGATTTTTAATACGTCTTTTGATGCACCGCGCTTGTATTTCTTAAGTTTCTTTGGATGAATTGACACGAGCCTTTTTGTCTTTTTATCCTTTTTTCTTTTTTTTTTTTTTGAGCGATTGTCAAATTATGTGGGATCCAACGTAAACAAATCTTTTTTAATCAGCCGAAAATGTTCACGTTCTTATTCCATTTTTTGCCGAAATACAATTTTAAAAACACTATAAACAAAACATTAAGCGCACGTACACCAAAATATTTACAGCCTTATTCATAAACACATTTTAGAGGCAGCGTAACTTTAAAAGGGCTTTAAACAAGAAAACGTTATTCATAAACATTTTTCTCAGTTGTTTAAGAGCTGCGTAACTTAATGGCCGAAATTGGCGTTTAAAGGCTGCGTAAATACAACCATCATTTTTGTTTATCTTTTCGTTTAATATCAAAGACATGCTCCATATGCGCCCTTTGCAGCATTTATTTATGCAGCGGCCATCCATAGGAATTCTTCATTTTTGCAGAGATTTTCTATAGTTCAGACACAAACCTTACAAAATAAGCAGCGAATGAAAAAATGTGTATGAATAACAATTTAAGCAAAGTTGAGTAGAGGTTGCGTATAGGTTGCGTAAAGCCTTAAACAGTGCGTAACTAAACAAGCGTTGAAGGGTTGTTTAAGGAAATCTATTGAATAAGGCTGTTAAAGTATAAATCAAACGTAGAAGCTAAACATATCAAACTTTCTAATGGAAACGTCAGCTCCACTGGAATAAAATTTGCTCATATTACACGGTGACCGTTTGCCCGGCGTGCAACGAATCTTTTTTACTCTCTCCCACATTTTGCACCCCGGTATGTTACGCAGCAGAAAAAGAACGGCGAGCAACTTTTGACATTTCATTGGCTAAGGTCAGACGGTGCTCATTTGCTCGGCGTGCAATGAACACTTTTATTCTCTTTTCTCAATTTGCACGTTCGGAGGTCACACGACAGAAATATGCACGCCGAGCTAGTTTAGAGGCGCATTTTTAGGCGAAAGAAAAGAAAAGCGGAAATGCATGAGTGCGAGAAAAATGCATGGTGACAGGAATGAGGTCCGAAAATTTTTCGAAAAATAAGACGCCTGGCCGATGCTTTCAAGACCGGGCCTCTTCCTGCAAGGATGAAAACTGGAATCTAGTGACAGATATCCAGAGTACACTGATGATATGGAGGGAACACTTCTCTAGGCTTCTGAATGGTGACGACGACAACAATCCCGCCAATAGAGATGATATCCCGGAAACCCCAATTGTCGACGACAGCGTTGTTGTTCCGCTGCCCGACCATAGTGAAGTCTGGAAAGCTATAGCTCGGCTTAAAAACAACAACGCCGCAGGAGCCGATGGCTTACCTGCTGAGCTCTTCAAGAATGGAGGCGAAGCTCAATTAGAATGCATTCATGAGCTTCTGTGCGGAATATGGTCGGAAGAATGCATTCCAAATTATTGGAACCTCAGTGTGCTCTGCCCAATCCATAAGAAAGGCGATCTCACTATTTACGCCAACTACCGTGGGATAAGCCTTCTTAATATCGCATATTAGGTCCTGTCGAGCGTATTATCTGAAAGACTGAGGCCCATTGTAGACCACTTGATTGGACCTTATCAGTGTGGCTTCAGACCTGGCAAATCCACCATAGAACAGATATTTACGCTACGACAAATCTTGGAGAAAACCCTAGACAAACAAATCGACTTACACCATCTTTTTGTCGATTATAAAGGTGCCTTCGACAGTCCAATAAGGAATAATCTATATTCCACCATGTCTGAATTTGGTATTCCTTCAAAGCTCATCCTTCTTTGATGTGGCGTTCGTGGCGTAGTTGGTGAAAGTGCGTGGCCTCTATGTCAAAGAACCTGGAGACCCGGGTTCGAACCCCAGCAGCGACAGAAAATTATTTGAATTAAAATAATTTTTCTGTACGGCCGCCACCTCTCTGCAGACAATGGCAAACCTCAGAGAGTAATCAAAATGCCATGTAAAGCTTCTTGAGAACAAGAACATATTCCATTCATCGCCGTTCGAAGTCGGCGTTAAACCTGTAGGTCCGGTTCTCGGTCAATTGAGTACAAACTTAATAACACGCACAACATATTTGATCATAAGAAGCTAGGCCAAAGTCCTTTCAAAGAGACTTTTATTTTTTTCATCCGTCTTTGCAGAATGACAATGAGGATCACCAGCAGCACAGTTAAGACCGGGAAGTCACTCCTCCATTAGATACCAAACGAGGTTTCAGACAAGGTGATTCCTTATCGTACGACTTTTTCAACCTGATGATGGAGAAGATCATCCGAGTTGCTGATTTGAGACGCAGTGGCACTATATTCTACAAAAGTATTATGCTGCTGGCGTATGCTAATGATATCGATATTATTGGCCATAATACGCGCGAAGTCAGTGCAGCATTCTCCAGATTAGAGAAAGAGTCGAATCGAATGGGTCTTGCAGTGAACGCAGATAAGACGAAATACCTAGTGTCAACAAATAAACAGTCCCAGCGTCTTGGAAAACACGTTACTGTTGACAACATCTTCTTCGAGGTTGTTAAGGACTTCGTCTACCTAGGATCCAGCATTAACTCTTTCAACGATGTCAGTATTGAGATAAAACGAAGGATAACTCTTGCCAACAGGTGTTACTTTGCGCTGAGTAGGCAATTGAGAAGCAGAGTCCTCTCTCGACGAACAAAACTCACGCTCTATAAGTCACTTATCATGCCCGTCCTATTATATGCAGCACAAACCTGGACGTTGAGCAGTTCTGATGAAAAGACTTTGGGAGCCTTCGAGAGAAAGATCGTAAGATCTTCGGTCCAATCTGCGTCAATGGCGAGTACCGAATTCGATGGAATCACGAGCTGTATGAGCTGTACGCTGACATTGACATAGTCAAGCGCATTAAAATCGAGCGGCTCCGCTGGCTAGATCATGTCGAGCGAATGGAAAACGACGCTCCAGCGAAAAAAATATTCGATTCGGTGCTCGTTGGTGGTCAATGCAGAAGAGGACGCCCACATCTTCGTTGGAAGGATCAGGTGTTGGATAACCTGACCACGCTTGGTGTTTCCAACTGGCGCCAGCAAGCGCAAAACAGAAATGGCTGGCGCAATTTCTTATACGAGGCCAAAACCGACCAACGGTTGTAAGCACCAGATAAGTAAGTAAGTAAGTAAACTTATCTTACTAAGTCGAAATCTTATTATTTTAATTTTTTCTAGTTTGAATGTATTACCATAAAAATATTAATGACTTTATGAATATAAAAGCTTTTTAGCGATTTTGTTTTCAGTGGCAATTAAATTAAGATTTAAAATTACTAGTGTCACCAAGGCAGCATAGAATCTATAAAAAATTTAAAAATAGTGCAGGGATGGTTTTATGCTCATAAAGCAATTAATTTATTGATGATAATAAAACAAAACAGAAAAATGAAAATCATAAACTTAATGAAGAAATTAATGGGAAAAGTTATTTAAAATTATTTTTTATATTTTAGTGATTTTGAAGTCGGTTTTTTTTGTTAAAAAATTTTTATTTGTTCCATTTTAGAGAATATGAAAAATTTTATGTAATAGTATTCTTGAGGAAAATTTCAAACTTGAAACTTTGTTCTTATAAAATTTGTTTTATTAATTCCTGAAAGTTTGTTGGGTATTTTCCATTTCTGCCTCTTTACAATTTTTATTAAAGTGCCACGCCCTTTCTCTAATCCCGCCAACTTTATTTATCGTACTTTACAATGATTCTACCTAGGCTTGTGCCAAATTTCAGTTCCCAAGTATCAATATTATCTGATATATAGTACTTTCCTTAAAGTGCCACACCCTATGTACAATACCGCCCACTTTTGTAATAATTCTACCTACCCACCTACCTGCATACCAAATATTAGAACGCTAATGTCAATATTAACTGAGATATAGTATTTTTATAATATTTCCACACCCCTTTGTTGAATAGCGCCCACTTTTTTTACCGTAATTTGTAGTAACTGTGCCTACCCATGTACTTAATTTCAGTTCCCTAGTGTCAATATTATTCTACATACAGAGTTTTTCTAATATTGCCACAACCCATTGGTGAATAACGCCCACTTTCTTGACCCTTATTTGTAATAATTCTGCCTACCCCAGTATTTTTACAGTAAATTTCAGTACCCTAGTGTAGATATTAACTGAAATACGGTGTTTTTCTAATAGTGACATGCCCCTTTGTCGAATAACGCCCATTTTTTTAAAAGAGGACCTCCTTCATAATATATATCTGTTGACAAAAAATTACGGAAATCGGGCAAGTGCTGTAGGAGTTATCGATGTATGTACATACATTTAAAAAAAAAAAAGCGGACAAACCAACGAACTTGAAAACCTCCTCCTTTTTGAAGTCGGTTAAAAAAGTGCCAATGATCATACAAGTGTTCTCAAATTAGTACTGGTTGATTAAAATTTGTGCCAATGACGAGTTTTCTTTGATTCTTTAATAAAATTAAAATTTTTTTATAATGAAATGCAGTTTTTAGTTCGAAACGCATCAAGAGCAGAATTTCTAATATTGAGGTGTTTGTGATTCAAAAAAGGTAAATATATCAAGATTTACTAAACAGATTTTTCATGATAAGAGATTTTCACAAACATTTGCGTAAGAAGTGATCAAGAAAAAGTTTTCACCTGCTCATGAATGTACAAATTTTGTCATAATTCTACTTCAACCTATTAATTTAACAAGCAGTGCCACGCCACGGGTGTCGGTGAGCTCTATAATTCGGTAGGAGCCAATATTTTATCGGCAATTTTCAGACTCTGACACTGATTCTGAATAAATTCATTAAAAAATAAATTATTTCTTCAAACTATGTTTCAAAACGAAACTATGCTGCATTAATTATTTTATAATGTTTGATATACAATATTTATGGTAGGCATGTAAAAGGTAAAATTAGCTTCTACACACTTTAAAATTTGCACTGAATTTTCAAACTTTCACGATTTTTATCTCCTAACCCATTCGAGACCGACCTTTTTTTTTTGCACCAAAAGGTTTAGGAGACCCATATACATTAGGGTGGCCCTTAACTGTATGCGCAATTTTTTTTTATAAATTGAATATGTGCGGTGCCCTCGTTTGTTTTTTATCATGCCAAAATTATATTCTGAAAATTTCAGGAAAAATTATTAATATTTAGACGTGCCGCAAAGCGAAACTTCTTTTTCTTCTTTTTTCCACAATAATTAAAATTAAGACAACTTTGTGTGATTTTTTAATCAACGCAACATAATATCGCATTAGGCATATAATTTATTTTTCCAACGTGCTATCATTCGTCGAAAACGGTTGACTAATACGAAAATTACAACATTTTGATTGTTTTTAAGAAATATTTTTTTTTTCCCAAAAACAAATGAAATTAATGTAATTAATTTTTTTTTTCAATCTTTTGTTGGCGTATGAGCATAAGCATTTCTTTCCAAGGAGATATTATGTGTCGAAATCGGGTAAAAAATGAGAAAACTCCAAATTTTTTGTGGAGCAAAAAAACTATTTTTAAAAAAAAGTTTTTTTCGAAAATACATACGTAAAATTCATTATTTTGAAAAAAGTTTATGTTTCTAATTATAAATTGTATAAGTTTGTACGTTTCTAACACAGCAATAACAACAAAAAATAAAATCTTAATCAATAGATTTATTTTTTTTTTTTTGTATTCAAATTTAACGCCGTTTATTATTAATAATTGTTTTTAATTAAGTTATTGCTCGTAGGGCCGAAATAAAATTTCTCGACTGTATCCTGGATATTTCTTACAATAGTCCCGAATAATCTTCATTTAAAAAAAAAATCATTAAATTCTCAATCAAATAATCAGAAATACACATACTTTTAGGAGATAATCCTGTTGGTTTGTGTTCTGAGTTAGGAGGCTACTAAAATCAGTTATTAATCTAACCGCATGTTAAGCTGTGTCGTTCAGTACATTTAGAGAAGTAATGATTTTCAGAACATCAGTGTAGTCTTTTTGATATTTCCAATCTTTTGAATGTACTTGAAGGAAATCTGTTCCAATTTTGAAACGTTGGGAAAGTTTCATCGATGATGGTGATAAAAAGTCGACGATATTTTCATTAATAAATGTTTGTATGTCTTCTTTGGATAAAAATACTTTCTTTCTGCTATCACTTTCAAACTGGTCATCTTCCTGGATTTTTTTAGCCATGTCAACTTTAATTTCTGTTGGAATACCTACTTTCGTCGAACAACACAAAAGGAGGAGAAAAGGTACATTTGTCTATCTGGGTAGTACTTATTCTCATGGAAACTGTAATTCATATGATATTTTTCCTGTGCTCTTTCTACATTATAATACTCGTAAGATCTCTAATAATAAAGCTAAACCAATTTTTAATTATTATATAAATCATACTTCTCTCCCGCTTCTTCTCCTCGAGTTTGCGTTTCCTCTGTTTTTCTTTTTTTTCCCCGAATAAGTTTGAGCTTCTGCAACCGGGTATTCTATTTTCTCTCTGGAGTAGTAAAAACTGGCTGTCTTCCTCTATTCGGACTAGATTCAGAACGTCCCTGTGTGAAATATCAAATATATTGTCCAATTCATCGCAGAATAAACTCTCCCTAATTTGCGGCTTTTCTGTTGTGCGTTTCTGACTTCTTTGTAAATTTTTCGAACATTTGTGCAAATCGAACAACTTTTGAACACATCCATGGGGAACTCAGGTAGGTATGCTTACCTTTTTCCAAAAATCTATGCAAGTTAAGATCACCCTTTATTCAATAAGTAAATTGTAAATGTAAAAAAAATTGTATATCTTAAAGATTCAAGAACGGTTTTGTCTTAAGATTCTTTTTCTTAAGCTTAAATTTGTTATGTCAGCAAATATTCTGGCTAATACAATATTTCATCTTGTGATGAAATACTTTTGTATATAATAACGCGATAAAGCCATCCTCAGTTTAGTTTATATTAAAAGCCTTAAGAGAAGAACTGATTTTCACAGTTAGGTTTTTAGTCCAGCTCAGCCAGTTGAGTTCCTAGAGTGTTTAAGTGAAGGAATACAAATAATACACTTTTTTAAAAACACAAAAAGTACAAGTGTTTAAGTAATTTGCATTCTTCTATAGTAAGACTTACACTTGTATTCAAAGATAATTTCACTGTTTTTATCTTTAAAAATAATACTTGAAGGACATCTATGTTAGAAGGTAACCAGTGCTTTCACTTTTAGTAGTTTCAATTAAATATATTTTTTGTTTTAAATGTAATAAGTTGATCGGTAAAACATAATTGTAGAACGTTAGCAAAAATAATTTTCGAAAAATATTAAAATTTTTTTCGCACGACAAAATAGTTGTTGTTTTCTCACTTTGTAACCAATTTCAACGGATGATAGCTCTTTTGAGAGATAATGCTATGTTAAATACGATATTATGTTGAGTAGATTAGAAAAGAACATTAAATTGTTTTCATTTCAATTATTGTTGGAAAAAAAAAACAATTTTTTAAAATATAAAGTCATATTTTGAATGAAGTTTCGCTTTGCGGCACGTCTAAATATTGATATTTTTTCTTGAAATTTTCACAATATACTTTTGATATGATAAGAAATAAACGAGAGCACCGCACATGTTCAATTTCTAAAAAAAAAATTTAAGGGCCACCTTAATATGTATATTATATTATAAAAATTAAAAAAAAAAATATATATAATATCATATAATAGATATTTCTGTGCAACAATAATTTAAGCTCTGAGTTTAACAAGTACGGAGCTCAACAAGTACGGATGGTTGATGGTTTGATATATCCTTTTTGTTTTAAAAAGCCTCTTCAATCCTTTTCAGTTCCGTCAATGATGGCAAAGTACCAATTTTAATCAACAAATGCATTGATTTTGCTCAACCAAATGTAAGTAAAACTGATGATTTGTGAGTGTGTGCGTGTATGTGTGCTGTGTGGGAGCTAAATACTAACTTGGCTATTGCGGTCTTAACTTGTTTCCTATGCTTGATAGAAAAAAAGCAGAAACCTAAAACAATTCGGTCCTGATAATCATAGTTAATCTGCGTAATGCAACGTACACTCACACAAACACATGTTGAGTAATCACTACAGCATGTGTTCTTAGGTGGGATGTGCCTAGAAGCCTATTCACGCCACTCAGAAACACACAAACTTCCACAAGTACATAAGTTTACTCTATAGAGTGTTGGTGTTGTTTGTATAAATCTCTTGAATTTTATTTTCTAATGAAAATTATTTCGATGTTTTAAGATTTGAACTCCTGTGAGCCAGACTATAAAAACTCAGCAACACTTGATGTTAGCCATTCAGTTCGTTGCAGTGATTCGTGGTGTTCAAGTTTGAAGATATCGTCCTAACGCGTATTCCAAACGTTTTAGCAGCTTGTAAGTCTTGGATAAAACCGTTAAATTTCTTAAAAAATTATAAAATGTAATAAGACTATAAACTTAAGTGCGAGAGCTTCAGAGAATATTTGAAAAATATTGGGTAGAAATATTTCAATGTAATGCGATAGTGATGTGAAAAATTGCATATTTTATAAAATTTTGAATCTTACAAAACGCTAAATGAACGAAATAATTTGAAAAAACCTTTTCTACCAATAATTAAACTAAATTCATTTACTTCCTGATGGTAAACTAATCTTGATATTAATTTTTTTTCGATTCAATAGCAGAATACCATAACTTTTCATATCTTTATGTATAACTGTTCAGACTTAATCAACAAGCGAATTAAAATTACTTTTAATAAAATTAAATTTTAAGGTGCATTTATACAAAATTACCCTTTCTGAAAATATTTTGTAAAAAACTGAAACTGATTTTTTTATTCCTTTCAATCTTCCTTCATTACTTATACTGTAAATTGATTTCTGATGCTTACTTTTACCGATTCGAATAATGAATCAATTTGTTATTATTTTCATCGAAAGTTATTTATCTTCATTTAAGTCATTCAATTTAATAAAATCCTTAAACACAATCGTGGAACACTTCGTGGAAGGAGACTGTGAGATTTTGATAAAGATTGTGTTTATATTGAAGCCATTACTTTTGGTAAAAATAAATACATCCAGCAAATTAATAAAATTTTATTTAACTCGTTTAAACCTTCTATTCAAAATTGAACCGGACTGTGCAAATTTAACAACAACGGTAAATTTTTCTTCAATATTTACTTTATCACCTTCAAAATGATCACCATCGAAGGCTATACACATATGCCAACGTTTTTTCCATTCTTGATAGCATTTCTGGTAGGCCGATTTCGGAATGGCCTTTATCTCCCTCTTCAAATTATCTTTGATGACTTCAATCGTCCCAAAATGCTTTCCATGAAGCGACAATTTCAGTTTCGGGAATAGGAAAAAGTCACACGGGAACATATCTGACGTATATTGTGCTTGTTGAACGATATTGACATTGTGTTTGGTCAAATAATCGCGTTCAACGCGTGATGTGTGAGCTGGTGCGTTATCGTGGTGCAAAAACCATGAGTTGTCCTTTCGTAATTCTGGTCTGTTTTGCCGAATATTCTCGTGCAAATGCTTTAAAACACTCAAATAATATTGAGAATTGATCAACATTGAACATCACATCAATTTTTGAACAACTTTGTCTTAGTTTTTTTGGATTTCGGCTCATCTGTATGGCGCCACTCTGCAGATTGTTGAGCTATTTCGACGTCAAACTCGTACACCCAAGTCTGAATGTCCGTATCGTAAATTAAAATCATCTCCTGATTGACAGTTTTGCGAAACTCTTTTTGAAGGAAATTCTCACGGTCACAGAACGTTTTTTTAGGTCACACAACAATTTCCTTTTACTTTTTTTGACATTTTCATCGTTTATTGATGTACTCGTACTGTACGAGAGGAATAAGGCAAGTTGTCAACTGATGTTCGACCCTCTTTAAACAATTTGTATCACTCAAATGTCTGCGTACGTGATAGAGCAAGCTCCCCGTGGGTTGTCTGAAACACTTTCAATGCATCCGGACAAGAAATTCCGTTGATAAAACACAACTTCAAACACACTCTGGTCGTGACAGTCTGATTAGAATATTTGGCACTTGTGAGGTGAATATGATTGTCAAAAATTCATACAGCCCCAGCGGCTAGTGCATGGTATAATAATATAAGGTAGTATTGACAGTTGCTTGGGCAACGACCATCTGTCAAAAAAAATGTCTAGAAAGAGAGCGTTCAATTATTTCTTATGTTTTCGACATTGTTTATGTTTCAGCGCTTGCAAATAACCAAACATTTTCTTACAAAATATTGCCTATTTTATTTAATTAATAGTGAGTTATTATTGCTAGAACGAAAATAATTTGTAAACTTAATGTTATTAAGTGCAAACATAAAAAAAAAAGGTTGAAAACGTTTAAGTGCAGCAACCTCAGCAGCTGCAGATGCATGTGGACGAAATTGAAGAAGTTTTCAATTAAAATTAAAACACCACGGCTGGAAAACGTTAAACACATATCACATATAATTTTTTCACAACTTTCATTATTATAACTGTGTATTTAACGCACATATTTTGCGGAATTTATTTATTTTTACATTCGTTTAATTCTTGTTGCACGAACAACTGCTTTTGACAGATGGTCGTTGCCTTGTTGCTGAGAAAATCTATACTTGTCAATGCTACCTGTATAATTGTATCATGGGCTAGTGTAAATTTTGACAATCGGCAAGAGAATTTTTGACACAAGAAAAATAGAAAAAACAACGCTTGTGAGTTCGTGAGTCGTAAGAAGTTTAAATTTTGTGCTTCCGACAGCACAGCAACCAGACGTGGAAAATATTTGCGTAAAATACTGTTAATTTTCGGTATATATTAACAAATCTGTAAATGATATTAAATTCTTGCGCTATGTTAACACACCACCGAATTCTAAAACGTCAAAATTTCTAGTTGTCAAAATTTCATCGTGCTTTTGGCACAGCAAAAATTACAATTTTATTTTAACAGACAGAAATTGTATTCAACTCAGTAAATTCTTTCCTACCACGAGTGAAAAGTTTGCGGAAAGCACACGGCCTCTGTCGCATAGATAACTGTAAATTTGCCAGAAACAAAAAAAAATACGTTGGACAAAAGTTTAAATACAACTAAAAAAGAATTTCTGTTGCCCGTGCTTTTGCAGTTTAAAAATGGGAAGAGCCAAGCACTGCAGTCCTGTAGCGGAATTCCCAAACGTGTTAACGACGTTTATAGTTATCGTTAACTGGCCTTTGCTACAATTATCGTTAACTGGTATTCCCAACATCTATGTTAGCTATTTTTGTCCTTAATTTTGACAGTTATTTAACGTTATTTGTAGCTAGCTTAACCACGAATATTTTAGCGTCGCTAACTTAAATAACAACGTTAAGCGATTATTTTACATGCGAATGTGATTTTATAATATATAAATAATATGCACAAAATGGCCACAACACGACGAGGCATATGTTAACCATCATGGTTAAATAAAATAAGATTAAATCAAAATAAAAATAATTCTATAAACTTTATTTTCAATAGTTTCTACGCTTTTAAGTTTAAAAAAATAAAGAAAAGTTTTTAAACTAAAAAAAACAAATTAACGGATAATAGGGCACATTTCAGAGCATTAATAATAAAAATAATAAAAAAGTTATACTTATAACAAGCAAATGGCGAAACATGCTTTGGTCAGATGAAACCAAAATTAATTTCTTTAACTCAGACCTAAGCAGCCTTTATATGAGAAGACCCCCAATACCAGATTCCTCCCTCAACACACTATAAAAGCGGTTAAACATGGCTGTGGGAGTATAATAGTTTGGAGGTGTTTCTCATGTCTCTTATTTCGCATCGAGAGAAAGATGGATGCTATAAAATACACCAGGGTTTTGAGTGAAACCATGATGCCGTAAGCAAAGTTTAATATGCCGCTTCGATGGGCGTTTCAGCAGGATAACGACCCGAAACACACTTCGAAGTGGGCAAAAGAATGGTTTAGACAAAAAAACCTCGAAGTTTTAAGCTGGCCGCCACAGTCGCCAGACCTTAATCCTATCGAAAATTTATGGCGATAGGTTAAAATGTGTCTTAGAGACAAACTCCACCAAATACTAATACTCCACCAAATATTGAGGTAGAAATAATTATATTTCAATAATTTCTATTGATTATGTCATGAAATTTCAAATTTTCTAATCACAAGTCATGGCTAAAATGAAGTAACTATTTCTGGGTCTATTTCAAGTCACAGCCGAAAGAGGACATATCATTGAATTTTGAATTTTTTCGTTTACTTAAGTAACTTAAGGGGGGAAATATACCCAGAGGCCAAAAAAAAGGTCATGTTTGTGCATTTTTTTAAGGAAACCTAACGGATATTTTTAAATGAGGGTTTTTATACCTTAAAATATACACATTCAAGAGGATGTTTAGTTTATTTTTATTAAAAAAAAAACTAATATTAATGTAGATACAGCATTTTTTGTAGAGCGCTCTGAAAATGCGGTGACCAAGATTGCTCCTCCTAAATTCATCTAAAACAAAAAAATGAAATATATAACTAAACTAGATACTTAAAACTCGTACTTGTCATAGCCGATTTAAAAAAT
Organism: Pherbina coryleti; assembly: GCA_943735915.1. Taxonomy (NCBI): domain Eukaryota; kingdom Metazoa; phylum Arthropoda; class Insecta; order Diptera; family Sciomyzidae; genus Pherbina; species Pherbina coryleti. Next base: position 93,816,384 of record OX030949.1, read on the forward strand.
ATTGATTTTTCACAAAATGGCGGACTTCCGAAAGTAAATTAACGATTTTCGACCAAAAATCGTCATTATTTGCATATAAAAAATGAACGAAGCTACGAAAAACAAAAAAATCCTATGACAAGTACGAGATTATTATGAATAAAATAAGCCTGCAAAAAAATCCAAATGATCGTGTCACTGAGCTTCGAGAAATCTTATTCACCGACTTTGAAAACATGGTTTCGAGAAAAACGCGTTTGAAAATAAAGGCCAGCACTGCTCGCTCTAGAAGGCTGTTCACTCACAAGGCTATAACTTTATTATTTTTTTTTGAGTTATCGACTTGAAGTTTTCCCCATATATTTTTGAGACTTAAAGCTTTAAGAAAATGCAAAAAATTTTTTGAAAAAAAAAACAGTTCTGGGTATATTTCCCCCCTTAAGTTAATTACTATGAAATAAATGAATTAGTCTTTTTTACCTATTCGAAGAAAAAACTAAAAATGCAAAATTTCGCAAGATTTTTTTGATTTAAATAATTTGTATAGCACTGGCTCTATTTCATAGCACATCACTGTATGGCTCCAAATAACATCCAAAATATATAATAAATATATATGCATATATCCTATATAACATATTGATATTTTTACTGTTAAATAAACAAGCATAAAGTTTTCTGTTAACACAAGTGACTATTTATGCTTTCATAATATAAATAATTAATTATATATATGGCAACTTTATATAATTAATTTATTAAAATTGGCAAGTCTGTGCTGCATTCATACTTAAATGTGATAATTAACTTTAAAGTAATTTTCACTAACACAATGTCGGCATTTCGAAAATCGAGCTTGTAAACTTTGACACAAAAATAAACGCTTCGACGTCGCTGCAACCAAATGTGGACCATCAGTTCTAGTTGGGCAATAAACACCAAAAGTTCAGTGGAATGCCTTAAGTCCTTTGAGTCATTTTTAGTTAAGCTTTCTTGTTATTTGAATTCATTTGAAACAAACAATAACTTGTTTTGTTTTGTTTCTTATGAGTTGCAAATAAGCCAAAATTTGTAAATGCCAGTCTGGCAATGCCGTGTGTAAGTTTGAGGCACTCATACTGTTTCTTAGAGTCAACTTTAGAGGCACTGCATTGTTCAGATTCAGTGAATAGTTTGGTGTGCACAGCTTGTGTGTCAGTTTTTTAGCAAATACCACAACCATAAGTATGGCTGATAAATTAATATTCATAGAGGTCGCTTACGCTGTATCAAAGATACAAATAAGAATTCTGCCATAACAATAGAGTTTAGCTACTACAGCTTTTTCACACATTCTCAGCATTAACGCATTTAAAGTCACAACACAAAAATCTTTGAAAATTTCAACGATATTGATATTAGTGGCTCAAAATAAGTTAATGTGAGAAAAATTTACCCACCAAAATATGGTTGGGCTCAAGGACAACACAAGACATCACGACTAACCATGCAAAAACATAACCATGCAATTACACAATAGTTTTTAATCTACTCTTGAGTTGACCTTTCGACAAGTTAACTTCAAAAAAGCTACAATTGTTAACTAATTTACTCATACGGTTTAATGGAGCAGTTAACATATAATTTGTTCTACTAAATGGTAAGTAAATTAAATTGTTAGCATTTCTACTGCTTCTACGATTAGAGTTAAAATTTATAAGAGAAAGAAGTTCTGGAGAATCGAATACACCGGTGATGAGTTGGTGCAAATAGACGATATCTGCAGACTTCCTTCGCTCACTCAATGATTGCATTTTTAAAAGTTTTAAGCGATCCTCGTAAGGAGGAAGGTTAAAAATGTCAAATCCACTTAAGCCCCTTAGGGCAAACCGATCAAAGCATTTTTGGATTCTCTCTATTCGATCAACATACACATTGTAACTTGGAGACCAAACTTGACTTGCGTACTCCAAGTGAGGACGCACTATTGCATAATACAACGTTGTAGTCGTAATCATGTTATTGAATTCTTTGGCCCAGCGTTTAATAAATTCAAGCATAGAAGATGCTTTTTTACAAATTTTATCAATATGAATGGTAAATGAAAGCTTAGAATCCATATATATTCCCAGATCTTTAACGACATCCACACGACATAAACCAGTATCTTTTATTTTATAATCAAAAACTAAATTATTCCTTTTTCGCGAAAAGGTCATAGTTTGGCATTTATCTGGATTAAGAAACATATTATTTTTAGAACACCAAACTTCAAAAGATTTCAGATCGGACTGGAGTAGGGCTGAATTGTCTTGAGAATTTATTTTTCTGTATATCTTCATATCATCTGCATAAATAAGCAGATGAGAGTTTTTAATGATATGGGTCACATCATTAATGGCTAAAATAAACAGAAGTGGACCAAGGTGACTTCCTTGAGGAACAGCTGATAGCGCAATAAACTCAGTAGACAAAACCCCTCGGAATTGATAAGATCGCTCTGTCAAATACGATTTAATCCAGTTTACAAAATATTGTGGAAATCCAATGGATTTAAGTTTAAATAGAATTAAATTGTGTGGTAACTTATCAAATGCTTTGCTAAAGTCAGTGTAGATACAGTCGACCTGGCAACCAGATTCAATGGTGTTTAAGCAAAAGGTTGTAAAATCGAGTAGATTAGATACCGTAGATCTGCCAATAACAAAACCATGCTGACGAGTTGTTATGACTTCACGGCAGTGAATTTTTACCCGATCATACACGATTCGCTCAAAAAGTTTTGGAATCGATGACAGTTTAGCAATGGGCCTGTAATTAATAACATCATTCCTGCAACCTTTTTTATAAATAGGACTAATAAATGATTTTTTCCAAAAGAGTGGAAAATAACTTTCGTTTATAGATTTATTAAATAACAAAGAAAGTGGTTGACACAAAATTGAACCGCATTGAGTTAACACTGCGGCAGGAATTCCATCAGGTCCAGCGCTAAAATCTTCATCGATCGAACTAATTATTTTAAAATATCCTCTGAGGTAAAGGATAAAGAGTCCAAAGAAACTCTGGGTGTAGAATTCATATGTTCAAAATACCCCTCATCAGGATCAAAATCCGAACAAAATGACTCTTTAAAAGGATTTGCAAATAAACTACAAATAATGACGGGATCGTCAGTAATTCCATCAACAGTTTTGAATGATGAAGGGAATCCATCGGATTTCTTTTTTGTATTTATGAATCCCCAAAACTTCTTTGGATCAGACAGTATTCTCAACTTTATATTGTCTAAATATTCATTATATAATGCAGCTGAACTATTTTCAAATTCCAGAAACAAACGTTTGTAGGTTTCCAGGTCATTTGAGTCTAAACTACAGATATGTGGTGACTCAATACCACCACATATAAACACCGACACCACAACATACAAAACAACATACAAACTCTACAAATATTCACTTACACATTTATTTAAAAAAATTATTATTTAAGATTTCAAAATTGTCAATTTTTATTTATCAAAAATTTTGTATATCATTTTAGTTCATGATACAATTATACAGGTAGCATTGACAAGTATAGATTTTCTCAGCAACAAGGCAACGACCATTTGTCAAAAACAGTTGTTCGTGCAACAAGAATTAAACGAATGTAAAAATAAATAAATTCCGCAAAATATGTGCGTTAAATACACAATTATAATAATGAAAGTTGTGAAAAAATTATGTGTGATATGTGTTTAACGTTTTCCAGCCGTGGTGTTTTAATAATAATTGGAAACTTCTTTAATTTCGTCCATATGCATCTGCAGCTGCTGAGGTTGCTACATTTGAACGTTTTCAACATTTGTTCTTATGTTTGCACTTAATAACACAAAATTCACAAGTTATCTTCGTTGTAGTAATAATAATTCACTATTGATTAAATAAAATAGGCAATATTTTGTAAGAAAATGTTTGGTTATTTGCAAGCGCTGAAACATAAACAATGGCGAAAACATAAGAAATAATTGAACGCTCTCTTTCTAGACATTTTTTTTGACAGATGGTCGATGCCCAAGCAACTGTCAATACTACCTTATATTATTATACCATGATTTTAGTTATAAAATTGTGTTTGTTGACTGTAGACCAAAAAAATATATTCAAAAAAATAAAATATAAATAAAAATATTTAAATAAAATAAAAGTTATTTTTGTGTCCACCACAACTGGCGATCCTGCCAGTGCAAAAACAAAAGAGCCCAGTGCTAGCATAGTTCGTTCTCATTCATCATCTAAAAACTTGTACGATCCGGAGGCAGAACGGCTCGAAGAGGAGCGCAAGAAGCGCGAGGAGGAACAGAAAAAGGCCAAAAGTCGAAAACCGGGTCCTCCGCCCATGGACTTCCAAGCTCTGCTTAAACTTGCAGAAAAGAGACAGCATGAACCTATCGAGATAATAGTCGAAGTAAAGAAAAAAGAACCAGAACGTTTACTCACATCCAAGGAAAAACGCGAGCTTGAAGAGCGTCAACGTGAGCGCGAAGCTAGAGAGCGTCGTAAACGTGAACGTAACAGTGATATACCCAAAGATCGTAGTAAATCAATTGAAAAAATAGAACGCACTAAGAATAATAATTCGGCTGCTCGCATGGAGCCTAATGGTCGTATTCCTAAATTAGGTCAATCGCCAAGACCAGCCACAGGTTCAACGGTTACAAAACCTGCAAACAAACCAGCCTCAAGTGTAAACAATAGTAATGTTTTCAAGAAACCCAATGCAATCTCAAGTTCCAGCTCATCTTCGCAATCATCAAACTCCCAAACTACAAAAACTAACGCCACCCAGTAATTTGGTAGTTCAGGCACAGCAGCAACAGCATCTACAACAACAACATTAACAACAACGTCATAACAACGACAACAAGCAAGACCCTACACCTGCCGGTAAGGTGGAACAGGCAACAACAGCAACATTAACAATAACTGCAGAATAAACAACAACAGAAAGCAATAATATATAGCAGCAGCAGCAACAAAAATAACAACAACAGCAGCAAAATAATTTACAACAACAACAACAAAAACAACAATAACAACAGCAGCAGCAAAATTAAGAACAACAACAACAACAACAACAACAACAGCTACAACAACAAAAGACTGGCATATTCATTATTTTATTATTTCAAAAAATTGTATCAAATTTTGTAATTTTTTTTTGACATGTTATAAAATTTTTTACAGGTTGCTTTTCAATTTAGTTTATCACGAGGCACACAACGTAGCTTCTGAAACGTACGTAAGAATATAGGGTCGGAAGAAACCTAGATTCTCACATACGTAGGCACTCCACTGCACTAGGAAACACATTTTAGGAAACACATTTTAGGAAACACATTTTAGGAAACATACTTTAGGAGACACATTTTGAGGTACACGATGAGTCTTTCACACACACCACCACCCCACCCCAGACAACCCCCCACTCCCTTACATACTTCTAACCCTCTCTCACATCTCTCTCATTTCGGCGAAGGTGACCATCGCCCTCTCATACAATTCCAACCGAATCTAGCAAATCCATTTGATGCACCAATGCATCCAGAAGTACAAGCAACGTCAGTTAAATTGCCACAATTTTGGACCACTTGTCCCGACGCATGGTTCGCACATGCAGAAATACAATTTCAGGCAAAAGGAATCACTACTGACAAGACAAAGTATGAGTACCTCGTAACCGCTCTACCTCAAGAGGTAATTATAACAGTGCTAGATTTCATACAGAAACCTCCTTCCTCAAATTTGTATGAAGGCTTAAAGAGAACTTTGATTGACCGACACTCTTTAAGTGAAGCCAAGAGGTTCGACAAAATTTTGTCTGGCACCGAGATGGGTGACCAAAAGCCATCTCAATTTTATAGGTCACTAATTATGTTAGCCGGTACTACAGTCGATAGCGACTTAGTTTATAAAATTTGGCTTCGCAAGCTCCCCAAAAGCCTTAATATTGCTTTGACCGGATCTGGTCATAGAGAGCTAGAGGAACTATTGAAATTAGCTGACAATTTGTGGGAAGTTATGTCAGAATCCGAAGTCGCTTCATTTGGCAATAATGCCCAGCGCATGACAAAAAACACCCAAAACTCCGAGCTTGCGATGATAACGCAATCGTTTGCTGAAACAACGTCAAAAATTCTAGAAAGTTTCAACAAACTAGCAATTGAGGTCCAAGAATTAAAAAACGAACGATACCGGAATAATTCACGTTCGAACTCGAGAGAAACTAATTTTCGAAGATTTTCAAGACGTAGATCCCCGTCAAGAAGTGTGTCACGACAACGACCTGCCAACTGGGTATGTAGATACCATTTTAGGTTCGGAAGGGCAGCTAGACAATGCGAACAACCATGCTCATTCGGTCAAAACGACACCCAACACAACACAACACAACATAACTCAACAAACTAAGTGACTCCATCATTGCGACGGCTAATGATGGAAGTCAAACAATACTCACACGCCGCCTTTTTATTTACGATAACGACAATCATATAAACTTTTTGATAGACAGTGGAGCAGAAGTTTCAGTACTTCCAGTAAATAAATTCAAAGCCCACAAGAAAAATTCTGACTTAATTCTAACAGCAGCTAACGGTAGCACAATCTCAACTTTCGGCAAGAAATTACTCAACGTAAATTTAAAACTAAGACGCGATTTCCCTTTTACATTTATACTAGCAGACATTACAAGACCCATCATAGGAGCAGATTTCCTTACGAAATATGGACTCTTGATAGACTTAAAACACAAGAAACTCATTGATCCACTTACACAACTATCAGTTAACGCAATCACAGCGTTTACAGAAACATCACTACCCAAACTAATTACACTAGACAACAAATTTACAAATATACTCAAAAATTACCCATCACTAACAGCAGAACCCGACTACAACAAACCAGTTAAACACAAAACAGAACACCACATAACTACAGAAGGACAGTTACCTTTTTCTAGACCAAGACGCCTTGACTCCAACAAATACAAAATTGCCAAACAGGAATTTGATTTCTTAATCAAAGCAGGTATCTGCCGTCCTTCAGACTCCATGTCAGCTTCTCCACTACATCTAGTACCCAAAAAAGATGTGAACGACTGGAGACCCTGTGGTGACTATAGAAGACTAAACGCCATTACAGTTCCAGACCGCTACCCTCTACCACACATACACGACCTATCTATAGATTTACACAATAAACACATATTTTCAAAATTAGACCTAGTTAGAGCATACCACCAAATCCCTATGGCCACACAAGACATACATAAAACCGCGATTACAACACCGTTCGGAATGTTTGAGTTTCTGAGAATGCCATTCGGTTTAAGAAATGCAGCTCAAACATTCCAACGATTTATCAACGAAGAATTACGAGAACTAGACTTCGTATTTGTATACCTCGACGACATTCTTGTGGCCAGCGAGACAGAAGAAGAACACGTTAAACATCTAAATTTAGTTTTTGAACGACTAGACAATTACGGACTAAACATCAAACCAAACAAATGTATTTTCGGCGTAGACAGAATAAATTTTTTAAGTTATGACATTTCAAACAAAGGCATACAACCATCTCCCGATAGAATTCAATGCATTGTTAACTATCCAAAACCAGAAACAGTTAAACAAATGCAGAAATTCATCGGGATGATTAATTACTACCACAGATGCATTCCAAAATTAGCACACACACTTACACAAATTTACAATATGATAACTTCAGCATCAAAAACAAAGGACAAACACCTAACATGGACAGAAAACACAACAGAAGCATTCGCAACGATAAAAGAAAGTTTTACTAAGGAAGTGCTACTTAATCATTTTAATAGCAAAGCAAAACTTTCTATCGCTGTGGATGCATCTAACACTGCTATCGGTGCAGTTTTGCAACAAGAACACAATCAGGAAACAGAACCACTAGCTTTCTTTTCAAAGAAATTATCTCCATCAGAGACAAAATACAGTACGTTCGATCGCGAACTTTTAGCAATTTACCTTACAATTAAACACTTTAGACACTATTTAGAGGGACGAACATTTACTATATACACAGACCACAAACCACTTACTTCAGCATTACATTCAAAAACAGAGAGAAGCCCAAGACAAACACGACACCTAGAATTCATTGCACAATTTTCCAACGACATCAGACACATTAAAGGTACCGAAAACACCGTAGCGGACGCACTTTCAAGAGCTGAGATAGAGGCTTTCACAACCTCTGAGATTAACCTCAGAACTCTACACAAAGAACAGAATACAGATCCAGAACTACAAGATATACTAAATAAACACACTTACAAATTCGAACAAATACACATTCCAATACTTAACATTAAAATTTGGTGCGAACAAACAAGTTCAGGAACACGTCCATACATTCCACAAACATTACGCAAACAAATTTTTGAACAATTACATAATATTTCACACCCAGGTACACGAGCTTCTCGACGACTCATAACACAAAGATATTTTTGGCCCAAAATGAACACACAAATCAACAAATGGTCACAAGAATGCGTTAGATGCCAACGAGCTAAAATACATCGACACACGAAGACAATCCCACACAAGATAGACATACCACACGGTCGTTTTGAGCATGTTCACGTTGATTTAGTTGGCCCTTTACCAATATCTAAAGGTTATAGATATCTACTTACCTTAGTTGACAGAAACACACGTTGGCCCGAAGCGTATCCAATTAAAGATACCAACGCCAGTACTATCGTAGATACACTTCAAAAGGAATACATCTCACGTTTTGGAGTTCCTCTGGAAATTACTTCCGATCGAGGTCCTCAATTCACGTCCACAACATTTCGAAACTTCGTTAAGACACTAGGAAGCAAACACATAACCACTTCTGCTTATCATCCACAAGCTAACGGGATTGTAGAACGATTTCACCGCCAACTTAAGACTTCTCTAATAGCGAGTAACAACCACACAAATTGGTACACAGAGTTGCCACTAGTTCTTCTAGGACTTAGGTCCACGGTCAAAGAAGATATTAAGGCTTCACCAGCTGAAATGGTTTTTGGTCAAACACTCAGGCTACCACAACAACTAGTAATTCCCAGCAGTCAGAATTTTAATTCGTCGGACACCTTGTCCAAACTTAAAGAGGTCGTAGAAAATCAAAAGTCAAACATTGCGCATCACAGCACCAACTCCCAACAATATATACCTAGAGCTCTTAGTACTTGTAACTTTGTCTTTGTCCGTAATGACACAATTCGTAAAACACTACAAGAGCCGTACGATGGTCCCTTCGAAGTTATTGAGAGAACACCGAAATACTTCACAATTCGTAAAAATAACACTAACATAACAGTCAACATTGATAGGATTAAGCCCGCCACCTTAGACACCGAAACAGCACACACACATTCAACCAAACATAAAAATACTAAAAAAGTACACTTTAACCTATTAGCCAACACGACCAAAATTTTTCAGAAGGGAGGGGGAATAATGTGGTGACTCAATACCACCACATATAAACACCGACACCACAACATACAAAACAACATACAAACTCTACAAATATTCACTTACACATTTATTTAAAAAAATTATTATTTAAGATTTCAAAATTGTCAATTTTTATTTATCAAAAATTTTGTATATCATTTTAGTTATAAAATTGTGTTTGTTGACTGTAGACCAAAAAAATATATTCAAAAAAATAAAATATAAATAAAAATATTTAAATAAAATAAAAGTTATTTTTGTGTCCACCACAGATATATTTCTTCCATGCCCTATTCCTGTTGTTGCGAAGAGTTTTTAAATCCTTTGTGTACTAAGGGTACGCACAGTTTTTCGCAAATTTGAGGGAATATGGTACGGACTGAGAGAACACAGTAAAGAGCTCCGTATAAAAAAAATTTATGGAATCATCAAGGTTATTTCCATCTAAGTACTCTAAAATAACATTTAGTTTGTTATGAAGTAAATGATTCAACTTCAAAAAGTCAGCTTTTTTAAAATTGAATTCATAAACCTTATCGATTGAACTCGAATTAACTATGCTCTCTCTGTCCGATTTATACCAAATGCTCAATGGTGGATGGTATTCATCTACAATAGTCAGAGCATGGAGGGCCCTCTTTACAATCACATTGTTACTGTCTGTAGTTAAGACCAGGTCAAGAAGTCTTTCAAGACTATTATAAATACAACTAACTTGTTGTAAGTCAGAACATATATTGTCAACAAATATATGCTCTTGGCGAGTCTTCGAATTTGATGCACAAAAATATGTATCATCGTCGGAAGAATGCCATTTTAAGTCAAGCAGATTGAAATCGCCCAACAGTAAAATGTCGTCATTAACGTCAAGTAGATTTATTATATATTCTATGCAATCCGCAAGGCTTGCATAGACTTCTGCACTGCTCTTTGGGGGAACATATGCATTAATAACATATACATTGGAATTACAATGTAACACCTTAACGCATAACAGTTCAATATTGGAAGAGCAGGGAATATCAATTAAGGAACTGACAAAGGAATTCCTTACAGCTAAAAGGACACCACCACCAACAGCAGAAATATTGTCAGTGTGTCTGTCCCTTCTAAAAACTTGAAAACTATTGTCAAACAGTTCCAAGTCAATAATGCTTCCGTTCAGCCATGTTTCTGTTAACGCGATAATATCCTCAGAGAAATTCTGAGATGCCAAAAATATGTCGCGTGTTTTAGAACGTAATCCCCTTACATTTTGATAGTAAAGGGATAATCTATTTAGTTTTTTTGTGTCTGATGGGCGATTTTATTCGTCCTTCTAGACTTATTTTTAGGCGTAAACTCAGAAACGAGGATATTATCGGCCCACCTTTTAGAGTTTAGAACAGATGCGAACTCTTCAGCTGCAACCGTTAGAATAAAGGAGGCGTGGGAAGGTTTGTTGCCAATTTTTTTGCATGAACATAATGCATTTTGACTAAATAAAATATTTTGTTTGACAAACGTCAATATATTTTCAGTTGTTGTGTCGGGCTGAAGACGTGAAATGAATAAGCGTTTTCGCCTCGACACTGCCCTTAAATTAATTATTGGGTTATTGGGCTCAGTTGAAATCACATTTGGACTATTAGCCAATGGTGGAGTATAAGAAGGAGGTGAAGAAATAATTGTATTATTGTGTATTAAAGGCATAGCTGAGGGCTGCATAGCCTGAGGAGGGTTTAAAGACGTCCTACGACGCTTATTATTTTTATTTTTATTTTTATTTTTATTTTTATTTTTATTCTTCCTCTTCTTTTTAGAAATATTCTGGTCTTCTTCAGACTGAATGTTTGTTTGCGTCCCGGAAGAGATTGTCTGAGACAAAGAAGGCGAAATTTTTTCCGGTGAAGAACATTCATCATATACGCTAATACTGGGTGCGGCACTAACTTCGCTAAAGAATGTTACAATTTCCCTAAAATTGTTATTTAACGAGTTAAGACTTTCTCCAAAAAGCTTTATTTTAGAATAAAGCTCATCTGGGGAAAGGGCCCTGCACGAAGCACAGTACCAGCGAAGACCTGATCGGACAGACATTAAATCGTCTAAGCACGATTTGGAAATACCCGCACATCTCGAATGAAACATTTGCTCACATGGGCCAGAACAACTGAACATTGGGTTCAGAATATTCTGGCTTTTGCATAGCTCGTTTAGGGAACAAGCAGCAATATTTTCAACAGAAAAATAATCCATGTTATAAATTGAGCTGAACGTGCCTAAAGGGTTAAAAATCTGTTGCTATATATGCAGTGAGCGCACAGTTAAAAAACAAATACAACGCTAACTACGCTTGATAATAACAAAACAGAGCACAAAGAAGAATAAAATTAAAACAATAACAAAAACACACTAAGCAAGCAAGCTAGCAAGCAAGCATGCAGACGAAACACACTAAAACAAGAATGTTATTAGCACAAATTATTAGCACAGCCCAATTAAATTATAACATTTATTAAATATATAAAAGAAAACTTAAACTTTTACCAAAATCACAACGTTTATAAATTGTATTTATAAAAACACTCACGAAATACTAGATACAAACAAAAAACAAACGCAATCGCAAAAAACAAGCTGCCGGTGCAAGAAATTAACAATTTTTTCTCAGTTGGATTGTTTTGTTTTTTAATTTTTATATTTAGGAAAAAATAAAATTCTCACCTTTGGAGATATTTTCTTTAGAATTTTCAAGACTTTAACTTTGAATATAATCTTCAAATAAATTCTGATGACAGCATTTTTAACAATTAGTTGCAATGTTGTGAGAGGGAGGTTTTTGCTGAAAATCCCACAGAATGTATTTTGCATGATAATTTGTGCCGCAATTAAATTTCACTTGGGACTCATCATCATCTCGCCTGAAGTTTTCTAACTTTAGAGATTGATCATACTTTTTACTGTAATGAAAGGATAAACCTTTCATATTAATAGCTTTAATATTGATTTTGGTTTTTGTTTTTAGTGAAAAAGAAAATTGTTACATTTTAAAATTTCTCACAAAAGTAAGCCTTTTGCAGTTGGTCCCTTCTGTGGATAAAATTCCTACAAAAAGGGATTTTTGCCACAATTCCCTAGTACTGCTAAAGAGTCTCCCAAATCGAATGCATTTTTTTTATGTAAATAATAAGCTTGAATTCCATCCAGTTAAAATTTAGGCACCTCTTAATATGAAAAAATCTCTTTTATTTTCATATCTCATCTCATCGTGGGTGCAGCACACACACACACTCAATCACACCGCTTTACCTTCAAGATATCCAGCATGCTGCGTCTGATCTTTATGCCACTCTTGCTCTTCACCATCTCCATCGCATGTATGGGTCAAACCTTTCAATACTCGCGCGGTTGGACAAATGGCAAGCGTTCTTCTGCATCCTCGCCAACACTGGAAGCCCACTTTCATCGTGATGAGGAGCTGCTGCCAGAACTATTCGAATTGCAGGACAACGGGCGCAGATTGGAGAAGTATGTCGTACTTAAAGCATACTTTTAGGCTTTAAAAATCTTAATAAATTATTTTCTCTCTCTTTTTTGGCAGATGTTTATTGCAAATACAACATTATATACGTAATCCTTTACAATTGCACCCACTTAAGTATGCATCAGCAGCAGGAGTAGCTGCTGGAATGGGTCCTAGCAACAGCAACAACAACAACAATTTATTTGCCAATCATCATCAATCAAGCGAATTATTCGAGGATTTAAGTGCAGCTGAAGCGAGTGATTATTTGAAGCATTAAGAACTAAAATACGCTACAAGGATACAGGATCAAGATGAAATATTATAAACAATGAATATATTGACATCCTTTATATGAAATATCATTTTAATTGAGCATTAAAACTGGCTAAATATCGCTGCAAAAAAAAAATCAATACAGAAATAATTTTTAAAAATACGCATGGATTGGTGATAAGAGAAGTACTTATCTGAAGCTTGTTTTGAAACTGTTTTATAGAAATTCTTTTAAAAGTAAAAATGAATTAGTTTTCCAGTGCAGATTGAGAAATCCTTAGAAATTGTTTTAAAACTTCAAAAATTAATTATTTTTCCAGCGCACGTAGGAAATGTCATATCATCCCTTCTCCGTCTATGAGGGAACAAATTATCTGTCAAGCCATAAAAACTACGTGCGCTAGTTTTTATGCGTTCTTCTTGTCTCAGCTTAACTGTATTTAACTTTGTTGCATCTAATTTGAGTGGCAGCAGGTTCTACAATAAAGAGAAACAACCATGGAAAAATATTCTGTAGAAAACCACTAAAAGCCAGGTGGCTCTCTTGTTCAAAAGGGTCATCATCATCACTAGTTTCGATTTCTTCTGAACAGGTCAAAACGGATCCATAATTCTTACCTTGACTTATCTATCCACCACCCACCCACTCATCATCTTTGCAAGAACAAGTGTTGAACACCTAAAAACATGCAACATTTTGTCATAAGCCTCAAAATTATACTCTAACAGACAACTTCTATAGACAACCACCCTCTTGTTTGTTTTTTTTTTCTTCGGCATGGTCCTTGATTCAATTGAGACATTTATATAATTTATAAATATTTAATGTACTTAAACACTCACACCCACTCACTCACTCACTCCGTCTTCAGCCACCACAGTCTATGAATATGAAGTTGTTCCCAACAATGAATGAATGGCAAACAATTTAATCCACTTTATTATAACTTGTACCGTTTTTTGTGTTTCTTCACTTCCTACTTTATTGCGGCTGGAAAAATTATTCATCCCTGTAGTTAAAGCGGGTGCTCCATGTGGTTCATTGTTAGGGTTGTTTGAAGACATGTTCGCGTGTCAGTTACATTTGTACAGCTTGAAATTAATGATTAACTGTAGCGTACTAAATGAAGTTATGGTAAGAAAAGAATGTATCTATGTATGTCGCTTTAGGAAAAATTGAAATTTGCTCGATTTAAAGATATTTTTCGTTGATGAAAATGTTTTCTAAGATTGGTAGAGCAGGACCGTGAAAAGCCGAATTATATTTTGTGGATAATATTCACATGTCAAAGTACTCTTAAAGTTAAATTGCAAAATATATGCCTTTAAGACTATTTTGTCTCGATTAAATTGCAACACAGGACAGCGGCGGATCTGGAAAAAATCTTTAGGGGAGGGGGGAAGTAAATTATCAAAGACACACATTTTCGATTTGAGAACATTGCACAATTATATTTTCAAGTATGTGCAATGAAAAAACAATAAAAAAAAATTAAACTTATTGTTCTGACGTTACGACTATGATATGGTACACTTTGAAAAATAAATGAACACTAAAAAATGTATACTGATTATTAGATAGTCATAAGAAAAAAATTACATGACAAAATCATCGCAACGCTTCTTTTTTGCAGAAAAGTTATCAATAACTTCTTTAATATTTATTTTAATGTCTCTATGTATATGCAATAATGCGAGTCCAGTCAATCGTTCTTGTTGCATAGATGAATGTAACCATGTTTTTAATCGTTGCAGTTTAGAAAAACTTCGCTCAGCTGTTGCTACACTGATAGGAAGCATGGCAAAGATGTCATTATCACACAGAGTAAAAACGGTGTTGATATCATTAACCTTAGTTTCGCTCGCCCATTTACACTGCCAAATTTGAAGTTCATGAAATAATTGAATTGGAATTAGTTCCTTATTACCGTCACAAAATGAAATTATTATCTATGAAAAGATAACACACAAATTGTTTAGCTTTTCATTGTTGTGTTTATCAATTTTGTTTGGCAGGATTTCGTTTACATATAGTTTTTGGAAAAATTTTTCGCTGAAACGAGCCTCCATATCAGCAATGATATCATCTAGTAATGGTACAAATATGGAAATTCGAAAGTAGTCTACTGGTGTTGAAGCGCTGACATTACTACGATGAACTTGTCTTCCAGGAATATGAGGTATATTTATTGACAAACCTAACCTCTCGTATAATTCCTGCACATCTGCAAATATTGTCTTAAAATATGATTCTGCGTTTTCTCTTTTTTTATCAAGCAGTGATCTTCAAGTTATTATTGAACGTTCTGCTGCATCCTTATAGAGGTTCTTTTTTTGCAAGATGCTACTTAAAACTTTAAAAAAACTCGAAGTCACTACCTCGACGTAAGTGTTTGCTTTACATATAATTGTATTTTGTTTTTTTTTTTTCAGATGACTACAGATCATATTATTCTACAAGTAAAATGGTCCTACACTTCTCGCATCGCTTTATAAAAACGTCACTACACGGAAATGACGTCACAAAAGAAAAAAAAACAACATTTTTTATATACTTTAATAATTGTCGAAATTAATAAAAAAAAAACTTGATATCAATATCTCTGACTATTTTTTTATAGTATTCTTTCAAAAAACGCCTTCAGAATTGCTTATGTATACATAAAAGTACCCTTAAGCTGTGGGCACAATTATTTACTTTAAATAAAGTATTAAAAAGTAAAATATTTAAAAGTTCTTGGGGGGAGTAATTACCCCCTTTACCCCCCTTGTATTCGCGCCTGACACAGGATCCCTAATACATTTCTGAAACAATGGTTAACAAAGCCAACAAGGCCAACAAAACATGACGACAGTTTTTGTCACCATGACACCGTAGATGCAACCGCTTAATGCAGTCAAAATGCAACAAAAATGATAAAACGTTACATGGGATTATATCTCCCTGACTAGTTATTAGCGGTACGGTAAATTTTATAAAACGACAGCAAAGCTGAGGGTTTCAGTAACTTACCTATATGTACAGGGTGGGCCAAATATAAGTTTTTTTTTTTTAAATGTAATTTAATTAACAAAATTATATTTTTTCCATGTATTATGGCTAAATTAGTACGAGGAAACATTCCCATTAATTATGGAACACAACGTCGTCAAGTGGCTGCATCGGCTGGCTTCGCAGTAGCGCATTCTGTTACTCCAATTTTCCAAGACCTTGTTGATGGTTTCGGGCTGTAGCTCACGGATTGCTTGGGTGTAGCTCACGGATTGCTTGGCATAATATCGGTCCATTACGGTTTCTTACAAAAAAAAAACCCTCCGAGGTGACCAATTGACAACGCCAAGACGGCTGATAACACGATTTGGGAATTTGGTGAGAAAAAGATCGATTGTGGCATGGGCTGTGTAGCATTGTGCGCCATCCTGCATGAACCAGAGGTTGTCCAAATTCATGTCTCCAAAAATGTCATATCGGTCATGTCAGTAAAACAAAAGTCGGTTGACGTGGCTCTGTAACGCCCATCGTTCACCGAAACGTTGTTCCCAGTCTCATTTTCGAAGAAAAATGGTCAAATGATGCCACCACTTCACAATCCGCACAAAACTGTTACCCTCTGTGGATGCAAAGGCTTCTCGGCAATAACGTGCGGGTTTTCCGAGCCCCAGATGCTGTAATTTTGTTTGTTAACGTAGCCGCCGAGATGAAAATCCGCCTCGTCAGGAAAGATAATTTTTCGCCCAAAATCATTTGGACTACACAACACTCACTATGGAAATAAGTTTCCAATTTTTCCCAACGTTGTTCAAGCGTATGTTAAAGCGACTCATTTGTTTCCACTGAGGTATGATACTGATTTTATGTCAAGATTTTGAGCGGGAAAGAGCTGTCAGTGTCAAAATAACCTATGATTTAAAAAGAAACCACTAAATGGCCTACCCTGTATATGCAGCAAATGCAAAAAAGCAAAAAAAAAAATTAAATTCAAATTAAAATAAAGAAAAGTATTGGAAAAAAACTTTGGAAGAGAATTAGGGTAAAGATTAGAAAAATAACACTAAACAACAAGATCAATTTTTTTCCAAAATAGCAAAGTTCCGACAATGGATTCTGGTAGAGGGGAGAAAAAACAATACACGTGTATCGGCGTTTTGAAAGTTAACGTCTGAGTCTAATTTTAGGGGGGATTTAATTTTCCCCCTTTTTGAACATTCTTATATTGAATCGGCATAGGAAATCATGTTATTCTTACATTTTGGGTATAGGATGTGTTCTGAGGATTTATGTAAAATACTACGAGAAATATTTTTGTGGAACATTTTAACCCCCTAACTTCTGAATTTATGGGTCTTGTTTTACCTTTTTGTACTAAAAGGCAAAAGGACCCATAAAACTGTTGGATATTGTTTTTTTGTCCACTCTACCAGAATCCATTGTCGGAACCTTGTTATTTTTTTTCGTGTTGAACAGTGTAATAAGGGCAAAGATTCGGACAAAGATTAGCACCAGGAATAAGGTAAGGAGGAGAACTAAGATGAGTGCATAGAATCAAGAATTCCGATAAGCATTGGGAAAAAACTATGACGAGGATTGGAACAAGGATTACTACAAACATTTAGACACACCTTAAACAATATTGAGGACAATGTTGGAATGGAACAATGTTTTGGACATACAAAGGAAAAGATTTAGGACAACGATTAGGAACTAAGTTTGACAAGGATTAGGAAAGGGATTGGGAAGGGAAGAATAAGGTCAGGAATTCGAACATAGATTTAAACAAGTGTTTAAATTTCAAGTGGGACAATTATTAGAACAAATGTAAGAAAAACGATCAGGATGAGGACAAGTTTGGGAGCAAAGGAAGGATAAGGACAAGAATAAGGATAAGAGTGTAGATATGCTGTGACGTTTCTATATAGAGGAGACCGGGGTACATTCGTATTTGGGGTACATTCGGCAATGACATTTTCGATATGAAGCAGCCTTGTTTATTGCTTAAAATTTATCCGTCGCTAGTGAAAATAATTATTAAAAAGTTTGGAATCTCCGTTTAAACGGATGATAAAGCGATACATACATGTTTTTCTGTTTTCATGATAATTTTTGCATTATTTGGATTCATATACGTAAGTACTCTGTGTTCTAAACTTTTCATTACTTAAAAGAAAATTATTACAGAATGATAATAATAATAATAATAATAATAATAATAATAATAAAAATAATAATAATAATAATAATAATAATAATACTTTTTAGTTATGTCGTAGATACACCGTAGATTTTGATGTGACAGTGTTTCCTAGTCCTTATTTTTGTCCCTATCCTTTCTCTTGTTTCGAAACTTATCCTCATCCTTCTGTTATTTTTTTATTTGTCCAAATAATTTTCCTACATCATGTTCAAACTCTTTTTTAAATCCATGGTCAAATTCTTGACTTAATCAGGGACTCCGAATCCCTTTCCTAGTTTTGAAAGGTGTGTTTAAGGTGTGTCTTAATTTGTCCGATGCCATATCCTAATTATAGTCATAGTGCTTTTCCGGTTTCATAGTTGGATTTTATTGTGTTATTTTGTTGTTTGTGAGCAGTGTTGGTTGCCACAAAAAAAAAAACTTTTGAAATCATAACTTTTGTTTTTAGCTTGTCGGAACTTCACTAGATTTCACTTGTTGTTGTTGTTGTTTTTGTTGTGATTTTGCTTTTGCTTCTACATTGGTTGTGCTTTTCCTTGGTGCATTGACTTTGCCTTAGTTGCATGCAATGAATCCAGCAAAAATTATACATATACGTTAAATAAAGCGGTTCCCTGAGGCAGGGGCGGTTCCAGGAATATATTTCGGGGGGGGTTTCAAAAATATTTATGTACGTTATATATATAAAGGGTAGTTAAATTTTAAAGGCCGATGTTGATTTTGAATAAAACACAAATTATTAAGGAAATTATTGTCGTTTCTTTTTATTATGATAATATTGGTATGGTTCAATTATGCATGGAACAAAATATCGGCTAAATGGCCGCCGTGACCTCGGAGGTACACCTCCATCCGATGGTCCAAATTTTCGATGACGCCGAGGCATAAGTGAGGTTCTATGCCGTTAATGTGCCGAATTATCTCATCTTTTAGCTTTTGAATTGTTGCTGGCTTATCGACGTACACCTTTTCTTTCAAATAACCCCAATGAAAGAAGTCCAACGGTGTCAAATCACATGATTGGCGGCCAATTGACATCGCCACCACGTGAGATAACACGGCCATTGAATTTGTCGCGCAAAAGAGCCATTCGCGCATCGTTAGCTGTGTGGCAAGTGGCACCGTCCTGTTGAAACCACATATCGTCCACATCCATATCTTCCAATTCGGGCCATAAAAAGTTCGTTATCATCTCACGATAGCGAACACCATTCACAGTAACTGCCTGACAAGCCTCATTGTGGAAAAAAATACGGCCCGATGATGCCGCCAGCCCATAAACCGCACCAAACAGTCACTCTTTGTGGGTGCATTGGTTTTTCGGCAATCACTCTTGGATTATCATTCGCCCAAATGCGGTAATTCTGCTTATTGACGAATCCACTGAGGTGAAAATGTGCCTCATCACTGAAGATGATTTTCTTCGAAAATTGATCATCCACTGTTGCCATTTCTTGCCACCATTCTGACCGTGTAAATGCAAGTCTTTATGCAAAATGTTCATCAACGACGAGCCTGAGAGGTGCAATTGTTGGGCACGAGGACGAGTTGAGGTGGACGGCTCTTCAGCCACACTATCGCGAACAGCAGCAATATTTTCTGCAGTACGAGCTGTACGAGCATGCACTGGTGTTTTCACATCTCCTATAGACCTGGTTTGTTCAAATTTTTGCATGATTTTTCCAATTGTACGCACATTTGGACGATTAAATTGACCGAAAAAATCACGAAGTGCTCGATATGCATTTTGATTTGAAAGCCCATTTTCATAATAAGCCTGTATAACTTTAACGATTCAAATTGAGTTAGTCTGAAATTGAGAAATGTTAAATGAAATGCAGAAAAAAACTTGACATTTAGGTATGGTTTATATTCAACATCGGCTCTTAAAATTTAACCACCCTTTATATACATTAGAGCGGGATAATTTTTTTTTCAAAAAATCGTAGGCGTTAGGAAGAAACCGTTAGTCTAAAATCTATTTCGAGCTTTTGGTTTTTCAAACGAAGGTTATAATTTGTGTTTTGCTGCAATATGTGAAAAAATTATTCCACTTATTGGAAAAAACTTTGCTACGAAAAAAATAGCCATCCACATTTCACTCCATATTCACTCCATATGATTGTGTGGTGCTCAGGATTATTTTTTTGTGTTAAATACCACAAGCTGACGCTGGGGTGAAGATTATAATAATAAATGTTACTAGTAAACCCGTATGGCGTTAAAACGTCAAAATGAGAAAAAAATGTAGTTTAAGATTGTTTTCTTTTTATTATTAGAACTGTTATAATTTTTTAACATATTTCTGTGTAAACTACCATTTGATGTTGCGAAACTTTGACTTCGGCTTTATGTCAAATATTATTAGCCGTGTGCGAATTCTGGGGCTTGCAACTTTGCAATTTTTCTCAACGACTGTCTTAGGCTCTTATTAATAGTCATAGAAAATAACAGGGACCGGAACTTGAAAACGTTGCATTTTAAATGGAAAAAAAATGTTTCCGATGGGCCGAGCTTGATTTGTGGTATAAGAATTCGCTGACCAATGCTTGCACCGGTTAGTAAAATGCATTCGACAGTATTATTGTAAGGATTAAAAATCTGCAGTCGGATTCTTTTGATAAGTCATTTCACTGCATTGAGCGTTAAGTGGTTTCACGAAAGACTTACTTACCACTTACCTACTTTAGTGCTATTTAGGAACTCCGTTGGGAAGTTTATTTGTGCAGCACTTCATCAAAACGGTTGTGCAAATGCTTTTATACAAAACTTCAAGATAAGATAATAGCAGATTTACTAACAAATTCATTTTGAAACCATACTTTGTCCGTTGGTGCAAGAATAGCGTTTTCTTGAATGGTATCACTGTTTATGTCGTTTTGTAGATCGTCATTAATAAAATCAATTCACAATCCGTAATCTAAACGGAGCTGATCAAGAATTAACTTGTCGCAAATAACTTAAAAATTCCTTTTCGCCTTTGTCTAATCGCATGTTTTTTTCAAGCTTCATTGTTTTTACGTAAGATCACAATTTTCTATTGTTACAACGTGTCCAGAATAAAAGATTTCTGGAACTGTTTCCTTAAAATCACCAGAAAATACAACTTTTCAAAAAACACTTTACGAATGTCTGGTAATATCGCGAAACACACAATCAATTACTGTCTGTGCTACTGCAGGAATCATACTTGCTTCATCAATAATGATAAGATGGGCATAATCAAAGTAGATTCCGTGCTCAAAATTGGGCTTTAGGCGTTAAGATGTATCGGATACAGATGTATCTCAAGCAGAGGTCTAGGAAGTTTGAATTGTCTTTGCAAGGTACGTCCTCATTCAACGAAGCTAGCGGCGATGCCAGTAAAGGCTACTGGAATAGCGATTTTGCATGAACTTCCTCTTTTGCGACTGGAACATAAATATAACATTTATTTGAATGTTTTTCGCTTTGCTCAACTGCTTTAATTATACAAAAGAATGATTTTGAAAAATTTCAGAAAAAAAATATCACATACTTTTAGGCATCCCATAGAAAAATTACTTTCTTTGCAAAAGATTGTTTTGCTCTATTTGTTTAAATACACAATACTTTAGAAAAAGACCTTTCTATTGATACCTCATTTATGAAAATCGCATTTACGGTATAGATTTGATGGTCATCACAAAAAAGGAGCTTGCGTAATAATAATATAGATTTCTCTGTTTATTTGACCCGAATACAAATCTAAAAGGCCAACATAAAACCAACATCAAAATAAATAAAAACTACAAAAACCGGAATTTTTCTCCATTACTGTATAAAAAGGAATTTTACGTCTACACTTCCGATACTATCGAAACTGTGGGTTTTTAAATTAAAACTGTGCGGTGTTTGGATATATTTTATCCAAAAAATGCGGTGTTTTTGTGATTTCAGGTTAAGATTGTATGTGTGACTGTTTACAGCTACAGGCGCAATATCGCAAAAACAAACAAAAACTGGAACAGAATTCAGTATTTTAGCAATACGTGTAGAAACAGCTACAAACGTTTACAGCATAGGGGTGTGAATATTAAAAGTAAATTATAAAAAACCAATTTTTTTCTTTTTGGTACTCTTAGCCCACATAATAAACATCAGTACATCACATTTAAATACAGGTTCTTTTAGAATTTCGGGGGGGGGGGGGGTTTGAACCCCCAAAACCCCCCCTGGATCCGCGCCTGCCCTGAGGGTCCTCATGACACCGTCAATTTTGTTTTATTTCTATCACGTGCTCGAAAACCTCACCTTCAATTTCCATTCCATAACATTTACCGTTACGCGAGTTGTCATAGGGTTAAAATTCCATGCAACATTTTTTCCTTGTTGTAGCATTTTTACTGCATTATGTGGTTGCCACCCTGAAATTTTGACGACAAAAATTTTTTTTATATTTTAGTTGTAAGGCCTAATAACACATATGTGCTGTCGTAAAACAAAATTTACCATAGCTCGTCTCCAGAGTGAGTAATAATTTCATGCAACGATATTACATTTCTGTTACATAAGCTGCTATCTTCACGATCTGTCGACGTAAAAAAATTCTTTTTTATTTTTGTCGTAAGGCCAAGTAAAGGGTTTTCCATTAAGGGACTTTGCACAACTTTTTTTTTTAATAAAACGCCTGTTGGAACCACATATCTTCCAAGTCCATATCTTCCAATTAGGGCCAAAAAAATTCGGTAATCATGGTGTGATAACGATGTCCATTCACGTTACGATCGTTATTGTCGACGGAAAAATATGGTCCAATGACGCCGCCGGCACGCAAACCGCACCAAACAGTTATTTTTTGTGGATGAAGTGGTGATTCATGAAGCACATGTGAATATTCACCCGACCAAAAACTCATTTTTGCTTATTGACGAATCCATTGAGTCAAAAATGAGCTTCGTCACTGAAGATGATTTTGCGATGAAATTTTTCGGTAGTAAATTTTTATAATTTGCAGACGTTGTTCGTTTGTGTACTTTACCATAGTGAAAATGTTGAGCTTACTGAATAAATTGACAGTGACAGTTCGATGATTAGTGAAAAGGTGCGTTCAGAAATTTAATTCAAAGTTGTCAGGTCCTTATTGGAAAACCCTGTATAAATCCTTCATTTTCCTTTTTATGTATTCATCGTAGTTTATATACTCACCGAGTAAAAATTCAATGCAACGCCGTTGCATAAATGTTGAATTATCGATCTTAGAGCGTATCTCTCTCTCTCTGCGTCCCCATGACGTCAGAAATTTTTTGTCTAATATTGTTGTGAGGGCTTAGTGCAGGCCTTTCTTGCATTATTAATCCTAGCACTAATGCTCAGCAAGTAATAATTTAAAAACCAAAAATCAACCAAAAATCATTTAATTATGTCATAAATATCTAGTAACTTTCTATATAAACCAATTCCAGATTAAACCCATTAAACGAAGATCTTTCCGGAAACATATTTTATTGCGTGTATCATACAACTATTGCATCTATATTTTTCTGTCCAACAATGTTTACTCATTCATCACTAGCACCAAATTCCAACAGCACAGTCACATATGCAGTCACTAAACCATGTCCGTCATTGTTATGAATATCCTTCAAAAGAATAGAACACAAACATACACACACACACACATAAACAATTTAACAAACAACTACATAAAGTCATACAATGCAGTTCATAAAACTGGGAAAAAGCACTCGCACAAACCTTCAAATTGAATTCATAACAAGCTAATCGATCCTCTGGGATGTTTTCATCTTGCCATGGCACAAGGTCCTTGCTGTACGCCAAGGGATTCTGGGACCATGAATTTATATCAATTTTTGTTTAATCTACAGAGAGGACAAAGCGCATGATGTTTGAATTAAGTACGCAGAACATCGACAGGATTGTGTTGTGGATTGGCACTTGATTGTTGTCGCGCTCTTTGCCAGCAGCGTCAACTGGTTGCTCATCCAACGTAATTGCATTAAAATGCAATTACAATGGGCACAAAATGGGTAGCGGCACAAAGTAGACTCGAGTGTGCTGTCACATAAGTCACTGAGTATTGGATGCTGACTGAACTGTCACGCTATGTTCCCAGGATGCGCTTGCTGCACGTGTACTACTTAACACTGAGGCAGGCAGGCAGGCAGAATCGGGGCAGATTCGGGCACGAGTCATCAAAGTAATGGAAATGAAATTTTATAACCTACAAGTGCCGCATTATTTGGGTGGTGGATGACTGGTTGGGTTGGTCTTGGTTACATGTGCGTACAAGTGCATTTTGTTGTCATATTTTTGGTGTCGTTATTGTTGTTGTTGTCATAGTTGTCATTGCTTTTAATGAAATGAATTTTGCATTCGAGTTATCGTTAGCATCAGTGCATGGAACAGAACAGTTCGTCTGATACAAAGTGAAGTGCGTTGATGTAATGTAATCGATATCAATCGATGCTGTTGAAGGATTTTACTGAGCCAGGACAACTTGTGAGAATAACTGAATGAGTTTTTAAAATTTTTTGTGTTTGCCAATATTTGAATCAATATGTACTCGTGTATTAAAGGACATCGAATTGTGTCTATTTTATTTTTTATTATTTATTTTATTTATTTTATTAATTTTATTAATATTATTAATTTTATTAATTTTATTTATTTTATTTATTTTATTTATTTTATTTATTTTATTGATTTTATTTATTTTATTTATTTTATTTATTTTATTTATTTTATTTATTTTATTTATTTTATTTATTTTATTTATTTTATTTATTTTATTTATTTTATTTATTTTATTTATTTTATTTATTTTATTTATTTTATTTATTTTATTTATTTTATTTATTTTATTTATTTTATTTATTTTATTTATTTTATTTATTTTATTTATTTTATTTATTTTATTTATTTTATTTATTTTATTTATTTTATTTATTTTATTTATTTTATTTATTTTATTTATTTTATTTATTTTATTTATTTTATTTATTTTATTTATTTTATTTATTTTATTTATTTTATTTATTTTATTTATTTTATTTATTTTATTTATTTTATTTATTTTATTTATTTTATTTATTTTATTTATTTTATTTATTTTATTTATTTTATTTATTTTATTTATTTTATTTATTTTATTTATTTTATTTATTTTATTTATTTTATTTATTTTATTTATTTTATTTATTTTATTTATTTTATTTATTTTATTTATTTTATTTATTTTATTTATTTTATTTATTTTATTTATTTTATTTATTTTATTTATTTTATGTATTTTATGTATTTTATTTATTTTATGTATATTATTTATTTTATTTATTTTATTTATTTTATTTATTTTATTTATTTTATTTATTTTATTTATTTTATTTATTTTATTTATTTTATTTATTTTATTTATTTTATTTATTTTATTTATTTTATTTATTTTATTTATTTTATTTATTTTATTTATTTTATTTATTTTATTTATTTTATTTATTTTATTTATTTTATTTATTTTATTTATTTTATTTATTTTATTTATTTTATTTATTTTATTTATTTTATTTATTTTATTTATTTTATTTATTTTATTTATTTTATTTATTTTATTTATTTTATTTATTTTATTTATTTTATTTATTTTATTTATTTTATTTATTTTATTTATTTTATTTATTTTATTTATTTTATTTATTTTATTTATTTTATTTATTTTATTTATTTTATTTATTTTATTTATTTTATTTATTTTATTTATTTTATTTATTTTATTTATTTTATTTATTTTATTTATTTTATTTATTTTATTTATTTTATTTATTTTATTTATTTTATTTATTTTATTTATTTTATTTATTTTATTTATTTTATTTATTTTATTTATTTTATTTATTTTATTTATTTTATTTATTTTATTTATTTTATTTATTTTATGTATTTTATTTATTTTATGTATTTTATTTATTTTATTTATTTTATTTATTTTATTTATTTTATTTATTTTATTTATTTTATTTATTTTATTTATTTTATTTATTTTATTTTTTTTATTTATTTTATTTATTTTATTTATTTTATTTATTTTATTTATTTTATTTATTTTATTTATTTTATTTATTTTATTTATTTTATTTATTTTATTTATATTATTTATTTTATTTATTTTATTTATTTTATTTATTTTATTTATTTTATTTATTTTATTTATTTTATTTATTTTATTTATTTTATTTATTTTATTTATTTTATTTATTTTATTTATTTTATTTATTTTATTTATTTTATTTATTTTATTTATTTTATTTATTTTATTTATTTTATTTATTTTATTTATTTTATTTATTTTATTTATTTTATTTATTTTATTTATTTTATTTATTTTATTTATTTTATTTATTTTATTTATTTTATTTATTTTATTTATTTTATTTATTTTATTTATTTTATTTATTTTATTTATTTTATTTATTTTATTTATTTTATTTATTTTATTTATTTTATTTATTTTATTTATTTTATTTATTTTATTTATTTTATTTATTTTATTTATTTTATTTATTTTATTTATTTTATTTATTTTATTTATTTTATTTATTTTATTTATTTTATTTATTTTATTTATTTTATTTATTTTATTTATTTTATTTATTTTATTTATTTTATTTATTTTATTGATTTTATTTATTTTATTTATTTTATTTATTTTATTTATTTTATTTATTTTATTTATTTTATTTATTTTATTTATTTTATTTATTTTATTTATTTTATTTATTTTATTTATTTTATTTATTTTATTTATTTTATTTATTTTATTTATTTTATTTATTTTATTTATTTTATTTATTTTATTTATTTTATTTATTTTATTTATTTTATTTATTTTATTTATTTTATTTATTTTATTTATTTTATTTATTTTATTTATTTTATTTATTTTATTTATTTGATTTATTTTATTTGTTTATTTATTTTTTGTTTCTTATTTAATAAAAACAATTAATACATTTGTGTTCATTTATAGTATCATTTTTTATATATATATTATTATTTATTTATTTATTAGTTATGTAACGTTTTCGTTTCATTTCGTTTGTCTGTCCCGTATAAATCTTGGAATTAAGTTTTAACAAACTTCCCCGATGAGCCAGGGATTTAAAGCTTAAAATGTAACTCAGAACTGGATGACAACACTATACTAACTCATTTTTATATCTGTCCGACGACTGCGAAATATTCCTTTTTAAGTTTTTCTCCCACATCAGTTTGTTGCCAATTTTATTACCAGCTAAATCGGAAACAATTACATCGAACAATAAAAACAACAATACAATCCACTTCAATTGAATTGTCACTTGTTTTGTAACTGGATATTCGTGTAACCACGTAATCTTTATGCTTACTTGCACCCCTGCTGGTCCTGCTACTCGTGCGGAGGGCAGACATATCAATATGTTTAACTGGGCAAAAAACTCAACAGTAGCGAATAAATTTACCCTCCGCAAAACGCCCTTTCAATTATTTTTAAACATTGAACAATTATTCACTTTACGATACATTCGTCGTCCGATTGTCAGTTCAAAACGCTAAAATTCATTTTCCCAAAACCACCCTCCTGCGCCCTCAAAATGATACCGTCAATCTATTTTCAATGATTTGAACCTTGCATCGCAAATGAATGTGCCTTTCTCGAGAATGGAAGGTCCTTGGGGAATTTTTGAGCAGTGTTAATTTCAAGTGGTGTTTGTTGTTTTGTAAGCTAATAAAAAAACAGACAAACACGTTGTTAGCGAACGTCAAACCCCTCGCCAGTGTGTTTTTCTTTTTTTTCTATTTGCAAACATTATGTTTGTTTTCACGTTCGTTTTTTAAATGTCGTAAGTCGTTTGTTCCTATTATTGTTGTTGTAGTTGTTTTTTATTGTTAACCATTTGAATGTCGTTTACTCTCACAGGAAGATATTTTTTATGCACGTAAGTTTTTTGGGCAATTCCTCTCGGCATAGTTGCTTTACTTTGAGTGGTCCTTTTTTTTTGCTTAGCCTTAGCCTAGTATTTTGATAATACATTTGGGACAAATACAGACTTTTTATCTTTTGTTCATCCCTATTTTTGTAAATAAATTGCCTTTTTCGATGCTAGATTTTTTATTTTTCAAGAAAATCTCCGTTAAATTGTTTTTTTGTGTTAATTTCATGTCAGCAACCTTTTTTTGCAGAGACCAATTAATTGCGAAAATTTAAGGGTAAATACAAATTTTTTTATGAGCATAAATGATATTAATGTTGTATATTCTAGATAGATATTTACTGTAAACAGTGGTAGTGGATTTACAAGAATCGATTTGGGACAGTTCGAAATATGTATTTGATTTTGAAATATCATTAGAAATATTCGTATGGCCTAAAAAAAGACTAATAAAAATTATATACAGTGAAAGCTCCCATAAACGGACTCCGACGGTCACCTACTTTTTGTCCGCATATGAGAGATGTCCGCCGCTTATGGGAATCTCGTAAAAAATAATATTAAATTTCAAATTAAAAAAAATGGGCACTGAGATATTCTAATTGAAAATAATTTTTATACTTTAATAAACAAACAACGAAACGAGCACAAAATTAATTCATATTAAATATGTAGTGACAGTGGCGTCCGTGGCGTAGTTGGTTAAAGTGCGTGGCCGCTATGTCAAAGAACCTTGGAGACACAGGTTCGAACCCCAGCCAGCGACAGAAAATTATTTGAATTAAAATAATTTTTCTGTACGGCCGCCACCTCTCTGCAGACAATGGCAAACCTCAGAGAGTAAAAAAATGCTATGTAAAGCTTCTTGAGAATAAGAACATTCCGTTCATCGCCGTTCGGAGTCGGCGTTAAGCCTGTAGGTCCATTTCTCGGTCAATTGTGTACAAACTTAATAACACGCACAACACAATTGATCATAAGAAGCTAGGTCAAAGTCCTTTCAAGGGCTGAAATGGCCAGTTATTTATTTTTTTTTTTTTAAATATGTAGTGACAGTTCTTTCGTCTTGCGCCAACTGTCAAAAATGGTATAAATTAGAGAACGAAAAAAGTAAAACAGAAAATAGAAAAATATACAGGCAAATGACAATAGATGCAAGACACTCGTGAAAAAATAGGCAGTTGTCACTCCTACCTTGTATTTATAATTGAATCATGGATTAACCCATAAACTAGAGTAAACGCTAAAACTAATTGTTTTACCACTGAGCATACAATGCTTGTATGCTTAGTGGTTTTACTTTACCGTTACAAGTGAGCAGCGCAAAAAAAATAAGTAAATAAGAGTAAAAAAGAGTAGAGAAAAGAAAAAAGAAGAGAAAAAAGAGAAGAGAAAAACCCCTTAATTGTCAAAAACACCAAAACAAAAAAATATAAAACCCTATAAAATCAGTAATGTTTGTGATAAAAAAAAGACAAAATTGTCCGCTTATTAGAGCTTCGCGTCCGCTTTTGGGAGGTTCTTTTTTCATATATATACATGTTTGTGTGTACGCGTCCGTTTATCGGAAAGTCCGTGTCATGGTATAATAATACAAGGCAGCATTGACAGTTGCTTGGTAAAACATCTCCTGTCAAAAAATATACTCAAAAAGAGAGCGCTCACAATCGGCCATTGAAAACACAAACAATGTCGAAAACGTTGAAGTGAAAAAAAAACAACAACCTCAGCAGCTGCAGATGTATTTTCACAAAAAGCTGTTTTTGACAGGAGATGCTTTCTTGCAGAAGAGAAAATAAGCAGTTGTCAATGCTACCTTGTTTTACTGTATGTGCATGGGAGAGCATTTTATGTGGAAAAAAAACCAAACATTGTTCGTTCCCAAGAATGTGTGCGCTTATAGGAGATATCCGCTTATTAGAGCGTCCGTTTATGGGAGCTTTCACTGTACAAGGATGTATTCTGATATCCTTCAAGAAATTAGGTATAAATATTTTATTTATAAATAGTCTTGATATTTCAATTGAGTTGGACAACAAATTTTCTTACAGACTAGTTGATGTAGTAAAAAGTATTAAACAAAGTAAAAACTGATTATAAAAATAGTGTTTAAAATAACTTTCATTTGATTTTTAGAAACAGTAAAATCCAGATTATACTAGTACTAATAAAATTGGCCAAACGCAAAATACGAGCAATAGGAGCATTTAAAGATAGTTAGAATGGCAAATTTTGCAAGTAAAAAGTATAATTATTTCTAAGCAGTTTTGACGGAACATTGAAATCGATCATTTCCAATAGTGCAGGGCCATACTTGATATCGAAAACAAAGAGTAAAGATAAGATACTTCTTCTACTCTCCAAAGTTTTAAAACCTATTAAAAGGTATCACGTTTTTATATGAAGGAGGTACGTACATCATCAATATTAAAATGGCACAAAGCAAACCTTGTGAAAGATTTCTGAACCATTTCAATTCACAACTTATGAGACTCGTAACAAGGGTTCCATATTATAGCAGCATGTTCTAATTTAGAAAGTATTACAAGGGAATTAAATTAAAAATTCAAAGTGTACGGATCAGAAAAACATGCACGATTATGTCTTATAAATGCTAGCACGGCATAAGTTTTAAGAATAATAGGTACAATCCAGATGAGAAATGAAAGTAATCTTACGATCAAACACCACAACTAGGTCCTGAAATTGATGGACGGAAGTCAAAGGAAAGTTGGCGGTATTATAAGCGGATGGACGGAAAAAGACAGATTTTGAGAAAGTAATGAAAAAGCATTTATTAAGACTTAGGAAAAGTTCAATTCTGCAGTACCAAATATAGAGTCTATCGACTTCACTCTTTAAAAGTTCAGTGTAATTTAAATTACTTATTTTTAAGAAGATCTTAAGATCATCAGAGTAGAGCAAATATTTGCAATAGGGGAAAATGTATGTAATATCATTAATAGACAAAATAAAAAGAAGAAGGCCTCAAGACACTTCCTTGAGGAACACCTGAAATGGCTAAATATGAAAAGGATTTAACATTATCGTACACAACGACACATTGCCTGTTTGATAAATACGACTCAAGCCAGTAGAGGAAGCTGGAGTTAAAACCCAATTTTTTTAAGTTTTTTGACTAAAAATACATGAGAACTTTATCAAATGCTTTGGAAAAATCTATATAAATGACATCAACCTGACATCCCTGAGTAAAAAGTCAGTACGAATATCCAGAAAATAGCACAAGATTTGTCATAGCAGAGCGACCAGGTACAAAACCATGCTGCCAAGGAGAGATAATATTTTTAACATAAGAAAAATTTTTCTATAGATTAAAAAAGCTCCGAAATAGTTATAAGCTTAGAAATTGGTCTGTAGTGACCTGTATTGTTTTTACATCCAGATTTATGGATAGGAGTAATGAAAGATAACTTCCAATTATCAATGAAAATACCAGAACAGAGAAAACTGTCAAAAATAAACCTTAATGGATAAGCCAAATTTTGAGCAGAATTTTTCAAAAGAATGGAGAAAAGACCATCTTCATCCATACGGGATGAAGGATTCACTCTAAGAATATCCTTTAAAACATCATTAATAGATAACGACAAAGATCCAAAGTCAAATACAGGATGTATATTACTAACGCAATTGAAGTTGTTTATTACTCTTTTCATAATTGGATTGAAAGAACTCAGCCAACAAGTTCTTTCAATACCACTCGGATCGTTAGACGACAAATCATTTAAAAACATATACGATAGAATATTAGAGGATCCCCTTTTGGATTTAATAAAATGCCAAAAAGATTTTGGGTTAGATTTAATATTAGTTTCAAATTTACTAATACATATATATATAACATATATATAACATATATCGCCTTTATAGGAATTTTTCTTAAAAGTTAAACTCCCTCATATAATGCCTATATTTAAGATAGGAATATTTTTTTGGAATTTTAATCCTCGTGTCTACCAAGGTAATTTACCAATACGCGGCTTTAACAAAGGAAGAATATAATCCTTACAAATTGAGTAGATTTCATGTTTAAAGATATGAAAGCATGGCACGGTACTGAAATGATATTCAAACGATCAAAATTACATGCTTTGTAGTTAAAATTGGCAACATTAACATTTCTACAAACTAAGTTCAGATATTTATAAAAAGTTCCAGATCAAAGATTTGGACATAATTAGGTTTGTTAGAAAGGTTTGTTGACATCAATTTTTATATTTAAATTTACAGTTATTGTTTATGACTTTACGCAATTCGAAGGACTGTAATTATATGTTTTAAATCAGCGGGGCCCAAGAAATTTTAAGCGCCGGCCAATGCTTAAAAAAATAAAAAAAAAACATAAAATGTTGCGTTTGGCAAAAAATCAAACAAAAGAAAAAAACAAGTACAATGCAATAAAATCACATGTCAAGAAAAATTACTCGACACACAAGAAACAAGCTTCAGCATCGACATCATCGAGTGTGCGTTTTTTTATTTTGGCTTTGCATGCATTTGTTTTTGTAAAGTTCGCTGGAAAATGTGCTGAACACTAAACGAGTGCAGTTTGTGTTGTTGTTTTTTTGCAGGCGTTCTTTGTTTTTGGCTCATCGCAAAGACAAAACTAAGATAGAAAAAAATTTGTATGAAGGGCCACGTGGCACAGTGCTTTGTCCCCATATAGTGAATCGGCAAAATTAGAGAAGTTATCGCAGAAAAATGAAATTTGGTGTGATGGTTCAAAATATGTTAAAATTAAGAAAAATTCGAAGTTTCGGAAAAATTGGTGCAAGGACATGACTACCTCCCATACATATTTAAATTTAAAAGTTTAATTTTAGCTATAATTGTATATAGAATAAATCGAAAATTGGTAACTATCTGTTAAAATATGTCTTTTAGCTAAGTGGTTAATTTTGTTTCATTCGGTGCAAGGACATGACTACCTCCCATATATAATTTTTCTCAAAAACTAAATTGTAACTACATTAGTGATCAGAATGCACTGAAAACTTATAACAACTTATAAAACTATATTTTTGAGCTCTCTGAGAAATTTTGCTTCATTCGATACAAGGACATGGCCATCTCCAATGCATCCTTTTTCTCATAAACTAAATTTTTGCTACATTTGTGATCAAAATGCAAATAATTTAATATTCTCTTTAAAAAGGGTCATAAATAAATTTGTTTCTAAATTTGCTCAACAAATAAGATAATTAATTATCTTATTATAAATTCATAATTATCTAATCATAAATTGTAATTTATGATGTTTTCTTTCAAAATGTATTTCTCAATATCTTTGAATTCATCCTTTTTTTTCATGTGTTTTGTAGACCTATCGTCACAGTTCCGGATCCGACATTAATAACAAATGAGCCATTAAATCTCTATTTGTATTTTCTCTCGTCGTTTTTCTTGTATAGGATAATCGCACATTCTTTATATTTTTATGACTGGCTTCTAAAGCTTCTTCGGACAAACACCCTACAACAAAAATAGTTTTAAAAAATGTGTAAAACTTTTTTTTAATATTTTATTACCTATTCGCAAGTTGAAGTATTCCAGAACATCGCACCCATGCACTAAAACCTTATGAACAGTACTTGGCATGTAATACCAGCCATACTGTATTAAATATGAGTTTCTAGTAATATTTAGCAGCTCCTTAAACGTTGTCACATTAACCGGGATTACGCAAGATAAAACTCTTAATATTATGCCAGAGTTATCAATAAGACTTCTATCAATCCCCGTAATTTCAGCAGAAATTTCACTATTTTCAAAAAATCGTCGAGCCGTGTTTCCGTCGTTAGTAGTTCCAAATCCCGTTTTTACTTGGTCTATTATTAATTCCGTCCGTGTTTTGAATTCATATTAATGGTATTAACTTAATGTTTAAGTGGTAATTCCACAATTAATTCAAATATTATTGATACAAAAAATGGTGAAAACTTCAAAACAATCGCAAACTATTAGAAAATGATCACGTTAAACTGAAATAAACACGCTCTCATCTCTTGCTCAAATATAAAAAAATAACGGAAAATAGCAAAATGTAAATAACAAGTCATATCGTCAGCTTATTATTAGCACACACAACAACAAAGTGCAGTGTGTTCACGGAGTAAATGAGTTGAAACATAGGGAAAACAATGAAACGAAAAAGCAAAAAGGAAAACATGAATCAGCTGTTTACAAACAAATGTTGATTACATGATACTTTTTACTGGATGTCGTTCGTTTACTTTTTGTGATATTTTTTACTGAGAGAGTAAAATCAGTCTTACTCTCGCAGTAAAAGTTACTTGATATTTTTTACTCGAAAAGTTCTCAAACAGACCTACAGTCAATAAAATTGCACAGCTTGCAAAAATTGAATTGAACATTGATCGTCGCTGGAGCCCTTTACTTGGAAAAAATTATATAATCATATTTTTGGTCTTTGTAAAACTAAAAAATATAGATGTTTTAAAAAAATACAAAATTTCAAATTTCCGGTTAAAAATCTTAAATTTTTTTTTACTAGTGGTTAGATTTGTTAACAAAGTATATAAATGAAAAATAAAAAATCTTCTACTTTTTATTTATATATTTTTTTAATTTTTTCAAAGTTTGCAAAACTTTAGGGTTTCTGCAAAAAAAAAAAAATATTCTTTCAATTTTTGGTAAGTTTTTGTCACTATTTAAAAAAATTATACACTACATCAAAATTTGATTCATTTTTTATAGTAATAAAAAAAAAAATTGTATAAACTTATTTTTTTTTTAAATTTTGGCAGTACCATAAACTAAGGTCTTTGCAACTTTTTCTGAAACTTAGGAAATATGTCTTAAAAAATTCATATCATTTTTACATTTCTGGGTGAAAACTTGTTTACATATTCTATTCAAGCCCTTTAAAATGTACTAAAATCACAAATAAAAAATTACCTATTCTTAAAAAAAAAAATTTCAGTCTATCAAACTCTTGCATTTTGGGAATTCCAAATTAAAAAAATCGCAAAAGTTTTCGATGGCACAAACACCTTTTCTATATAAAATATTTACAATATATTATTTTTGTTTTTTTGTACCTACAGTTATAAACAAAACTGTTAAGTTTCAAAGCAATACAATAAAAAATGAAATTTTAAAAATTTTTTTTGTAACACAGTAAAAGCCGCTTTTCCGTTCAACAGTTTTACCTCAAACGTTTTCTGAATTTAGCGCCCTCTACTGTTAACAAAAAGGCGAGATGATAAATTGTATTTACGAATTTATTTAAGGTACTTTGTTAGCTTTACAAAAATGTATATTACTTAAATACTCTAAGCACTTTATTTTATTTTAATTTTGCCTAGGGACAAAGCACTGTGCTTGGGCCATACGGGCCACTACGTGGTCATGTTTGTTTTAAATAATCAAATCAAATTTCTTATTACACATTTGTTGCTCTTTATTCTGAAATCAAACACAACTCCAATCTACTTCAATTCAATATCAGTACAGGGTTGTTATTGTAGTTATTAGTAAAAAGAGGAACAAAGTACTTTTGTTAGGTATCAAAACAAAATAGCATATAAATTCATATAATAATAAAAATAGTAATGAGTGATAATATTCTTCAACAGTTATGTGTGGGTATTGGTATCTTAAGTGGTTGAATAATTTTAAAAATTTTGTCTATGGCAAGGACTACATTTCGTTATTTATTTAAACGTTATTTATTTAAAAATTTATAATTTGAGCTCTGCACGGACTTATAAAAATAATCATAGAATTTGTGTTAAAATCCTTCGGACAGGACAAAATTTGTTCTTAGTAATAAGCGTGACACACCTATAAAAGCAGAAAGGTGCATGATTACGTAATTTATATAGATGAATTGACGAAAAAAATTAAAAAATGAAAGGTTTTTCTCGAAATTTAGCTGAAAAGTGGACTTAAAAACGACTGAGCGAGGATCATCTACACTATTATAAAGGGTGTGTGAACTAGAGGAGTGGGGTTGCAAAGGCATATTATTTAACAGCTGGCATTTGTCAAATATTAAAATTTGTAATTTTTAAATATAAGAAATTTATAATATCATAAAACCCTACACAGTTAAATATAACAGATTTCGTTGCTTTTTTTACGAACATTCCCGCACAATCGCAGTTGCGATGCGCAAAATTCGAGCAAATTTTCCTTCTAATCATGTGTCTTCTGAGAGGTGTGTGCATAACATAATTAATTTAATATCAAAAGGCTAGCTCATTGCAAGCTGTGTAGACACCGAAACGTTTTGGCTCCGGACGTTTCACCGAAAATATCGAAGCAGTGAAGGAAAGTGTCGAAAACCACCCAAGAAACTCAATTCCACACCGTGCTCAAGAACTTGATTTGATTCTTCGAGAACAAGGTCCAATTGACTTAAAAACTACAGTCGAACAACCAGTAGCACCGTATGTTCTCTGATTGAGTCTTGGAAACCAAGAATGGTGACGGTGATTTTTACGAAAAAACCGTGTTTTCTGAAGAAACTCAGTTTGACGTTGACAGCTACGTTAATAAGAAAAATTGCTGCAAGTGAGGATCCGGAAACGAATGATTTAGGATATGTCAATGCACTCAAGTGACTGTTTGGTGCGGATTTTTGGTCGGAGGCGCCATAGAGCCAAATTTTTTGAAAATGATATCGCAAGAGCCGCTACAGTCAATGGTGTGCGTTACATATGTGCGTTGATAAACAATTTTTGCGGTGGGAGATGTAGTATACAGACCTCTACTTTCAACAGAATGGCGCTACTTAAGTGACATACAACTTACGAAACAATCAAGTTATTGTAGACAATTTGTCACAAAGATATTGCGATTTAATATCGTAAGACTTCTTCTATTGGGGTTATGTTTAGAGTAAGATCTACACTAATCATCAGCAAACAATTTCAACTGTCAAAGCGTACATTGAAGTCGCCATCGCCGATATTGAACAACAATTATGCGAAAGATTGATTGAAAATTTCGACTTCGCCTTTGTGCGGATTAGATTTTCAAGCTTAGACGAGGCGGCAATTGGAAAGATATTTTCCATATAAAGGCATTAAAACAAGTAAGTCCAGCTCTCGATCATTGTTTCCAATATAAATAAAAAAAGGTTATTTTTACGTACAGTTATCATCGGAAAGTGTCACATCATCGGGATCAAAATTGGATGGAGTTAACTGGAATTTAAAACTTTAATATTTGTATGTTCGCTCATTTGTCGCAGATGCCAACGGGCGTTTGTTGTTTTCTTTGGCCTGAACATTTTAAATTTGGTGCGTTTAAAATATATCTGGGCAAAAACAGGTTTTCAAGAGCAAACCCAGGTCACAGGTTGTGGTTCAAAAAAACAGGAGTCTCCTGCCAAAAACAGGAGTGATGGGACCATTAGGCATATCTAATGCTACCAACTGTACTTCCTTTGTAAGTATCATACTTATTTTCAGCTTCA
Source organism: Pherbina coryleti (assembly GCA_943735915.1). Taxonomy (NCBI): domain Eukaryota; kingdom Metazoa; phylum Arthropoda; class Insecta; order Diptera; family Sciomyzidae; genus Pherbina; species Pherbina coryleti. The sequence continues at coordinate 93,854,269 of OX030949.1, forward strand.
TATACTTACTAAAATTCCATACTCATATGTATACTTACTTTTAAGCTATTTATGTTGTAATATTTTTTATTATTTATTTTGTAATATAAATTTTTTTGATAACCAAAAATGGAAAAAGATGTAAAAAAAGCTGTATTTAATAAACAGCGTCATAAAAACAATGCATAATAAATTCCTAGGATATAAAATCAATTATTCAATTTGGCTGAATGATGCCAGTAGTTGGTGCGCTATTCCATTCCAATTCTTGGAGTAAAGGTGAAAATCCTTAAATTTTCATCGGAAAAGGGAGAAACGTCGGAAGGGATTTCTTCGCTAACAATCCGAGCCGCTGAATGTAACAAAATAAATAGTAAAATTGTCGAATTCTGTGGAGACAATTGCCCTACAAATTTTGGTTTCCGAGAGCGTGGAAGACAAAAAACCTTTTTTTTTCCCTTTGAAGCAGTGGAAGTCTTCACTTGTTGGTATCGGATGTGATGCACATATTGTCCACAATGCGCTTAAGGCCGCTTGTATCCGCTACCTTTTTGAAGATTGAAGTTATCGTAGTGATAGTTTATTCTTATTTTTACATCAACACTGTGAGAGTTGAATCCTTGAAATCTATCTATAATGGGTTACGCAAAAACGCGCTTATTAGCTTTGGGACCAGCAATAAAATCGATGCTAAAAATACTCGAACCTCTGAGGGAACACTTCTTAAAGCTTGGACGACACTGCCCAACGATTTTAAGAGAGTTTTTTTGGCTCGCCTTTTTTAAAACGTTGGCTTTTGTTTATCAGAGAACAGGTACGATTTTTTTTTTTAAATAGTTTTTTTATGTTTTATTGTATTCAGGCTGTACCATTTACAAATTTTACGTGGAAGTTTAATGTTGCGCACAGAAGAGAAATATTCAGATCCGAACACAGATGACAAAATAGAAATATTAATGGCAAATGGTCAATATAATGATTCAATTGACAAAATGTTTAAACATTTTTATGGTAACTTATCCGAAATGTATACAGGACATCTACACAACAAGTTCTATCTTTGCTTTCAGATGATGCAGATGATTATATTTCATCATGGACTGTAGAGGTAGAAAAGTTTAAAGAGAGCATTTGGGTATGCTTGCGGGAGTTTTCTGATTGGCAAAATTTGCTGAGAAAACTTCATTCGATTTGTCTACTACCTGATTTGTCTGAAGTCGGTTTTTTTTTATTAAAAAGTTTTTATTTCTTCCTTTTTAGAGAATATTTACCTCATAGTATTTTTGAGGAAAATTTCAAACATGAAACTTTGTTCATAAAAAATTTGATTTATTAATTCCTGAAAGTTTGTTGGGTATTTTCCATTTCTGTCTCTTTACAATTTTTATTAAAGTGACACGCCCTTTTTATAATCCTGCCCACTTTATTTACCGTACTTTATAATGATTCTTCCTAGCCCTGTTCAGTTTCCAAGTTTCAATATTAACAAAAAAAAAAACAAATTTCAGTTTCCAAGTATCAATATTAACCGATATATACTACTTTCCTTAAAGTGCCACATCCTATGTACAATCCCGCCTGATTTTGTAATGATTCTATCTACCTACCTACCTGCATACAAAATATTAGTACGCTAGTGTCAATATTAACTGAGATATAGTATTTTAATAATATTGCCTCACCCCTTTGTTGAATAACTCCCACTTTTTTGACCGTAATTTGTAGTACCTGTACCTACCCATGTACTAAATTTCAGTACAGTAGTGTTAATATTATTCGATATACAGAGTTTTTCTAATATTGCCACACCCCATTGGTGAATAACGCCCACTTTCTTGACCGTAATTTTTAATAACTCTGCCTTCCCATGTACTAAATTACAGTACCCTAGTGTCAACATTATTCGATATACAGTGTGTTTCTAATATTGCCACACCCCTTTGTAAAATAACGCCTATTTTATTCACCGTAATTTGTAATAATTGTGCCTAACCCTGTAAATTTCAGTACGCTAGTGTCAATATTAACTGAAATACAGTGTTTTTCTAATAGTTACACGCCTCTTTATCGCCCGAATATCGTCCACTTTTTTACAAAAGGACCTCCGCGTTACAGTATCTATCTGTTGACAAAAAATTAGGAAAATCGGGCGAGTGCGTTGGGAGTTATCTCGATGTACATACATTTAAAAAAAAAAAATGATTAACCAACGAACTTGAGAACCTCCTCCTTTTTGAAGTCGGTTAAAAAGTAATATTGAATACAATTTGTTGATAAATAATTTTACAATTTTTCAAAAATAAGACCTGACATATTGAACAAAATTACCAGACAAGATAAACACGATTTCAAGCACACAAAAAAAAAAACCGCTTAAATTAGCACTTCTACTCAGAGACAGTGAGGGCGAATTACTGATGATAACTTCTCTTTTTGATCTATATATATTTGAATGTAATTTTTATTTATTTAAATACTTTGCAAGTACTTATAACTATTAGTTTTATTTGTTTTAAATATTTTATATATAAGAAATATGTATATGAACTACAAATATATGAGGGTCAATTGCAAAAAAAAACGTACGAAAAGAGGTTTTCATGTTTTGTTTTTGAAGTTTTTTAAATTTTCCCATTAGAGTAGTCGAATGAATTGAAAATTAATGGAGAATTCGATGTTGTTTTAAGGCCCTGCAAAAAATAATTTTTGTATTGAACGTCACACAGCAGATGTACGCGAAAAATCACTAAAAATTTTAAAAATTTTGTAAATTAAAGCTTACTGTGATGTTTGCTAAGTTATTTAAACAGTTAAATCAGCTTTTGAAAAAAATCGCCATTTCAGTTACAGAAATAATAATTTTTTACCAAAAATACCTACATATTTTAAAATAAATAAAATAAAAAAATAAATTTGTCTACAAAAAGGCATCAACATAGAGGTTATTTTCTAAGTAGTTGACTTGCAGCAATAAATAATAAAAAACTGTTGAATAATAAGCAATTTCAGAAAAAACAACAGAGTGACGTTCAATACATTTTGTTGCGCTTAACCAAGTAATTTAAATCAAATTGGTAGTTTAACAAAAAACAGGTTTATTCTTTTACAAAAAAAAAAAAAGTAAATATAAAGTATATAATTCAGCTATACATAAAATTTTCATCGAATTTTTTTTCTTTATTTTTTTACAAAAAATTAAAAAAGTCAATAGATAGTTGAATTTGTACTGAAAATTTATTAAGACTTCACGTTTTACAATATAATTTCTGAACCCTTTAAAACCACATCTTCATCTATATCTATCTATACTATTATATAAAAGGATTCTCTCGGATTTTTATCGTTCAATCACGGGTTAACCGCTTAACCGATTTTAATAATTCTTTCACTATTCAATTGCAATAATAAGTGACCCTGCTACTGGGTACTACGTTTTTGGTAAAACTTATTATTTAATGATTTAAGAATTCATGCGTTTTAATCCATGCTGCCATTGTATGATCAGCACAAAATAACATCAAACAATTGCTTAAGCTCTTTGTTGAGAGAGAAAGGTGAAAGTCTAAAACTCACCGCTCTGCCAACTTGAGTGGATAGTTGCACTCAGTTAATTTCTGCTGCAGTGTTGCCATAAGTTCAATATATCGTATTTATTTTGATTTTACTAAGGTGAAACTCTTTTCATTTCAATAAGAAGGCATTCTTTTTATTTCCATAAGAAATAATCTCAAATTAAATAAAATGAATTAAACATATTAGATTTTTGAGTCTTTATTTAAAATATGTTTTCATATCATATTTATACTCCCAAGCAACGCTGGGAACGGGTATGCTAGTTTTATATCATTGGAAAGGTATAACCTAACGTAAGAACGTAAAAACATGAAAATTATAAAAAAGAAAAACGTGTTGCTGGCATGGTATTGAACTTAAACAAATTAATAATGAGTCAACTTATTGCAATATTTTCAAAAATTTTGTACTTTCCTTAAAATAGATGAAATAACTTTTCCAATGATACTATATTACCAGTAATCGGTCCTAAGTTGATTGAGCTACGTTGTCTCCAAATAGACCCTATTTTGGCCACGAACAATTATTCTAAAAATTTATAACTTCGAATTTGGTTTTCAAATCAATAAACCAATGCAAGAAAAATATTTGAGATAATTCGGAGATGGTCAGTGCAACTGATCACTTCAATGTGAAATGGGCGATATCAGTTAGTAAAAACAAAAAGCAAAAATCATGTCAAAGTCATACATAGGTACCATTCTTTTTATTTTTGTTTATATTCTTCATTTCGTTTCTTATCTAGCTTTATTTTTTCCCGATATCTTCGTGCAACAGGCGTTAACTATGCTATTTTACTCTTAAATATACAAAAACGAAATACAAAATGAATACTTCAGCCGGTGGTGTGACATATCTTCAAAGTGACGTTCAATACATTTGCCACTTTTTAGTTTTTTTTCTTAGGAATTTTATTTTACAAATAAACGAAAACAAAGAAATTTATCAAAACCTATGAAACAATGATTTTAAATTTGGATTTTTTTGATTTACTATTTTTGCTTTAATAAAACTCCGCGTGACGTTCAATGCATTTTTACACGTACTGATCATGATGAACTGAAAAAACACAAAAAAATTTACTTTAATATTATTTTTTCGTCTTAATTTTTAGAATTTCGTGAGAACTAATCTCTGCACTTTCTTAATATAACTTTCTTGTCATCTATACCACTCTTAAATTAAAACTAACGAAGCTTAAAAAAAAGTGACGTTCAGTACAATGCGCGGGGAGTAAATATAAATCGAAAGCCAAATTCGCTATGACAATGTTTTGAGAATAACAACAAAATAAAACATGAGAAATAAATGCAATCATTACAAAACAGTTATTATTTGTTATATTTTTACATTGTTTTCAACTTTTTTTTCACGTTTCTCATCAAAAAGTGTAACTGGGGACACATGTTTTTGTATTAAGTGAGTACGAGAGAGCAATATAACATTCTTCAAAACAAATATGCAAACAATTCTAGGATTCTGAAAAATATATTTTGTCAATAAATATTATTCAGAGATCACTTTCTCATGTTTTATTTGTTTTTTTTTCTTTTTGTTTTTACCTAAAAATAGAGTTAAAGGAGCGGGGACAAAAAAGAGCATTTTGTATGCAATTGACCCATAAAATTAATGTTTTGGTTTTTATTCGAAAGCTTTTGGTTATAGATAGGTTTTAGATAGAAACATAGAATTATTTGAGGAGAACAAAAAGAGGGCGTGAAAACACTTAAGGAATATTGCGGATTCTATTGATTTTTATATAAGAAAATCATGTCAACACATTATTCTTTTTTTAAGGAGATATACTTTTAAAATATATACTTACTTATACAGTACAATCTCACAAATTAGAACTCTCACAAATTCGAACTGTCCAGAAATTAGAACGTGCCATTTCAATATTGAACGCTCTGAAATTAGAACTTGGTTCTAATTTATGGACATTTCTTTATTAATTAAATTCATAAGTGATCTTTGCTCATTGATATAAATATTGGAATTATATGAGTTTTATGTTAAAAAATAACATTAAATATGAATAAATATAAATTATTTTGTGTTAACATACATTTTTTTTAAACAGTTTCATTCTTTTCTTTTAAATTTCTGTGAAAAAAAAGTCCAGAAATTAGAACATTTCAGAAATGAGAACCACCCGTGGAACAAAGTGGCTCTAATTTGTGAGAGTCTACTGTACTTACTTTTCAGTGTTCTTGGAAGAAAATATACTTATTTTTAAATAACATGAGTTGGTAGCATTAGGCATATTCAATACTTATACGAGGTCAATGAGGTCTTCTTTATAAATGCCATATGAACCTAGTGCCGAATAATTCTCGATGTCTTTCAAATCACTTATTATGCTCCGCGCTCATTCTTATGCCCCGCAGTAAATCAGAGATTTTTGACAGCCAATAAAACTCTACATTACCAGCCGCCTATCACGAACATTGTGTCTTATGACGTTTACAGTCTATTTTAATGCAATGAGCTCTTTTTATGACCCCATCGATTGGTCGCATTAAATTGAAATGTTTTAAAAACACTAAAGTAGAAAATCGTTTTACACACATTTATTGCCCGTTACTGTGCTCCGCATAGCGGTGATAAATGTTGGCGTGATGCTGTTGGCAATAAAGACGTCAATGTGTGGAACCACATGAGGAGGGTTGGCAATAAACAACCCTCTTAGAGCATATGTCAGCGTATGTGTGTGTGTAGGAATATGTGTGCTAAAACTGACTCTGCTGACCATTTTGAGGCATTCTTTGTAGTTTTGATTTGATTTCGCACTCAATTGATTTTTTTTTTTTGGTTTTAAAATGCTGAACCATTTTTGTGTGTGTAAGTTTTAAGTGTTTGGTTAAAAAATAAAAAAAACACCAACATTCACACCATGTTCTATATTCTAGAGGGGACTTAAATCGCTAAAAGTTAAAAAGCTTTTCAACATGAATGCAGTTCAGTTTTAGCCAATGTAAAATGTCAACGTGTGATGGTTTTAGAGGTGATGAGGGTATTTTTTTGTCACCAACATTGAATTGATTGTGTAGATTCCAGTTGTTTTTTAAATACTTTTGGGGTACCAGTAAAAGTCCGCCGCAGACTAGTTGATAAGGCTTCCACTTAACTTTTTCGGATTGTTAACAGTGTTGTTGTTGTGTTGATGGGCGCGTGACAAGTTAATTGTCGGTGAGCGATCTTACAATTTACATTTAAAGTAAAAATTCTTATCTAGAACATATTTTATTCTTAAACTAGGCCTCATAGCTTTACATTTATTTATTTAGTAGTGTTCCCCGTGTAAAGATATTGATGACCATACTTGCTATGCCATGTCTACACAAAGAATTTAATTTGAGTTTCCAGTACAAATTTGAGTTTTTCCACTGAACGCAAAATAAACTCTTGAGTTCTCCAGTACAATTTTGCAGGATGAAACTCAACTAAACTCAACTTTGTTTCTGTGTTTATCAAAAGTCGATTTGAGAAATTCCTAAAAGTATGCTAATGTTCTCATAAAAAGGCAAGTTCACATACAACTTGTACAATTTTGTGTTGAGAAATGTCAAAAACAGCTGTTCTAAAATTGTGCAATTTACTATTTTTACTATTTGCAAAAAATGGAGAAAAAGGCGAAGAAAAGAACTTGGGCAAGTGCATAAGATGAGGTCTTCATATTAGTATGGGCCGATAAAAATTCCGATTTGGGCAGCGCAAGGAAGAACTCGCATGCATACGTAGAGATAGCTGCAGCCTTCTCTTCAAGTGGAATTGATGTCACGGTGGTGGCTGTACCGAAAAAATATGAGAACACAAAAGTAAACAGAAATGTCACACTAAACACAATTCTGCCGACGCATCTCCTTGTGAACAGCTATGGTTAACTTAAAACTACACTCAAACTAAATCCTGGAGTTGGACGCCCAATCTTGGGAGTAGGTGGATCGTTTGACTTGGTCAACGGTAGCGTATGCCTACGAGGGAATAGCAATGATCCTTAAAATTTGTTAACACGGGGATAGCTCCACAGACGTACTCTGACAGTGTCCACCGGATAGTCTTATAAGTCTTGTAAGTGTTATAAGGCAGGTAAAACGATGTTAAAAGATGTCAAATTTGGGTACTCCGAGTGTGAAAAGTTTATCTTAGTAGCCTCGGAGTACCAGTTTGAAAAGGCGGATAATCAAGAAGTGTCATATTGGGTACTCCAAGTGTGAAAAGTTCATCTTAGTAGCCTTGGAGTACCAGTATTGAAATGGAGCAAATAGTGGTGAATTTGTGTCACACACAGTCAAGTGCGATATGGTCTACTCTGTATCACGTCCAAGCTTTTTCCTTCACAGTCAAGAGTAATGAATGCGGATCACTCGGATTCATCCCAGTGATGAATGTTGGTGTTGTGATAAGTGCGTGTCGATCTAAATCGCTTTTGCCCAGTGAGACTATCGCAGGGCTGGCCCTTCGGGGAGTATCGTGCTGGCTGTGGTAGTTCAATGTCGCGAACAGGTCTGTGAGATAGTCTTCGAGTTGCGCTTAATCAACCGGGAGGCAACGCCCATAAATTGCCAGAAATTTTAGATGGGTCTCGATTTCCACCAATAAATCTGAGTGGTGACCCAACTAATCATACATAATTGGTACTGTTGCGTTCAGCATTGGTTGCTATCCATACAGTATATTTATTAATTTATATATACACTTAAGTATGGTGTACGATCGGTATTGAAACTACTATGACAGAGCGTTGGTCGCGTCTGGAGTCATGGAAGTGGCGCCTAGGAGAGGTATGACGATCCTAGTATATAGTATATCAGCATGGCACTGACGTCCTGAACACTTATCTCCTGGGCATCAATTTCATGAACCTCGACCCCACTGCCATGGGGCAACGTGGAATTAGGCCTATACGGCAGGTGTCCGCGTTACACAAAATGGAATTTCAATCTGTTATAATAACATATGTGTCCCAAGTGAACATATTTGTTTGGTGTTCAGGGTTGTGTTCTTCTCTTTTGACAAATCCACTATTATATCTGATAATTTCTTCGACAAGATTTTTGATGATTCTAATTGTATCTTGAAACCAGGAAATAAAAATTGAACTTAGTTATAAGCACATGAGAAAAGATAAACTTTTTCCATTTCCTGTAAAACCCGTAAAAAAGGATGCATTGACTAACACCCCTATTCTGGCAGCTTAACTAAGCTCACCACATTAACAAAATTGTTAATATTAACAAATTGTTAAGGTTTCGTATTCTGGTGATAATTTGAAAGCTCCTTTCTTTACTATTTTGTTAATGACAGAAAACAACTTAACAACGAAAGATAGTTCAGTATTAAGTCAAACAAATGCTGTGTAAATAAAATACAATAAAAAAAAAATGGATGAATTATTACGTTTTACTTCTTTTTAGTATTGATACTGAAGAATATCAAAGAAAAAATAAATTTTAAAGACGGCAAAACACTCGAAAATTGCTTGTCTATTAAAAAAATTAATTTTGAAACTTAAAACAATTGAAAACAATTAAAAAAAAAAAAATAAATATATAACTGGCCATTTCAGCCCTTGAAAGGACTTTGACCTAGCTTCTTAGGATCAATTGTGTTGGGCGTGTTATTAAGTTTATACACAATTGGCCGAGAAATGGACCTACAGGCTTAACGCCGACTCCGAACGGCGATGAACGGAAAGTTCTCGTTCTCAAGAAGCTTTACATGGCATTTTTATTACTCTCTGAGTTTTGCCATTGTCTGCAGAGAGGTGGCGGCCGTACAGAAAAATCATTTTAATTCAAATAATTTTCTGTCGCTCCTGGGGTTCGAACCTGGTTCTCCAAGTTCGTTGACATAGCGGCCACGCACTTTAACCATCTACGCCACGGACGCCATTGAAAACAATTAGTAAATTATTTATTTCTTAACATTTTCCATCTTACTTGTAGAAAAACAAACATAAGCAATCAAAATAAGCAAGAAAAGAGCAATATAAAAACAGCTGACGCTCTATATCTAAGGCATTTACATTTTCACCATGCGTGGTGAACTTTAATAGCTTTTGAGAGCTTTCAAATTGTAAATGATTTGCCAATATACGAACATTTACATTACATAACAAGAACATTAACAAGAGCTCCTTAACAATTCCTTGTTAAGTTAACAAGCAGAATAGGGCTGTAAGTCATCGACGAGTTAACGTATCTTTATCCCTAAGCCTACCTTATTCATATGATTATCATATTCCTTGTCCTTATCCTTGTCAAAGTAATTGTTCTTGTCTTTGTGCTTATTCTTGTCCTAACCCTTTTCTAAATCTTTGTTCTGTTTTTATCCTTATCGTTTTCTTAATCCTTGTTATAGTTTTGGTCGTAATCCTTGACTTAACCATTGTCACAAACGTTCTCCAAATCATTGTCCAAAATGTCCAAATCCTCGTTTTACCATGTTCTTGTATAATTCTTGTCCTAACCCTATTACAAATCCTTCTTTTAATCTCTAACAAAACCCTTGTCCAAATCTTTGTCCTTATCTTTTCTTTAGCTTTTTCTTTTGCTCTTGCTTTTGATTTTGCTTTTGCTTTAACTTTGCTATCGCTTTTGCTTTTACTTTTGCTTTCACTTTTGCTCTTGCATTGCTACTACTTTTGCTTTTGTCTTTGCCTTTGCTTTCGCTTTCGCTTTTGATTTTGGTTTTGCTTTTACTTTTGCTTTTGGTTTCACTTTTGCTCTTGCATTGCTACTACTTTTGCTTTTGTTTTTCATTTGCTGTTGCCTTTGCTTTCGCTTTTGCTTTTGCTTTTGCTTTTGATTTTGATTTTACTTTTGCTTTTGCTGCTTTTGTGTAGTATTTAAATACATGAAATGAATTAATGCAACGGTGTACATTTACTTTACAGTCAGCGGTTCCCTGAGAAGCCTTTTAACCTTATTAATCTTTTGTTTAGTTTTATCATGAGGCAAAAGAACTCACTTTTGTTGTTATTCTATTAAATTTACGATAATGCATATAGTTACCGAAATAAGATTTCAGGTAATGCCTTTGCATGTCTACTCAATTTTCGGCATGCGAGTATTAAGCGGTTGCCCCCGCGCCATTTATGTGTCATGTCGTCAAATATCCTTTTTTTATTTGAGTTATGAGGTCACAAAACTAACTTTGCTGTCGTAAAATTAACTTTACCAAAACACCTACGAGTATACTAGGCTACTATCTACGCGACCTCATGAAGTTGTAATTTTTTCTTTTTTTTTCTAAAGGTCAAGTAGAAATCCTTTATTTTCAAGTAGAAATCCTTTATTTTCGTTTCATAATCTTTACCCTAGTAAAGATATTTTCAAGAATTGATCTTACAAATGTGAGATAGACAGATTTTGTAACGTATGAGTTGGAGATTTCTCTGTACAAATGGAACAAAAACCAAGTTTCTTGCCTGAAATTACACCCAAGTTTCTCAAGGAATATACTAAGCAACTGACTATCCTAATGTGTAAGAAGTTCTGAAAAGAGATTGTAGTCTCGTTCGAGAATATGTGATAGTGAAAAAGTGGAAAAACTGTTTAACCCATTTTGTACCAGCGGTCGAGATCTCGACCACAAACTTTTGTCGTTTTTCGTAAAATAATTAAAAATATTAGGTAATGGAATTTAATGTTTTTTAAATAATGATTAAGTGTGCCTTTTTCACTTTCCGAACACAAATTTTTTACCCTCTCTCGCCTTTCTAAACTCCAACCTGAGAGGGCACAAGAATAGTCTAAAAATTGCCTACTTTTAAACATATTACAACTACTTGTATAAAAAAGAAAAGGTAAAAAACGGTTATTGATTTAAATATCTAACAGATCAAATAAATTTAAAATCCAAGAAATAGTTATTACAGCTACTGCAGCTGTTTGCCAGACAAGCTTGAACATTCGACTCGAGATCTCGACCGCTGGCATAATTAGCGCACTAAATGTATATGTGTGTCAAGATTATTTTTATACCCCCCCGTTTAAAAAACGTAAATGCGGGTATATTAATTTTGTCACTCCGTTTGTAACGCCCATAAGGAGGCGTGGTAGGTATAGAAAAGTATATATATTCTTGATCAGCATAACCACCCGAGTATATTTATCCATGTCCGTCTGTCCGTCTGTCTGTGATCACGATTACAGCAGTAATTTTAAATTATCATCACGAAATTCAATATTTAAGCTTTTATTTAAAAAATAAAGGTCAAGTTCGAAATTCAATCAAATCAGATGAAAACCACGCCTACCTCCCATACAAAGTGACATTATCAAAAAGGTAAGATCTCTCTAAAATCCACAAAAACTAATATATGAACTTGAAATATTGCATATGAACTTTGATATATAACATGTACTATGTGTATGAAATTCAACCAAATGGAGTAAAAACCACGCCCACCCTCACACAAAGTGACTTCATCAAAAAACAAAAGGGAATATTTTCTGTTAAAACTATAACGAAAACTTTTTACAGATAAACATTTTATTGATTGCTTAAGACTTTGAATATACTTTGGTTCGGCTCGTTTCATATTGATGATTACTGAAAGCACCAAAAATAAACCCATGCATCAAATTGATTTTAAGAACTCCATAACTAAAACCCTATTGTTATCCGTCGACACAAACACCGAATCCACTTCGACTGATGAAGAGAAAGAAAGTGACGGTTACATAGACCGCCAATCGTCATTGCCCAAAATAAAAGGTATGCACATGTCTGTGTTTGTAAAGCATTGCAATCGCCGATGCAAAATATGCAAGAAACATACTGCCTATACCTGCGCGAAATGTAATGTAAATTTACATGTGGGTAATTGCTTCAAAGACTACCACAAAAATTTAAAATAATTTTGTTTGACTTATAAATATTAATATTCAATAAATTTAATTGAAGAAGAATAATAACTAAATTCCTTGATCATTTTATTTACCTGTAGCATACCTCTTATTTTAATTAACTCGTTTTCATAAATCTGAAATCCTTTAAATTAATAATCAAATGTATAATGAACTGTATAGTATTTAAGTTAATCAAACAAATTGTGGAATTTTTTAAAATGCTATAAAGCTTTAGGGCTTAGCATCTCAATAAATAATAAGAAATAATAAGGAACGTTATTTAAAATTTATTTTACTGGATTTCATATCATATCACATACAAAAAATTTATTGCTCTAATTATCCCAGCGGTCGAGATCTCGACCAGCAATTTTCCAGGAAATTACAGGTTTAAAAAAAAAGAAAATGTCAAAAAATGATTTTTGGCCCATTTCTTACTAGCCATGAAAATTCCATTAAGATATTTAAACATTTATTTAGTCTGGTACAAAATGGGTTAAACCGTAAGAGTAAGCGATAGTACGTATCTGTTGATAGATTTTTATATCATCAGCATTGATAGCAAGATTTGAGTCATTGATGATGCCATCTATATAAAATCTAAAGATGACATTATATTGATGATCTTCAAGGTACTATTTAAACTAAGCAATAAATAGCAGTTGAAAGCCAAGAACTTTGTTAAGCTTAAGAAGGATGGTAGGGTGCGAAATTATGTTACTTACCGATCTCAAGAAATCAAAAAATTAAGAATGGTGCCAAAGTAATGCAACGAACTTTATAAACAATTTTTAAACGCTTAAATAAGAATGGAACTAAGAAAACCCTTTTATACCGGTAGTTTTAAATTTTGGTAAATTTTTTTCTATTAAGTGTGGTACCAAAACCTGTGTTTTCATATTTTCTAACCAGAATAATACCAGAAAATTAGTAAAAATAAGTTTATGATGACATAATCGATAAAAAACATACACGTACTTATGTGTATAAAAGCGTTTAAGTAAAGAAATAACTAGTCCGAACAAGTTAAAACGAGCTGTCATTAATTTAAGCCATTATGTATCTAATTTATTTACTTTTAGCTCTTTTTACCACACAACAAAAACAGAAAAAAAACTTACTAAATGTCAACGTCATTAAGGAAAGGAACTACGGTAAAGAGCTACATTTAGCATTTGTGCGCTAATTTTGTTGCTGTCATATTTGACAGCTTAAATGAAAATGAGTGGTTCAGAGGAGGTTGAGCTGTCATTAGGCACTAATGATGAGCTGCTATGTACATATGTATATAAAAATGGCTGCCACCCTGTTTTGTTCGTTAACCATATTTAAAATGCCGGCATTTGAGGCATTTGATGATCTTGTGTTTGCTTTTTTTTTACGACTGTCACATAATGACTGTCAGTCAGCAATGCACGCTTGTCTCGTTTTTATGTTTAGATGGGTTGTTTTTTCTGCTATGTATGGGCTTTATCATCGCTGGTAGCATGACAAAAGTTGTAGTCTTTGTTTGTCATATGAATTGAATTAAATTTAATTGGAGCCCATTTTCTGTGTGTTTGTGTTTATTTTGAGGTAATTATGTGTGTTGTTTCTTTTTTCGTTTGTAGCCATATAGATGCAATTCTGTTGAACTGAGGTACCAAATTAACTTTCAGCTGTCATCTGTTTTGTTGAATGATTCTTTGTTGTTGTAGCATTTTCAATTTTACTGATTATAATCGTTGGAAAAAATATATTTAAAAATGTAACAACGTTTTGTTCTATTAATATTTCGAATTTGAAGCGATAGCGAATCGCAAGCGATACATACTTAGTGTAAAGGAAAAATATTTAATAGAATTTTTATCAAAAGGGAAATATATACAACAAAAATCTCAAAACCTTGGGAAGACCTTGTTTCGATGACGGATAAAAAAAAATTATAGCACAAAGAAATGTGGCGTAAAATCACTGGAAGCTATATAAAATGCCAGAATCTTTCGGATGGTATTGTTGTCGTAAAAAAACAAAAATCTGCTGGGTGAAGTAAATGGATAAAATACCTGCTATCATAATGGGAACAACTAGAATCTTTCTAGGGGTGGAGAAAAATCTTAACGAGCTCAATCAAAAATTTGTAAATATTTCGGTGAAAATTCCTAGTGATTCCTTGATTTCCTAGTGAAAATCATTATGAAATCATTATAATCGCGCTACGAAAACAATACTTTTCACCATCTAACGTTTTTTTTTCAACAAGTGCTTATTTCGTGAATGGTAACACTGAACACATGTCTGATTTGATAGATAATTAGTTTTATCCTTCCGCTGAACGAATATGGTTGTGTATACGCTTGAACAACGCTGGGAAATATTGCGACATTACTTTGAAAATAATGGTAATGTTGCAGAATGTGTGCGAAAATTGCGTACGGATTTTGGAAGAACAGAAGCACCGTCAGCTCCGTATGTTCGTTATCTTGTGAAAAAAGTGAAAGAAACTGGCATCCTCATCGGTAAACCAAAGCGTGAAAAGCTAAAAACAAACAGTGCGTACGCTCGAGAATATTGCTGCTGTGGCAGAAAGTGTGCGTGAAGCAGCATCAACATCAATTCACCGTCGTTCTCAACAATCGAATATTTCGGAGACATCATTGAGAAGAATTTTGCATAAAGACCTTGGTATGACGCCATACAAAGTCCAATTGGTTCAGGAGTTGAAGCCAACTGACCATCCAATGCGTTTTCGCTTCGCTAAGTGGGCCTGCGATCGACTTACAGAAGATGCCGATTTTGCCAAATAAATCATATTTTCAGATAAAGCTCATTTTGATCTTGGCGGGTATGTAAACAAGCAAAATTGTCGCATTTGGGGCACAGAAAACCCGCACGCATACATTGAAAAGCCGATGCACCCAAAACGAGTCACTGTTTGGTGCGGATTTTGGTCCAGAGGCATAATTGGGCCATTTTTCTTCAAAAATGAGCAAGGAGTGGCCGTTACAGTCAATGGCCATCGTTATCGGGCCATGTTGAACGAATTTTTGTTCACAAAAATTGAAGAGGAGGATATCGGCAACATTTGGTTTCAACAGGACGGCGCTACGTGCCACACAGCCGAAGCTACACTCGTTGTTTTGCGCCATGTTTTTGAAGATCGCATTATCCGCCGCAGAGCTGTTGTCGTTTGGCCACCCTCGGAGCTGCGATTTGACACCGTTGGACTATTATTTGTGGGGTGCCCTCAAAGATAAGCATTACGCCGACAAGCCAGAGACAATTGACGCTTTAAAGGACAATATTCGTGAAGCCATTGGTGAAATACAGCTGCACACAAACGATAATGTGCTTAAAAATTGGACCGATCGTGTAGGCTGCTGCATGGCCAGCCGAGGCAGCCATTTGAATGAAATTGTTTTCCATTATTAACCGGAAGGATTGTACATTCAAATAAAAAAAGAAATTTGAGAAAATATTCAGTAGTTTTTTTTATAGCATTTTCAAAAAAAAAAAGTTATTTGGCGGACCCTTTATAACACATAATTTGTAAAAATTTGTACAATTATATATTTCATTACGAGATGTCAAGGTATTCTTGGACACACTTTTGGCAAAAAACTCGCAAAAAATTTTCTTTTCTTTCTAAAAATTTCAAGGCTTGGTATTGTAGTACGAGAAATAACCTTCCTTTTGTGTGTCAGTAGTTTGATCAAATTGTTTCAAATTGTACCCTTTATATCACTTGGCTATATCAATAATACTCCGAACACTAATTTTTACAAAATGGCGGCGTATAAGGAACATAATGCAAACTTTATACAAAATTCTTTTGTGCATCGGAGGTTTGAGGTTCCACGAATATTATAGTTATATGATAAGTTAGTTCGTCGAAGTATCAAATTTCAAACTTTCGAAGTATCAAATTTCAAACTTTCGAAGTATCAAGTTTCCATTCGCTATGGCAGCAAGGTAACATTGTGTTTACCAGAGATCTGCAATTACTCCTGTTTTCAAGTCATTGGTTGACTAACACAAGAAAGAGTATTAGTGGATTTAAGTCAAAGAAGAATTTGCACTCATATCCACTCATACTTGTTCACGTTAGGCACACAAAGCAACAAAGAATAAGTTATCTGCTGATATGAACCGTTGCAGTACTCAACTCTCTCATTGAGTCAATGTATTTATTTTGCATACCGTAATGACTAACAACACCAATACACCATGAGTTCAGTGCACTGACTAAAGTACTTAGAATAATTTTTAGTTCAGCTTTCTTGTTATTTGAATTTGTTTGAAATAAACAATAACTTTTTTGCAAAAAAAAAAAGGAGAAACATAAAATAATACTCAACTCATTTTATCACACAAAAAAGTGAAGTTATCAGCAAAAAGCATCAGCAAAGGTATAACACAAAATAATACTCAACTGACTCATACTTATTTTTCTCTCACATAAATATGTAAGTGAATCACATCATCTCCATGATACAATTACAAGGTAAGCTCATTTTAAGATGGCTTCTCAATTGAAAAATATTGCAACAACAAAGCTGTAGGAGCTACAAATATCAAACGATAAAAGCAACACCAACAATTAGAAAAACTAAAAATTACCACTTGCTTTTGACAACTAGCGCACCCTGCTCTCCAATATGAGCCTACCTTGTAATTGTATCATGATCATATCATTAACCCAGAACCAGGAATGATAGAAACAAGATTATGCGTTCCGCAAATGAGAGAGAGAGAGAGAGAGAGAGAGAGAGAGAGAGAGAGAGAGAGAGAGAGAGAGAGAGAGAGAGAGAGCTTGACGTCATTACCGATATTGTTAGAATTGGAATAATTTTTCTTTGGGGCTCAAGCCTAAACCTTTTTTTTCTTATTTTTATAATATGTATATGGACCTCCCAAATCTATTAGTGCAATAAAATTCTGTCGGTCTCGAATGGTTTAGGAGATAAAAATCTTGAAAGTTTAAAAAAATTCATATTTTTTGTATAAGAAAATATTCATATTTTCATACAGAAGAGTAGATATTTTTACTTTACTTTTCCGAAAAAAATATATTTTCAATTTCGTCAATTTGCCTAATTGATAATATATTTGCATACGTTTTTGTCAAGCGGAAGTGCCGTGTGGCGTCATGCACTCAGTTGAGAAAGAGAGCATTAGATAACGGGACTGCGGAACGCGTAATCTTGTTTCTATCATTCTTGCTCCTTGCCCATAGTTGCTCATGACTTACGTATACTAATTTCACTAGCACACAGAAAAAAAATGTTTTAAAATTGACGACAATTGTTATTAATTTGACGAATTTTGTGTTTAAAAAATAGTTAGCAACAAATTTCGTCAAAGTAAGAGCAAATGTGTTTAAAACTTTTGAAAAACATATGAAAAAAAGTCAAATTTTGAACACATTTTTTGAACACATCGTGTTCAATTTTAAGCTAATCTTTTTTTTCAGTGTACTCATTGCAGATCTCTGGTGTGTACATAGGTCGAGTGCTTAATGGAAAATGAGCTTAGCATGAGACGAGTCAATGACAGTTGGTTGAAACTGCCAAGCAGTACTAAAATCAGCAGTAAAATATAACGCTGACAAAGAATTCCCCGACTTCCCCTACATGATAGGTTGTTTCTGAAATGAAGTAGCTGTAAACATAACAATTTTCTACAAGACAATAAATATTCTAATATGAAAATAAATTAAAAAAAAAATCATGTTGCTATTAAGGGACATAGTGCGCATTTTTTGCCTCAATATCAACATATACTTTTTTAATTTATTTTTTGTAAAAGCGACTTTTGTAAATGGAAATTTTGTTAAGGAGAATTTTAAAAGGGGAATTCTGTAAAGGACGATTTTTGTGGGGAATTTTAAAAAGAGATATTTTGTAAAAGGATTATTGTGTAAGAGGAATTTTTTTCTCATCCCAAATGAACCATGATCAAATAAAAATTTTAACATTTTTAACAAACTTATAAAAATTTCGAAATAAGTTAACTTATTCTTAATGGAAAAATAAATTGCCCCGCTTTGAGCTAAAAAATAACTCAATTTTATTTAATCTTGGAATATTACCAAGAAATAGTTCTTTTCTTATGCAAACTATTTTTCTTTTATAGCTTTCAATAAAAATCCCATTCTAAGCTCATATCCTACATATTGAAATCCTTCAATCGAAAGTAATTCTCTTGGACGTTTGGACGTTTGTCAGACTAATCCTAAACATCAATAAGAAAATCTTGAAATACAACCACCTCACATGCTATTAAAATCCTTGCGTGTGCTAAATGTTACCCTTCGGTCTGAACATTAAGATGACCAACAGCCACAAATACATAGCTACATATTGGTTTATCTGTCACTCACGTAGAGAATGAAAAAAAAAGAAATACCTCGAAAACCATTTCAAATGGTCGCATTCAATTTGTTGCCTTTTTGCCATTCTTCTTGACATTCGTCTCTTTTATGTAGGCCTACAAGAGTTTTTCTTGGACATTACATTAAAAGGACATAAATAGATTGGTTGGCCAATTGGTTGGCCTGTCCACAACTTTGTACAATAATCAATCAAACTGACCGCTTTCATTTTTGCTATTTATTTATTTTTTTTTCGTTTATTTTTCTTTTTGGTAATGTTTGTTCGGAAAAGCAGTTCGATTTTATTTCTTTTCTTTGAATGCTGTCAGATTGGTGGTGAAAATTTTATAAGATTTCTTTTGGTGAGGTGCCCATTGAAGATTTGTGCAACGTGTGGGTGATTTTTTTTATTGTTTCATTTTATGGGTAAATAATCGTGTGATTTGTTCTTTAAGTTTTTCTAAATGTTCGACTGAGTTTATATTTTTGTTTTTGAAAAATGTGTATTTTAAGTTCTATATCCAACAAAAACGAAAGCTTTTTGAACTTTTTCTTCAAACGCCCTTTAATTACACTCAGAGAAACAAAACAAGGCAGAAAAAAGAAAAAAACAAAAAAAAAAACAAAGTCTCTTTGTTTTGATGTTTTTTGTTTTATTTAAAATTGAAATTTGCTACGATTTGCAAATTATTTTTTTTTTGGCCCAAGCTCAAAAATACTATGGGGAAATCGATAACGAGCATATAATCCACCAACCGCTTTTCTAACACCCTTCATCTTGAAGCTTAGTAAATTGTGTAATAATTTTTCAACGCTCATAAGCACTGTTATTAATACATAAACAGCCGTATTCATAAAAATATTATAAAATAGCTTTAAAATGTTCAATATTTAAAAAGCATTTTAATGTTGAAAAGTCTTTTAAAATTTTGTTATTCCTAAACATGGTGTAAAAGCTGCTTTTACTAACAATAGAAACACTTTCGATTTGAAGTGGAAAGAGTGTTAAAAATGGTTTGTGTATTAGATAAATTCAATGACTTTTTATTAATTTGTCACAATTTCGTCAATATTTTGAAATTTAACATCAAAAGTTTTTCGAAGCTACCCTTTGCACTGAAAAAAATAGTAATATGTTTATTTTTTGTTTTGTAAATATTTTTAAGTTTTAACAAATTTTCTTGTTTTCAGTTCCTTTTTTTTATAACCTTATAGTAGGGGTGGGCACAATTCTTGCATGCGCTGCGACTGCGTGTAAGTAGCGGGCAAGCAGCGTGCGATATCAATTGAAGGATGAATTTGGGGGTGAATCGGATTGCGGAATGGAAAATCCTCTCTGTAATCCTCTCACAATATGCAATCACAAGAGCGCGCTTGATTTTCTGCACTGCGTTAGTGCAGAAAAATATGTATTCATCTCACAGAACGATCAAAGCTTTAGTGCAGTGATGTTAACATAATTTGTTGAAATTACTGTGTTATGCACGAAAAATTACTGTTTTTGATGCAAAGTTACTGTGAATTGGAACAAACATTACTGTGGAATAACTGTATAATTGAAACAAATATAAAATCAATTAAAATGTTAATTTTCATACAGTTATTTAATTATATTTTTATACCCCCACGATTAAAAAACGTAAATGGGGGTATATTAATTTTGTCACTCCGTTTGTAACGCCCATAAGGAGGCGTGGTAGGTATAGAAAAGTATATATATTCTTGATCAGCATCACCACCCGAGTTGATCTAGCCATGTCCGTCTGTCTGTCCGTCTGTCCGTCTGTCCGTCTGTCTGTGATCACGATTACAGCCGTAATTTTAAAGCTATCATCACGAAATTCAATATTTAAGCTTTTATCTAAAAAATGAAGGTCAAGTTCGTAAATGAGCCAAATCGGATGAAAACCACGCCTACCTCCCATACAAAGTGACTTTATCAAAACGGTAAAATCTCTTAGAATTCAACAAAAATGAATATATGGACTTGCAATTTTGCATATGAGTTTTGATGTTCAAAATACACTCTAAGTATGAAATTCAACCAAATCGGATGAAAACCACACCTACCTCCCATACAAAGTGACTTTGTCAAAAAGGTAAAATTTCTCTAAAATCCACAAAAATTAATGTGTGGACTTGAAATTTTGCATATACACTTTGATATATAATGTGTACTATGTGTATGAAATTCAATCAAATTGAGTGAAAACCACGCCCAACTCCCATACAAAGCGACTTTACCAAAAAAAAAACAAAAGCGAATATTTTCTGTTTAAAATATAACGATAACGTTTTTACAGATAAACATTTTATTGATTGCTTAAGACTTTGAATATACTTTGGTTCGGCCGTGGGGGTATTTTAACTTCGGCCCAGTCGAAGATCATTTCTTACTAGTTATAACTGATGTTAGGAACCTTTTTTTTTTTTGTAAATAAATTTCAAAATGACAAAGTCCAACAGTAGTTTTCCATTTCATAAATTGGACCTAGTGACTGTAACTTAACTTTATAAGTTAACTTATTAGTTCTAAGAATGGGAATATAACAAAAATTGTTGGGTCGCTGGGATCGGTTAAAATAAATTCCTCTGCTGCTAAGAATAAGAACGCGAGAACTAATAAGATTTTGTGTGTATCCAGTTTATTGATCACTTAACGACTAGAGGTGGGTAACTCAGTGCTGTGCTATGGCACTGTGCTGACTCTCTGTAGTGTGTCATGTGTGCTAGCACACTACGTTGACTCACGTAGTGACAACAGCACACGATGAAGAGCAGCACTTTTGCGCTTAAAGTGTCTATTATGTATTGTGTGACACTCAGTAGTGAGCATGTGTGCTAGTACACACGCGTGTGAAGCAACACTTCGTCTTTTAACGTAAACACGAAAAAGTAAATGAGACAAATGCTGTTGCTGTGGTCGCAGCTGATTTGTATGTATTTCTTATGGGACGAATTTCGACTGTTTTTGCTTTTCACTGCGAAGTGCTTTTTTCGACTGTGACACAATTGTGCTAGCACAGTATGCTGACACATAAGGATGCACATGTGCTAGTGAGTCAGCACACCAAAAATTGTGCTATTACCCACCTCTATTAACGACTAAATTAAACAATATAAAAAAATGCATATGCATGCTCAAGAAAGAGTTTCGGGTTGCCAGACTATTAAATTATAAATCTACTATTTAAAAAAAAAAACAATATAATATAAAAACAAACTAGCCATTTCAGTCCAATACTCTTGCCCAATTTCAATTGTACGCAATTGATCGAGAACTGGACCTCCTAGTTTTATGCCGAATATACATGTTCTCAAGAAGCTTTACATGTCTTTATTTACACTCTGAGGTTTGCCATTATCTGCAGAGAGGTGACGACAGATCAGAAAAATTTATTTCAATTGAAAATATTTTCTGTGTCTAGTAGCAGATTCTAACCTCGGACCTCGCGACTCGAAAATTTTCACCGAGTGGTTCAGGCACTTTAACGCACTCGGCCACGACTGTCACAAAAATATATTTCTGAGTCTTCAGCTGTTATAAATATAATATACAAACGTAACAACATATGTTTGGATACTTATTACATTACAGAAAATTAAGAATTTAAGATATTATTCATCTAAATGATCTTACATAGATCTTTTAAAAGCTCAAAATGCGTTCTTTGGTACTGTACGGTTGTTAGTGCTAGCCATGTGTACACTATTATTTGCAAGGTTAGCAACGCATCGTTTCATTATGCACTAAATTCCAGGGATGGTTAAATTATGAGAAGAACACATGTTACAAATGTGATTTCAATAAATTTTTTCTAAATAAACTTTATATTTTTGGCCGGCCATTGAAATTACTTGATTTTTCGAAAAATTACTGTCGTACTGTATGAGCAGTCAAAATACTGTAGAAAACAGTCATTACTGTGCCGTTAACATCAGTGCTTCAGTGTTCAAGCGAATGTCAAGCAGGCAATATCTGCGCTGGCCTGTACCTTGAATAGATGACGAAAAATTGTACACTGTACAAAATTTCATGCATGCAAAATGTTTGATGCTTCTGCACCAAACTGTATAATTTTTTTATTGCAGTAGTTTTTTGTTTATACATTTTTTTTCAAAATACGACTATTTATAAATCACCGACCATGAAGTCAGATTTAATATTATTTTTTATTTTTTGTTAAAATCATTCAAGATCTATAACAATTTCTTTGTTTCAAAAAATCAAATTTAACATTGTATGACATTTTTTGTTTTTTTTTTTTTATTTTCATTATCATTATCCCATGAACCTATCGCCGTCCCATTATAAAAATTTGTGCACTTTTCGCCGAGATATACAAACCAACATTTAAAATGGACTGTTTTCAGCTTTTTACATTTCCGTTTGCTTATCTGTATTTCACTTTATCCATCTGTCAGTGTGTTTAATTTTTATAATCCGTCCACTACACATTTATTTCATTTCGCAGTATAAATAAAAGCAAAGAACAAATTTCTTATACCTATAAGATTTCTGCCACTTTAGCACTACTTTGTTTTCAGTGTTTATAGAAACCGTACGAGAGAGAGCATGCTGTTGTGAAAAGTAAGTGTTGCATATCGAGCATATTAAGAGGATTGCTTATTAAAAGGAACTTTTTTTTTTTAAATTACTACTAGCATCTATAAAATCGCTTTGCAAAAACAACTTCTTGGCATATTTATAAGGGTTTCGCAAGAGCATGTAACCATTATAATTCTACATCTGTCTCCTAACATATTTTTAACTAATATTTTTTTAGAACTGAATCACCATAATAAATTTATACTTTTATGTTGCGCATAACTACTTAAAAGCAAGTGTTTGACACATGACGTTATCAAGATATAAATACGATTAAATTCAAAATATTAAATAGTAAAATTATAAAACGCCCTTTTTTATATAAATGGCATGCCACATTGATTATTAACTGCTCTGAGCGCAATGAGAACAATTCTATATAATAATCTATATTACGCTATTCTTACGCTCTATCTCATTATATTTGTGCATGTCCCTCGTTTCCTTTACCATCGAATTTATGAAGCAATGCTGTCGCCCGTGAAGCAAGCAGCGTGCAACCAAAAAACACGTACGGGCAAAATGCCCATACGTGTAACTTTGCCCACCCCTAGTGTGGGGGAATGTGCACAATGATGGAAACCCAATGTAGAGTTAAATTGCTTTGAACATATCTTAAAGGTTATTCTTAAGAAAAGGTCATGAGCTGCCGTTCTTCTCCAAATGCTGATTTGGTGCAAAGCTTTTGTCCAAGAGCTGTAAACAGTATAGATTCTTCGGCAGTTTGTCTCGACTCTTGGAAGTTTTCTAGAATCGTTATGTTTTTAAATTTCTTTTAATGATCTAATTTGTATAAAGTTTTTTGTTAGTTGTATAACTCTATAGTGGAGGCTCAACCCCAAACTCCCCTTGGCTACGGGCATGATTCAAGTACACTTGGTATAATTTTCTCAACTAACACTCCAGTCATAAGATGTTTCAAAGAAGAACGTCAAAAAAATTTGAGGATTCGATTCAAGCCTTTAACTTTATTTAAAAAGTCAGTTAAAATAATACATTTTCTTGATTCCAAACTAAGATTCACTCAAAAGTTTGTCAAATATATGAAAAAATATCCCATAATTCTATAACTCTGTAGTACCGTTAATAACTGTGTGCCTCAATTTACACAACAAACATTTTATTAATTACAACAACGTTTTAGGTAAAATTGTGAACACCATGAAAACAAATTACAAGATAATCACTTTCTCTCACCTTTCAACAACTTTTTACTAATGATGTTCCTCAAACACAAAACAAAAAGAAAAACAAACAAAAAAGAAATTTGTATAAAAAAAAACAAACAGCCAAACAAGCTAAGGCAATAAAATAATTTCAAATAATCGATTGCATGAGGATGAAAAAATAAAAAAAACAAAAAAACAACGCTCAATAAAACAAACAGGAAGCTGATGATGATCGCTCAAATGAACACTTTAATTATAGTGTTTGAAACTTCCATATGTTGCGATTGTGTTTTTAGCGCCACATTAAAATCGATGCGAACGATCGAGGAGTTGAATCAACTTCAAAAGAAACAACAGAAAAAAAAAATCATATATCTTCAATAGAAGCATAAAGGCACTCATAAAGTTGAAACAAGCTACGACGATGCTTCGTTTCATTGACAAGTTATCAAAGGATTCTCTGCTGCTTCAGAAATGTTCGCGCGTCGCTTTAGTGTGGGACAAATACAATGACGCATTCGATCGAGCCAATTTTAAGAGCCAACAAAGATCAAAGTAGTTCTGGCAGACAGACACAATCAATAGCCAGCCCAGGTATCAACTGGAGGCAATTATTTGACGCAGTGTGCATGTGTGTGGGTAAATTTGTCCGATAATTAGGTGCTGGCCATTCATTAAAGATCACCGAAAAAGATCTCCTCATTGAATAGAGTGACGCCGGTGTTTTATCAGAAAGGTTTTTTGTTTGTTTTTTTTTTCTTTTTTGTTTTGGCGGCAGTTGGCGGCGTGTCACCATAGCCGCCCTCATACACCTTGCCAACAGAGCGATGCGGTGGTGGTGGTCGTTGTTGTCTGCTGCGATCGGTGGTTTTAAAATTTTAATCTTTTTATGTGTTTCCGATGTTTTTATATCGTTAGTGGTTCCTGTCTTATTATTAATTTTTTTTTTTATTGTCTTCTGACAAATTAAAAATTACTCAAGAGATAACTGGCAGATATGTGCATCTCAACGTAAACATTAATAAT
Source organism: Pherbina coryleti (assembly GCA_943735915.1). Lineage (NCBI taxonomy): Eukaryota > Metazoa > Arthropoda > Insecta > Diptera > Sciomyzidae > Pherbina > Pherbina coryleti. The sequence continues at coordinate 93,879,838 of OX030949.1, forward strand.
TTTACATACTTAACAACGAGTACCATTTCATCAACACCATTTAGCAATACGATCCAAGTGATACTTTATCGCACTTTGTGATCTGTTCTGGTTTTACTCTTCCCAACCTGCCCCGTTTTGAAAAATTTTCTTTTAAGCTCTCAATATCGACCATATTGAGTGCTTAATATGTGCCTTCGGCAGTAATGGCCCATCTTAATCGGCCTTAGTTAGGTTCTTAGTTTTAAGTCGCTTCCACAGAAGTTCCAACGTTTATGGAGAGCAGACTTTGTTTGATGTTGACGACGTGTCGTCGTTGATGATTGCCATCGTTTCTTTTTGAGTTTTGTTATGATATGAAATCGTCGTTTATTTGGAAATCGTATCTAAATTGCGTTTAATTGGACAATCTTTGTCTCCAGGTCTCTGTAGTAGTAGAGGAGAAAAGAAAGAAAAAAAAAAAACTGAAAGCAGCTTTAATGTTGCATGTTTAACGTCATTGTAGAGACCCACCCGGTGTTTCTCTTAGGCTTCATTTGATGAGTTTTCATTGTTTTTTGAGCGTTTCATTATATATTTTTTTATTTTGTATTTTGACTTTTGCACAAAATGTATCATATAACTTTATGACGAGAAGAACACTTAAGGTCGTGTGGTCTTAAAGTGGTCAACATTGTTGCTTCTGAGTTAGAATGTTATAAAAGTCATAAAAACTGATAATAAAGCACCAAGTTTGTCTCAATAGTGGGGATCAAAAACAAAAAACACAAATCCACTCAACAGGTGGCTTTTTTAAATTAAAATTTAGTAGTAGCTTATTTTAGGAAACAGGAAACAGTGGTAGTTGAAACAGGATATATCAGAAAGACCTATAAAACATAAAAACAAATACAAAACAGAAAACAATGCTTTAAAGTTGTGCATAGAAGTCCGCAAAGACGGCTTTTCTCATCTAAAGGTGAAAATCCGGCAAAAGTACAAGAAAATTGTAGCGCATGGCGACAGAATCCAAATTCTATAATTTTTCGGATCTAGTTTCATACAAGGTATCTACATGTCGATAACTAAAGCTAAAACTGGGACCTCTTTCAACATTGGCAAAAAAGGGGTTCTAGTGGTTGATATCCAGAGAGAAGACATCTAGAGTATACTGAATGGAGCTAACGACGACTCTGCGAGAAGTAATGTTATTTTGTAAATCTTCACAGTTGTAATAACAAAATTCGCGGATGCTGACTCCGAACAAGTTAGGAATGTGAACACACTAAGAGAATCCACAAGCCTTTATGTGTAATATAGTTGGTAGTAGAACACTTCCACTAAACGATCGGACCTTCAGTATCCGCTCTGCAATCACCAATAAGAACATTTTATGATGCAGTTGAGGTTCTGCCGTAAAAACTTTTAGTAAGGCTATGGGCAGGAGGCAAAACCACTGAGGAAGAATGGTTCGTTTGCAAAGGGTGTTTTTATTTTTTAAGAGGCATTGAACTTTTCTTTTAAATAAAATACAGAAAAATTAATGAAATGCCCAATATTTTGGTTTTATTAGTTTGCCAGTTTTGTGGCATTTAGTGTTTGAACACAATTTCGGGCATATGGTCACCGTGACCTCGTCTGATGAAGACCATCCTGTCGGTCCAATTTTGCACCACTTTTTCCAACAAAGCCTACCTTATCTCGCCAATAACACGCCGAATCTTGGTTTGCAACTGGTCAGTCGTACACTAAGGAAAATAACGCATATTAACATTATCCACCCCTGAGTATATATTTCATTTAAATATTTACGTGTATAAATCAAATGTTTTCCTTACAACTCGTTTTTTTCCCGTATTTAAATTTTGACACACATTGACACACTGACACACATATTCCATACAGCTGCCAAGCAGCCGCCAAGCAGCAGCAGCATCGCACTCTGTTCCTGTGCGATGCTGCTGCAGTTTCTTCGCACCAGCAAATGCAGGTTTCTTATAGTTCTCATTTAGTTAATGTTGCAAGGGTAATATAGCATGGATATTTGGCAAATATGATTTGTGAGTGCGGTGGTGAGTGCGATGCATGATGAATTCATGTAAGGTGGAGTGACAACTCGGTATTTTCTCAAGAGTGTCACTCCACTCTACATGATTTCATCATGCATCGCACTCACCACCTGACTCACAAATAATATTTTGACAAAAAGAAAATAAAATATACCACTAAATGGCGTTTGATATGGACGCAGCTCGTGGGAAATATTCAAATAAATTGTTTTTAAATTTCAATATTTTTATATAAATTTTCCTTAAATGCGATTGTTTTATTTGCAAATAGTAAATATTTGAAAGATATTTAAATATATTCGTGCATAATTTTAATATTTTTTTTATTAATTCTGTTTAAATATTTTAATATTTTATTTAATTAAAAAAGTATTCAAATAAATTTTAAATATTTACGTAGTCGATTTAAGTAAATGCTTTATTGGTGCAAAAATTACTCGCTTTTTGGATAAATCAAAAAGTTTTTGGATAAATTTAATATTTTTTTCCTTAGTGTAGTAGCTAGTTTATCAGCATTGGCTAGTAACTTGACGGTCTCGCAGAAAAAGTGGTCTAACCGAGTTAAATCACATGATACAAGTGGACAATTGACGGGCCTATTTCTTGATATGATTGGGTCACCAAAAGTTCGTCCCAATAAAGTGAAGGTTTCATGCTCTATATGGCTTATTGCACCATCCTGCCGGAACCATTTAGCACAAAGATAATTGATATTGACGTGGGGAACAAAAAAGTCGAGTATCATTTACCTGTAGTGCTCACCATTGACGGTAACGTCTACGATGGCTCTGTCTTCAGTTTTAGTATGGACCAATGATGCCTTCCGTATTCAAACCAAACCAGACAGTAACTTTTCCTGGATGTAAGGGAGCCTGCAGAGTCTCTTCAGGAATGTTCTTAGTAAAAGTATGGTAGTTTTGCTTATTTATGTACCCGTTAAGTCAGAAATGTGTCTCATCTCTGTAACATAGATGAGTTGGCAGAAAATTCGATTGATTTTCAGCCCATTCACCGAACGTGCGACGTAAACGATGGCCACATTCACCTTTACAGCGACGATATCATCTTCGGTACGCATAGTATGAGCTCGTATTGTATGAATATTGCCCAAAGTAATAAACATACGAGGAGTACTATTTATATTTCGGGAATAGTAAATAACAACAAACATTTTCAAATGGAAATGGCTTTAATATTTTTCAAAATATTCCTCTTGATGATCACTTTTGCATTCGTTCAAACCATTTGTCATAGCAGTTTTTCCATTCCTCTTGAGACACCTCCAAAACATGGTTTTTGAACGCTTCAACTGCTTTTGCGGTGCTCGTAAATCGTTGACCACGCAGTTTGCCTTTGATATTCGGGAACAAGACGAAGTCATTGGGTGCCAAATCAGGACTGTATGGAGGATGAGTCATCAATTCGACGTTTTGACTGCTCAAAAATGCACATGTTTGATGAGATGTGTGAGAGCTTGCATTGTCATGATGGAGAATGAGTCGTCTTTGGCGGTTGGTTTTGCGAAATACTCCGAAGACTTCTGGCAAACAAATGTTCGCGTATGATTCAGAATTCAGCGGAACAGTGATCACATAACCCATTCGGTGGAAGAAACAGGCGACCATTTGCTTCGCAGTGCGAACAACATTTGTTGGATTTGCCTCGTCTTGGAATACCCACACGGTTGATTGCTGTTTTGTTTCCGGCTCAGACGCATATATCTATTCATCACCTGTTACGATTTTATACAGGCCTTTTGAAGTACCACGATTGAACTTTTTAATCATTTCCTTACACCAATCGACGCGAGACTTTTTTGAGCGATTGATAAATTATGGAGTATCCAACGAGAGCAATTTTTTTTACAGATCAGTGTTCATGCAAAATCGAATGTATGGAAGTGGAACTAATGTACAAAGATGCCTCTATCTCACGATATGTCACATGAAGATCTTGCATTATTAGTTCACGTACTGCATCGATGTTTTGTGGCACAACAGCTGATTTTGAACGACCTTCACGGAATTCGTCGGTGACCGAACTACGACCACGATTGAATTTACTTTACCAGCGATATAGTGTTTTGTTTTTGAGGGTGCTTTATCGTCATACAGAGAACTGAGTTCATCGAAACATTCTTGTTGAGATAAACCACGTCGAAAGTTGTGAAAAATAATCAAACGAAACCCTTCTCTTGAAATTTCCATTTTTTTAACATATTGATTTTCTTAAGTCACTGCAAACATAAAAAATAGGCACTTGTACATCAAAACGTTCTGAGTACATTTGTCCTAACAAATGTCAAACTTTGTTAGGGTGATGCCAGATTTTAGCTATTGACATTAAAGTTGCCAGTTCCCGAAATATAAATAGTACCCACGTTGATATAAAGCGATTCTTCGTAACCTGCTTAGATGGACGATTATGTGCACCGTAATATGTGCAAAGTGCTCTAAAAGTCTGCCACATAGAACGCGAATTTTGGAAATAAATTTCCAGTTCCGGTGTAAGTTTTTGCATGGTAATTTGCCAAAGTATACGGAACATAAATTTCAAAAACCTGTGCTTACTAGGACAACTGGCTTGACAGCTATCCCTCTAGGAAATTCTATACCTCTAAAAAAAACACCCGATACATGCAATATACGTATCAGCGCATTACATATTTTCAATATTCATTAGTAATGAGCTTCTTATGAACAGACAGGCCATGAGTCATCGATCGAAATAAGTATGTTTTGACCGGTTTTGTGCGAATAGACATTATCGTGCTGCAGAATGACTCTGACTTACTTGGGAAGTATTCCGGACATTTTTCCTTCAGCTCATAGAAGATTACATACTTCTGATCACACCAAATACATAGAATATCCTTGGATGCATATTTATAAGGTTTCGCCGCTGGTGTTAAAAGTTGGCATGGCTTAACCCATGACTTCTTGCGCTTGGATCCACTATTTATCGCCCTTGAGGTTAAATTCGATGCAGCAGCTTAAGAATGTTTATGCTAATAAATCAAAATACTGGCCATTGAACACACCACTCAAATTAGGAAGCGTTGAGTCAAATAGGACTTGCAGTGGTCAACAATTCTAGTGGCTTAGAAGCGACGTCACAGTATATGAGTAATTCCAGTATGAATTTATCCAAGGCATCAAAATTACGTTTGTCTTCTAGACTAATAGGATTGAACGTCACTTTTAACCTTGAAATTTAAATAAAACATTTACGAAACACTGCAAAAAACTTCTAGCCAGATTCAAATCCTATTATATTTTCGCGACTATGAATTGTGCTAAACATTCACAAATATACTCGGTAACTTAGTCGAGAAACACGTTAACAAAGTTACTTCGATTCAAAATTCAAATTCAGAACTTGGAGGGTTAAGGATTGATCTAATCAAACTAATCCTATTCCTAGCGCTTATTCAAATATACACGGTGAATAGTCGAGAAAAATGTTACTTCGATTCAAAAGTCTAATTAAGAACTTAGAGGGTAAAGGATTGAGATAATCAAACCATCTATTATCCCGCGCTTACACAGTAGGGCTATATTAAGTTTGTCACTACGTTTGAAGCGCTCTTAAGGAGGCGTGGCAGGTATAAAAAAGTATACCATACATTCGATTTATCTCAAAATTCCACAAAAATATATCTTAAACCTTGCAATTTTGTACTTGTACTTGATTCCAAATATGCATCTATGCGTGAAGTATGCCAAAAATGCAATAAAAACCATGCCTTCCTGCCATACGAAGTGACGTCATCAAAATATACAATCTCTATAAATACCACAAAAATTAATGGCTTTAACTCTTTGATTTTGCATTTTGCACTTAGCTTTCATTTTAAAGTCAAACCTTTAAATTTGAAACGGATGTAAGAGTAAAACCACGCCCACTTCCAAAAAGAAATGACGCCATCAAATGGTAAAATCTCTAAAATTTCCACAAAAATTAAACATTTACAGACTTGAAACTCTGCCCTTAAATATTGATATCAAATGTATTTATGTTCAGCTTAAAATGAGTCACAAATTAATAAAAACCTCTGCGACATCACCACAAGTGACGAATTATGTGACGCTTATGAGCCCGAAATAATCCACTGTTTGGGTCTTTCAAAGTGAGAAAGACCCAACAAAAGTTGTTCGCGGACGGAGCACATCCAACTGAATGGTTGCCAGTTTTTTTCAGAAAAACCGGTCATGTCGCAATTGTACCATTTGAGTAACGCAGATCTGTTTATTCTGCATGGAACACAACCATTTGTTTGCTGGAAGTCTTCGGAGAATTGAGGAAAACCAACCACTAAAAGAAGATCATCCTCCTTCACGGCAATGCAAGTTCCCACACATTTTTTTTTTTTTTTAGCCTAAACCAACGCTCAGGGGATGGCCCCTATAAATGCGTAAGCATTGATTTGATTGGGAAGAAGGGTGATTGTTTAGTTGGAAGGTGGAAAATATTGAGTAGTGTCCGTGAAGATTTGTTTTGAACCTTCACAGTTTGAAGCCATCAGGAAACACGTTCGCAGGGAGATTATCCCATAATTTTACTGTGCGACCGTAGAACGAATTATCTCGGTAATAATTGGGCACCAACGCAATGGTATAGGCTTGGAGTGCTGACCAAGTGGACCTGGGAAATACTCGAGCTGGTGGCGTCAGGTCTTTTACCTCCCTTGAACACTTCCCATCGTAATACGTATATAAAAGGCTAAGGTATCCAACATTGCGTCGTTGCCCGAGAGAGTTAAAGCTTCAAATAGGATCTTGAAGTACCTGCCCAAATATGCGAATTGTACTCCATTTTCGGCCTGATGTATGAAGTGTAGATCATGCGGAGATCAGGTGGGGTGAAATATCTTTTGCACCGTTTTAAGAAACCTAGGCACTTGGCCGCTTCTTTTGACACACTGAAAATATGATTATTCCAGCGAAGGTCAAATCGAATCGATATGCCCAGAACGTCAAGAGGATCTGACTCCACAAGGTCCACATCGTTCATTTTAAGGGGGGTAATTCATTCGCTTGTGGGTTATCAGACAGCACTTGGTCTTGCTTGCATTAAACTCGACTCTATTAGCTCAGAGATTGTTTTTCTAGGTCGTTAACCCTTTCATCCCCAATGTTGCGTACATATTTTCTGACTTTGGCCCTCAAAAAAATTTTGCAATTTTCGTTTAAAGGTGAGTTTTTCGAATGTGTTTATTTATTTGTTTTATAACTTTCTAGTGCAAATGGAAAATATTATTTGATGAAAAAGATTTTAAATACTATATTTCGGTTGAATTTGTTAAAATGTACAGTGAAATGTGATCTGTTGAATTTTTTATTTATTGATGTTGCGTATGTGCAACATTGAGTATTGATGTGAGTGCTTTGTGTTGTCTTTTTTTTTAACATTTGTAGGTCAATATGGCTCATGCTCGTAAAAAACTTACTGAGGCAGAGATGATTAAGTTTTTAAATTATGATTGGGACGATTCTGATCAAAATGGTGATTTGGAAGACGATGAAGATTGTTTGAGCTAGGAAAGAATGTAGCTACAGAGGATGCAGAGAGAGATGGATCTGATGAAATTAATATGTTCATAGGCGCGGTAGATGCAGCTGAAAGTGTTGAGGCAAGATGCTCTTGAAGAACTACAATCAGGAAAATTAAAAAAAACAGAAAACAGATGCATAAAAATGGCGTAAAAAGCAATGGAACAGGTTAACTCAGAATGGAAGTCCCAAATGCCAGAACTTACAAGTTTGATAGGAACTCCACTGGATTATTTTATGCAATATATTGATAACGAAATAATTGAACTAATTACTGAGGAAACTAATAAATATTTTATGCAAAAACTGGTGTAGCTTTGAAATGCAAGCCGTCTGAAATAGAACAGTATTTTGGCTGTTTATTATACTTTGATTTGATTAAAGTTGCTCAGCTAAAAATGGCTTGGAAAAAAGAAATGAGAATGCCTTTGATTGCCGATGTCATGTCACACAATCGATTTGATTAATTAGAACAATTTTTCATTTCAACGACAACTGCAAACACAAGCCAAAAGATCATCCCGAATATGATAAGCTATTCAAAATTCGCCCATTACTTGATAAGTTGAAAAGCACTTATGCTAATATACCTCCAGAAGAGTTTCAGGCTATAGATGAGCAAATGATTCCATTGGCTCAGTGAATAAAGGCCTAACGAACTAATGCCTAATTTTTCAAAATGAAAGAATGCCTAAACAAGAACGCCTAAGAAGAAAGTGAAAGAACGTCTAACTTTAAAAATGAAGGAAAGTCTAATTTTAAAAATGAAAGAAAGTCTAAATTGTTAGGGTTTCTTTCATTATGAATTAACACCTAATGAAAGAAAACCTAACAACTGGAATTAAAATGCTGAAAATATATTTTGAAAGGAAAAAATGTATTTTTAAATTATATTTAACTATAAGTTATGTAAATACAGTTAAATTTTCAACAACTATAGCTCTACATAGCGGACATTTGAAAATATTTTCACCTGCGTTAGCTTTTAGTTCATTACAACAGTTCAAAACAAACAATAACAAATTAAAAATCAATTACTTTTATAACTTTAAAAACTAATAATTTTCTATTTAACGGAATGTTTACAAGGTAGTGTATGCATTTTGTAAAAGGGAAAATCAATTGTTTTTATATTTTTAAAAACTAATAATTTTCCCTTTTACAGAATGTTTACAAGATAGTGTATGCATTTTGTAAAAGGGAAAATCAATTGCTTTTATAATTTTAAAAACTAATAATTTTCCCTTTTACAGAATGTTTACAAGATAGTGTATGCATTTTGTAAAAGGGAAAATTAATACCATTATTTGATATGAATAAAAATCACACTTTTAGCAAAATGAAAAATCGCCTAACATTAATGAAAGAAAGCCTAACAATCAAAAATGAATAAATATCTAATTAGGCGTTTTTTCATTTTTGATTCTTAGGCTTTCTTTCATTATGAAAAATCACCTAACAATTTTAATGAAGGAATGCCTAAAATATTAGACATTCTTTCATAATGAACAACCGCCTAATTCCTATATAATTTTTTGTTGCAATTTTTAGGCATTATTTCATTTTTTTTTTAGGCGTTAGTTCGTTAGGCCTTTATTCACTGAGCCGATTCCATTCAAAGGTAAATAAATAATAATTTATTATCTTATGTAATTTTATTACTTTTTATATTATTATTAAACAGGAGGATCTCAATTGAAACATTATTTACGAATAAAACCTCACAAATGAGGATTTATAGTCATGACTACAGCAGGGTCATCCGGAATTATTTATGACTTTGAAATTTATGTCGGCAATGGCACATTTGAAGACTTTGGCTCAGTGAATAAAGGCCTAACGAACTAACGCCTAAAAAAAAAATGAAATAATGCCTAAAAATTGCAACAAAAAATTATATAGGAATTAGGCGGTTGTTCATTATGAAAGAATGTCTAATATTTTAGGCATTCCTTCATTAAAATTGTTAGGTGAGTTTTCATAATGAAAGAAAGCCTAAGAATCAAAAATGAAAAAACGCCTAATTAGATATTTATTCATTTTTGATTGTTAGGCTTTCTTTCATTAATGTTAGGCGATTTTTCATTTTGCTAAAAGTGTCATGATTTATTATGAAAAGCAATGGATACGAAAGGTAAGTTTCCTTTTACAAAATGTTAAAATAATGGTATTAATTTTCCCTTTTACAAAATGCATACACTATCTTGTAAACATTCTGTAAAAGGGAAAATTATTAGTTTTTAAAATTATAAAAGCAATTGATTTTCCCTTTTACAAAATGCATACACTACCTTGTAAACATTCTGTAAAAGGGAAAATTATTAGTTTTTAAAATTATAAAAACAATTGATTTTCCCTTTTACAAAATGCATACACTACCTTGTAAACATTCCGTTGAATAGAAAATTATTAGTTTTTAAAGTTATAAAAGCAATTGATTTTTAATTTGTTATTGTTTGTTTTTTTTTTTTAAGGTTGTTAGGTTTTCTTTCATTAGGTGTTAATTCATAATGAAAGAAACCCTAACAATTTAGACTTTCTTTCATTTTTAAAATTAGACTTTCCTTCATTTTTAAAGTTAGACGTTCTTTCACTTTCTTCTTAGGCGTTCTTGTTTAGGCATTCTTTCATTTTGAAAAATTAGGCATTAGTTCGTTAGGCCTTTATTCACTGAGCCGAAGACTTTGGCTTAGGATTTTCCTCTAATATAGTTTTGCATTAAGCAAAAAACTTACCACGTCATCAGAATTTCAAAATCTTTTTTGACAATTGGCTTTCTTCAATGAATCTGGTAATTGCTCTAAAAGATGAGGAGACACTGTGTGCTGGTACAATCGTAGCAATAGATGTGGACGATGTGAAATGATGACAGAAGCACAGCTAAAAGCAAAAGGAAGAGGCACATATGACTATAGAGTTGAGACCACTCATAATATAGCAACTGTACGTTGGTACCAGTGTTGCCATGTGGGCAGATAAAACTTGTTTTGCCAGTTTTTTGAGAGGGTAGAAAGTTTTCAAGTTTTTCCCTAAAAAAATAAAGTTTTATTTTATTTTACCCAGTTTTTCAAGTTTTTACGATTAAAGGGGGAAATATACCCAGCGGCCGAAGAAAAAAGGTCATGTTTGTGCAGTTTTTTAAGGAAACCTAAGGGATATTTTTAAATGAGAGTTTTTATACCTTTAAATATACAGATTCAAGAGTATGTTTAGTGTTTTTTTATTAAAAAAAAATTAATATTAAGGTAGATATAGCATTTTTTGTAGAACGCTCTGAAAATGCAGTGACAAAGATTGCTCCTCCTAAATTCAACTGAAACAAAAAAATGAAATATATTATTAAACTAGATACTTGAAACTCGTACTTGTCATAGCCGATTTTGAAAATATTGATTTTTCACAAAATGGCGGACTTCCGAACGTGAATTAACGATTTTCGACCAAAAATTCGTCATTATTTTGCCTATAAAAAATGAACGAAGCTACGAAAAACAAAATTCTATGACAAGTACGAGATTATTATGTACAAAATAAGCCTGCAAAAAAATCAAAACGATCGGTTCACTGAGCTTCAAGAAATCTTGGTCACCGACTTTGAAAACATGGTTTCGAGAAAAACGCGTTTGAAAATAAGGGCCAGCACTGCGCGCTCTAGAAGGCGGTTCACTTACTAGGCTATGACTTTGTTATTTTTTGAGATATCGATTTGAAATTTTCACCACATATTCTTGAGACGTAAAGCTTTAAGAAAATTAAAAAAATTTTTTTAATAAAAAAAGTTCTGGGTATACTTCACCCCTTAAAACGATGCTTTCTATTTTAGTGAATATATAATTCAAGTAGATAAACTAAATTGTATGTTACTACAAAAACATAAGTATCATTTGAAGCTGCTACTACTAATTTTCACTCCTTTTCAAAATTTATTTTTATGGCAGCGCTGTTGCTATTATTGTTGCTATCATTGTTTCTGTTCTTTTGTCTCGGTTTCCCTTCGTCTAGTCTTGGCGGTAAATTTTTGGGATTCCTATTTAAACTTAACGCTTCAGTTTACATATATTCAGAGTTGACGATCAAGTCTTCCGTATTTTCTTGAGAAATGAAGTATCCAAAATAACGGGACAACGAGAGAACAAAGCGAATTGCCAAAAATTTTAAAGCACACATTTTAAAAATACATGTTTTAGTTAATTTTTAATATCAAGTTTTTTCACCAAAAAACAAGTTTTTTTTTCTGGAAATTAAAGTTTTTTTTAAAAAAAATATGGCAACACTGGTTGGTACGATACTCGCGGAGTTCAATAAACTTCAAATTACCTTTGTACCCAACCGGAAGATAAGTGTCACCGATGGAACGGAAAAACTAAGCAATTTGAAGAGGTTCCTCGTCCTGCAATTATTGTTGACTACAACAAGCTTATGGGAGGAGTGGACTTGGCAGATATGTTGCTAGAATTATACAGAATCGATCACAAATCCGGCACATGAAGGCAAAAAGCCCTGAAATAAAGTCAATGCCGCTCATAGAGTACCAAACAAGTGTTGCAAATGGTTCGATAAATAAAAATAAATCAGTGCAAGTTACTAAAAAAGAGGTCGTCAGTCAAATACTCTTGAAACCAATTCACGGGAGAGTTCTCCGGTATCAACACGATCGTCATATCGATATAAAATAACACCAGCACCGGAAAATAACACTCGACTCGATAGTTTCTACCATTCGCTAAAATGGGAAGGGCGTGGACGTTGTAGTGACTGTAAGACTGCTTTTCCTAGTTCTAAGTGCGTCAAATGTGGTGTTTACTTATGTTGTAATCCGAAAAACCTGCTTTCTTAATTACCATGTATAAATATATCCTAACTATTCTTTTTTATTAATATAAACATGCATAAAAATCATTAAAACAAACAACACTTATTTAAGCAATTATTACCGTTGGTTGCCAATGTTGCATATAGGCAACATTCCCTAAACTCCGTTTCAGTGAACTGAATTTAATAAGACTTTAAAACTATCTTATTTAAGAGCCAAATTAGTTAAAACAACTAATTTATATTTTTGCCACTACTAGCAATAATTCGGGGATCAAAGGGTTAAGAAGTGTATCATTCATATTTTGCCTTTTTCTCTCTATCTCTAAAGAGCTCGGCCGTTTTTTAAACGAATATGAATGACGAATTCTGTTGTGCGCAAAAGAATGTATTGGGTTATGAGCGGGTATGGGCAGCACTGAATTTATAGCTTCTGTGTTGTTTTTGTGTTTGTCTTTTGTCTTTGATTATTTATTACGTTTTGTGTTGCTACATAAGCCTTTGTTTTCAATTCTTGCACTCAACGCTCCCAGAGCGCTCTCTACCCATAGCTAGTTATGAGTCAACGACAGAAGGTCGTTGATAAGAACCAGAAACAAAGTTGGAGATAGGATATCCAGATGATTTCAGGATGATTATTTCGGGATTTCCAGATTATTAAATGCGAACATTATGATTGCTTACCGAGTATGATATGAGTCTCAACGCTCAATAAAATGCTTTTTCTTGGTGACAGCCACCCATACTATATCCTTATTTAATTAAGCTCTCGCTTGACTATTAAGCCCCATGAAAAACTTTTATTCACCACTTCATGGCGTTCATTTTCGTAATGCACCAAATCTCACCAAATATATTTTAGCAACCAAGGTCTATTTGTTGAAAATAATCCATAAGATAATCTTTTAATGTGTTCTTCAGTAGAATTTTATTTCATTTTAGACGCTTATGCATATTTAAATATATAGTAATTGTACATACATAACTAATATTTAAGTAATAAGCTACAAATATACTTTTTGCATACCCGTAAAACAATAAATAAATCGATTGGGAAATGAAATAAAAAACTTTCACTGATCTACAATGAAACGGAATTAAGTAGAAACAAGCATAAAAGTAAAATTATTAAAGCCGATAACAGATAAACTTAGCCAAAGCAAAGAAACTTACAGACTTTCATTGATTTTCAATTTATTACTTTGTGTAACTTTAATTAATTTTATGTTATTTTACGATTAACCTTACTATTGCTTCAGCGTTTTACGTTTAATTATCTGTTATTTTTTTTTTCTTATTTATTTATACTTAAACTTATTAGAACACAATGGTTCTAAATAATATTTACAAAATACATCGAGATACAATAGCTGTTATATTTAACTATAAGCATAGTTATTTTTTGTAATATACATTGAATTTTTATTTTATGCTAAATTCTATTTAAGTTAATTTTAATTTTAAAACTATTGCAGAATTTTGTTCAAGAATATTCTAGAATCTACTGGATTCTACTTGATTGAGTTGTATGTATTTTCAGTTTATTTTTTATAGTTATATTAAAACTTATAAATAATTGAGATTGTTTTTGTTTTATATATATATCATTATATATATAATGCTCTTATAACTATTTCTATATACAATTGCATATCACAAAAGAACTTCCTTTTTCTATTAATAATTTTTCTATACTACCGGTAAATTTTACTTGTAACACGTACGAACTGTTAATTTTTATTAGCATCCGGCTGCATGTGACTCGGCCCAAGGTTGCAGTCCATGTAGTGCTGCCAACGGTGCACCGTTCACCTGTTGTGTTCCCATTGGTGGCGCTGGTGGTGGTGCAAAACCTTTGCTAATTGCTTCGGCCTGCAGTGAAAGCATTAAACGATTTGCCGCTTGTCGCTCGGCTTCACGTTCCTCGGCTGTTTGGCGTCTGTAAATAGAAGAAAAGAAATGGATTGTTGAGTTTTAAACTTATTGAAGTTGTAAGTTATAAGCAAAAAAACAGTTTTTAGCGGTGAAGTGCCATAGCTCCAAGAGACATAATCCCAAATTGTAAATGTGTCCCCTTATTTGGCGGACATATTTAAAAAAATTGGATTTGGAATTATGACAACTTATTAAGCAGTAATAACACTAAATTGGAGTTCTATCACATGCTGTTATGTCCGCTTTTAAAAGGGTCATAATTTAAAATGGTTTTAATAAATACTTATTAAATACTTATACTTATAATGGACAGTATAACTGTTTGGCCAGAGGCGTTCCTAGGGGGGTGGGGGGTGCGGTCCGCCCCGGGTACCACCATTTTAGGGGAGACACCATTTCGATATTTTTTTTTTATTTCTTAAACAGAAAGAAAAAGGTACAAATACATTACGTTAAAAAATGTGTCGCATTGAAATTATTTCTAACAATTTGTGTATCAGTAGCTTCATGCGAAAGGAGTTTTTCAAAGCTAAAATTAATTAAGACTTATTTAAGGTCTTCCATGGGACAGGCAAGGCTTTCCGATCTTGCTATTTTATCCATTCAAAATGAGCTTGCAACTAATATTGATTTCTATGAGGTTATTTTAAATTTTGCAGCTCTTAAAGTAAGAAAAGTGAGTTTTTAAGACAACGCCATTAATAAGATTTCTTTGTTTAACCTTATACTTACATATATAAATATGTACCTGAAAATGTAATGTTTTTGTTCGGTCAGTTCTTAAGACTTCGAAGTTAATAAGTTTTCTTTTTTACCTTATGCCTATATGATTAAATATGTAGACACCTGAAAATGTAATATTTTTGTTCTGTTTTTTACAAATTCTTATTGTTTGTCATATGTTGTTTGTTTTTTTTTTTTTTGGAAAACATAAAGATAATAATAAAAACCAGACATGCACAACGAAATCAACAATATTTTTTTGTTTCGTTAAAAACGAAAAATAAATTATCAGTATTATTTCGTTTCTCTAAAAACGATAAAAAAATATGAAACCAAATTTCGTTTTGTTGAAAAATGAAATTATCAGAAAATAAAAATTTCGTTTCAAGCTTATAAAAAAAAACTTATCGTTTCGAAGTATATTTTCATCAATCTATGTTTGTACAAAATCTCAAATGTCTGAAAGTTCTTCTCCGATTGGCTTGGAATTTTGCCACAACAGTACATTTGAATAGGGTCATGTTTTTATTAAAAACAAATTTTGTCACTGCCTCTTTTCCCGCCCATAAACAATGGAAATGGTATATTTCAGAGGCTCTGGACGTATAAAACTATAGTATGGCGGTTGCTATATATATAAATGTTGCAACGCCCGCTGTTACCGCCCAACTATACATATAAAAAGTAAAGCAACGTGTGTCTGATGACAATACCCTCCAAAACTACTGCACGCTATGAAATTTTTCGTTTACCGCAAGTGAATAATTCCCCAACTACACTTCGTTTGCGAGTTGTATTTGCCGCAAACGAATATTCAGCTGTCAACAACTTAAAAATATATCTTATATAATATAATATAAGCCGCAAGCTTTTCGATAATATTTATTTATTAAATTAATTATTTTTCTGCCTATGTCCGTCTGTCTTCTTATGGATTGCACTTATCGCATTTCTTTTGCTGTCTCCTTCTGCGTATTGTTACTTATATAGAAACAATTTGTCCAAAAAGTAACACTGAACTATAATCGTTGTGTTAATACAACATAGGGAAAAATCAACGAAGTTTTCAGTCGGGAAAAACAAATTTTTCAATTGCTGCAATTCTGCAACTAAATAACACGTTTCTCACAACTGACTATTGTTATGACAACTTTTGAAACGTTTGCAAATAACGATTTCATGCACGACAAACGAAGTTTGTTTGTGGCAAACTGGCGAAATACGTTGTTTTTCTTTGCGTGTGGTTAAATTGATCTAATATTTTGGCAGTCAATTTCGTTCGTTGCCACACCTTTTTTAAAGCCCACAAATCAATAAAAAGGATGAATTTCAGAAGGTTCTTTCCTATTATTCAATTCAATATATTATTAAATTTAACTCTTTGGAGTTGTTTGTTCGAACTTATAAGTAGAAAATTACATACAATGATTTATTCCTTAATTCATTCATTCCTTCATTCATACGTTAATTTCGTGAGTATTGTATATTTTTACTTTTGCGAGACACAGCAACGCTGTGGTCGTACTCACTAAAACGTTGTGAGTAAGTTTATGCTAGAAAATGTCAAATTCTACAATTCGAATGGAACTGTCAAAATTCATGTGGCAATGCTTAGTACTGCCATGGCGAAAGACTTGAAAGGCAGCCTACGTTTTGTATTGAAGCTATATTTTACTGAATCTTTGCCCATTTAGCAAGTTGGCTAAAAATAAGCATGACAAGAATAAATAATAAAAATTGATCAATGATTATATTAACAAAATGACCTATTCGGTTAATTGAAGTTCTATTAAAAACAGATTATTAAATCGTGCTTAGTTAATAATGATTCTAAAGTCAATTCAGTCGAACATAAAAAAGACTTTAAAATGGACAGGTCATTAAAACTGTTTATCACACAACTAATACTAACAAATTTATTTTTACATACACACGATGATTTAAATTTTTTCTGTGTTTCATTAAAGGTACATTTCATAATCAGAAGACTCTTAAGAATTGAACTTTAGTTAGAAATCAAAATTAGTGGGAACTTTCTGAACTAGTTTTTTTTTTACATTTCATGAAATAGAGATTTACTTGGTATAATCGTAATTTTTTGCTCCTCGAATAACATTCGTCAACAGCTTCAATCGCACACAAAAATAATACATACAAATTCATTAAATTCTATTTAATTTTATGTATTTAAAAAGTTTTTATTTTGTTTTATCGCACTTGTCTTAATCGATACTCCAACTATAGTCTTAAAATACTCAATCGGTACTCTCTTAAAACCGCCTAGATACTGCCAGTTTAAAGTCTAATGTTTTTCTTATTTA
Source organism: Pherbina coryleti (assembly GCA_943735915.1). Taxonomy (NCBI): domain Eukaryota; kingdom Metazoa; phylum Arthropoda; class Insecta; order Diptera; family Sciomyzidae; genus Pherbina; species Pherbina coryleti. The sequence goes on from OX030949.1 coordinate 93,897,208, forward strand.
AAGACTTATTTAATGTAAATAAAATTGAGGATGGCGTGATCGCGCTATTTAAAAGAAAAAATATATCATCATAAAATAAAATATTGCATCAGGCAGGCTATTTGATGACACCACAAATTTGGATTTAAAAAAATTATCTTTAGACAAAGCCATTTACCATTGGCTTATTGAATAAAGGGTGATCAATTAAGACCGCTCGAGTTCGTAAACAACAATTGCCGCAAAGCACAGTTTGTCCCGATTGCGAATCAATACGAAGGCAGTATCCGACCAATGAAGGCATTCGGGTGATTAGCTAAAAACTCGAGTTTTAATATTTTTCTGTCGTTCTCTAGCAGTGCGTTCCTCTTTGTGTTGTATGTTTCATTTAGTTTATTGATTTTTCATGTTATAATAAAGAAGGTAGTCTCATGACTAAAACTCCTCTCTCGATCTGAGCCGAAACTTTCGAAACCATGATTCAATTACTAGGTAGACTCATTTTAAAATGGCTGCTCAAATGTAAAATTTTACAACAATAAAGCTGTAGGTGTCACGAACGTCAAACAGCAAAAGCAACAACAATAATTAAAAAACCCCAAAATAAAATTGACTAAACTTTGATATCTAGCTTACCTTTCTCTCCAATATGAGTCCACCTTGTAATTGTATCATGATCAAAACCATGGTTGAATTAATAAGGTTGTCGCAAGGGTGAGAGCGAGTGCCCATAAATGTCAAATATTAGCTGCCCATTGACAGCTCATACAAAATCTGAAAGCGAAAGTTGATAACAAATAAAGCCGATGAAGTTGTAGTTGCTCTTCATTGATTTTGACAATTGTGGCTACTAAAAGAGAGTACGATCAGCCCCAAGACAACTTTATTAATTCAACCATGATCAAAACCAATACAAATAACTTTCATCTTCTTTTTGCTGTTGTTTGTTGTTCAGTGTTTTTTTGAGAATTCTATGGTTGAATAATAAGATTGTCGCAAGGTGAGAGCGGCTGTCGGTTATCGGTTCTCTCTGGGCAAAATCCGCTGAGAACACGTCCAGAATAGGAGCAGTTGTCGGTTGTCAGATCAGCGTTGCTTTTTAGTGTATGAAAACGGTGATTTTAAAATCACGTTCACTAAAACGACGTTCTCGAAAAATCACGAGATCGCTCATCTCTGTTTACGTAAAAAACAACTCTTGAATAACAGTTCACATCGTGGCGTCCGTGGCGTAGTTGGTTAAAGTGCGTGGCCTCTATGTCAACGACCCTGGAGACCCAGGTTCGAACCCCAGCAGCGACAGAAAATTATTTGAATTGAAATAATTTTTCTGCAGACAATGGCAAACCTCAGAGAGTAATAAAAAAAAATGCCATGTAAAGCTTCTTGAGAACAAGAACATTCCGTTCATCGCCGTTCGTAGTCAGCATTAAACCTGTAGGTCCGGTTCTCGATCAATTTTGAACAAACTTAATAACACGCACAACACAATTGATCATAAGAAACTAGGTCAAAGTCCTTTCAAGGGCTAAAATGGCCTGTTATTTATTTATTTTTATTTATTATCGTCGCGAATAAAAAGCAGAGACTACATTTAAGTATTGGTAAATACTTAAGGCAAATAGGCCGATGCAACTGATTTTCTAACAGAATAAGGCTCGCATTCATGTCAGCAATGAAATAAAGCGATATTTGTCTGAATGCTCTATACAAACTATGAACTCGCCGACCTGTCCTCTAGATTTAAATCCCATAAGAATGTGTGAGTCAAATTAGTGACAAGTGTTTGTGCCAACAATCGCCAATACGAATACGAAACACAGAGGAACTAAAGGCTGCAATTATTGCCGAATGAGCTAACCTGGATTATCTGGAAAAAATTATCTGAATAGATGAGAAAAACCAGTGAAACAACTATTGACAATTAACCCTTCGAGCCACACTGGTGCTTTTCATCGCCCCATGCCTTTAAAAAACCTATTTTTTTAAATCAAAAACTTTGTATGCATACTCCTTACGTCACCTGGGTGTTCACAACTTAACTAGCTTTATTCTCAAGCAATTTGGAAGTTCAGGGATGCGTTAGTGTGTCGTTGGCATTCGTTTAAAATCGACTGGTGCTCTCATATACCCCACGTGTGGCTTAGTGTATATTTTACGAAATAACTGAAATATTTCATTTTATTGAATTTAATTATTTTTTTATTGTTTTAAGGTATGTATGAATATAAATTGATAAATTCAAATAAAAGAATGTATTTTTGTGTAAAAATTTATAAGTTTAGTGTCTGAACTATTGAATTTGAATTTGACTGAATGTGACTATTTTACTACTTTTTCCAATAAATACATTATTAAATTACTTAAAGAAAATATTTTTAGTTCATTTTAATGTTATTGGTAAACATTTTTTTTTCGTTTTTTGAAAAAGTGGGTGCAGTTTTTTGGAAGAATAAATAAATGTGTTTTTTATAACTAAAGCTATGACTAATATTTTGTTTTTGTAGCAAGGTATTTGATCCCTTCAAACATAATTTTGTTAGGTCTTAAATTAAAAATTGTAAAAGTTATGAATTGTTTAGTAAAAGAGCTAATTTTTCACGTTTTTTTTTACTTGGGCGCGCTCCTAAAGTCAGCCATTTTTAAAATATTAGAAAATAACTATACAAAATGTAAAGACCAAAAATAGCAACCATGTAAAGTTTTAAGCTTATATAAACAAAATTCGGGATTTCACAACGATTTTTTGACGTGGGGCGATGACATACCCCCATGTTGCTTTATGTTACTGGAGTGAGGGTGTGGCTCGAATGGTTAAGAGAGACTAAAATCTTAAAAAAAACCCGAATAAATAATAAGGTGATTCATGTCACTTCGTTTGTCTGCGTATATCGTAAAACGTATTCTTCGTATATGAAATTGACATGAACGTACTTTTAGAAACTTTCGTATTTCCTTGTAAATTGTCAATGTCAATTTATTCCATATAATTGAGCGCCAAGGTAGCGATAAAGAAGCTCTAATTTCAGGAAGGTTACTTTCCAAGAGCAAAATCACAAAAAAAAACACATATCGTCAATTGATCTTGACTTTGTTAAAAAATTTATTATTTTTTGCATTTATATAATTTTTTAATCAAATAAAACAGTTGAAGGTCTACTCGTAACGAAACTTAAACCACCCGATGTCCAATCGTGTCCTTATATTTAAGTATATTACTTAAGTAATTATATGAAGTAATATTCACGTCAATTCCCAATTTTAAATATTAACCTTCCATAACCATGCAAGTAACCATAACCTTCCATAACCACAAATCTCTTTCGTGATTAGCAATTGGGTAAAGGCTCAAGCCCAAACCAAAAAAATTATCTAGCCTTAAAAAACAAACTTTATGATGAGAACAAATCAGACTTGGTGCAAGTGGTAACCAACATTGCTAAAATGTCTTCCTTGTCTGACTTCAATTTAAACAACGACTTAGTCATCGGTTGTGTTTATCCGGAAGGAGGAAATACACGACCAGTCTTCAGGTGGTAAGTCACTGATAGCTTAAATTTAAGGGGCAGCTATTTCTGTTGAAAAGCGGCCAACGAGATCAAACAGCAGAAACAGCTTTAATGAGACTGCAGCAACCTTCCCTTCTGATAGAAACATGTATCAACAAAAGATACGGCGAGTTATATTCGGTGCAGCTATGACGACAGCTTCTTCTGGAAGGCAATCAGGAAGAGGACCCGAATTCCGAGAGCTTGATTTTTGAAAATTGAATCTTCAGGAAAATGCGAATAAGAAACATTTTCAGATCAAATTTGTTTTATTTTTTTTTTTTTATTCTGACAAATAAAAGAAGTTTACTCAGGCTGACTTACGACATAACCATCGAATATGTTGCGTAGACTTGAAAAATATTCGTAACTCGAATTTCATATGAAATACTTTTGACAGTTCGTAAGTTTTTACGAAATACGAGCTTACGAAGCACTTACGAAGTGACATGAAGCACCTTAATGTTTATTTAATTAGTTTAAACACCAATGAAAATATTAATTTTAAAATAATCGAAAACACTTATTTGCTAAAAAAAAAATTTGTGTTAACGGTATTTTTATTGATAAAATTTTAAACCAATGATATTTATGCCCCTACGTTTAAAAAACGTAAACGGGGTATATTAATTTTGTCACTCCGTTTGTAACGCCCATAAGGAGGCGTGGTAGGTATAGAAAAGTATATATATTCTTGATCAGCATCACCAGCCGAGTCGATTTATTCATGTCCGTCTGTCTGTCTGTGATCACGATTACAGCCGTAATGTTCAAGCTATCATCACGAAATTCGATATTTATGCTTTTATCTAAAAAATAAAGGTCAAGTTCGAAAATGAGCTAAATCGGATGAAAACCACGCCTACCTCCCATACAAAGTGAGTTTATCAAAACGGTAAAATCTCTTAGAATTCCACAAAAATTAATATATAGACTTGAAATTTTGCACATGAGCTTTGCTTTTTAATATACACTCTGAATTTGAAATTCAACCAAATCGGATGAAAACCACGCCTACCTCCCATGCAAAGTGACTTTATCAAAAATGTAAAATCTCTCTAAATTCCACAAAAATTAATATATGGACTTGCAATTTTGCATATGAACTTTGATATGTAACATGTACACTATGTGTGAAATTCAACCAAATCAAGTGAAAACCACACCCACCTCCCATACAAAGTGACTTTATCAAAAAACAAACGAGAATATGTTCTGTTAAAACTACGACGAAAATGTTTTTACAAATAAATTTTTTTTGACTGCTTAAGACTTTGAATATATTTCAATTCGGACGTAGGGGTATTTTAACTTCGGCCCAGTTGAAGATCATTTCTTACTAGTTTTTATTGAAATTTGATTATTTTTTACAAAGACTATTACCTCAAAAAACCACTTTCCTAATACTTGCTAGTGTCTGTTGATTATGTATTGTACCATACACTCATACATACATGTGCTTAATTCTCCATCAGAACGTTGAGAAAAGCGTTGAATAATTCATAAAACATTTAGTTAATCATTTGGCCTATGATTATGATATCATTTGTCAAATGACCTACACTAACAAGTATCTAATAGTTAATAAACGTAAATAACAACAATAACACACATTAATGACATAGTTAAGTCATCAGCGATTTGTAACAAATAATTAATAAGTGTAGCATTTTAAGCGTACTTCCCCCCTTAAAAAAATGAACAAAACAATTGGCTGCATGCTAACGATTATTTTGTTGCTTACACAAACAACAACAAAACAACTGCAAAACAATCACAAAATGTTATGGAAAATAATTTGAAATTAATTTAGCTGAGAGATACGAATGGCTGGCTGAATACAATATTGAATATTGAGCTTAATTACATTTTCAAAATTTTCTCTCACCTGGTTGTAGGTATCTGTTTTGTATTGTAGGGGGAGGAAGGGGGGATTGGTCACATCAATGACAATACAAAGGGGGTTCAAATGGATTTTGTAAGCTGGCAACAATCAGGTGTTTAATTATTCAACAGAATGCAGCGCATCAATTAACAACGTAGAGAAAAGTTGCAGCATGTTGCATGCGGAATAATTAACACGCAGACGATGATGATGGGGGAGGGAGGGGTTGGGTTTGGGAAAGCACTAGATGGCATTGTGTAAATCGAGCAGCCATGACATTTTTAGTTGATTAACCTTCCCTTAACAACGCCGATGATGATGATGACGGAGTGGACAAGGCAGAGGACTACTGCAAGGACTATAAAGCAGAGTGTTGATGTTCAAAATAATAATGTTTAAGCACACTTACATACACCCACGCACACAGCCGCATAATAATTTGCTACATGTGCTGTATGTATTTGTTGCTTGCTATAACAGTGTGAGTTTTTTGAGTAGTGGTGGCATGTGGAGTATGCGCATTTTGCAGGAAGGGTCTGTTGCGCCATATTGAATTACATACACATAGATAGACAGAACTTAGTTTCCATTTTCTCTGTTACACATAAGTTTACTAAACTTTTTGAATTGTTCAACTCATACACTAGGACAGCACAGCTAGGATATCAACATAACTCTTTTATGCATATGTGTCTGTCTGTGTGTGTATGTATGTGGCTTATACGTAGTAATTATCCTCCTGTGCTAGTTTTTGATATAAGTTTTCGTTAGAATATCATTTGATAATCGTTAAGTTATCATCGCATTTAATATTAAATTACTTTGGGAGCCACCGTACGGGAACGAAAGTTTTACCGTAATGACAGTTAGTGTTTCAAGGATTTCAACATATTCACATTTACACTCATGCAATGAATGGTGCTGAAATCTGTTCAAGTTATATATGAGAATAAAGTTTATGATAAAGCAAAAGGAGTAAAGGATTTATATAATATCAATGGCACAAGAGTGTCAAGGATAAGGCTGAGATAATCATTTAAATATATATATATGTATAAATTAATTTTCCATGCGTGATTAATTTAGGATTGTTAACTGTTTGCATTTTATAGTAGTTAAAAAAATATTATTTATCGACAGACTCATTTAAATTTCATTTAAATCATTTCATGATTTTAATAAACTGTCAAACAATCTGTTTAATTGTTATTTGATGGCTTTTTAATAACAAAGCTATTTATAATTTTTATTGATGTGACATGACTAAAGATCATATTAAATAACATTTAAAGTTGTCATTAAATAGTTTTTAATAATTTTTTAATTTATAAATCTATGAAAAATAAGTCAATAAATGTAACATGAAAAATACGCTGGTTTCTGCAATAACCTGAAAAATGCTAGCTGTCGATGAAGAAAAATTTCATAAAAGTTGTAAGTGCTTCGTAAGCTCGTGTTTCGTATCAAATTACGCAACGTCAAAACTATTTCATATGAACATTAGATACGAAAATTTTTCAAGCTATACGCAACATATGCCATGCCTAAAAAAAAATAAATAACTGGCCATTTCAACCCTTGAAAGGACTTTGACCTAGCTTCTTATGATCAATTGTGTTGTGCGTGTTATTAAGTTTGTACACAATTGACCGATAACCGGACCTACAGGTTTAACGCCGCTTTCGAACGGCGCTGAACAGAATGTTCTTGTTCTCAAGAAGCTTTACATGGCATTTTGATTACTTTCTGAGGTTTGCCATTGTCTGCAGAGAGATGACGGCCGTACAGAAAAATTATTTTAATTCAAATAATTTTCTGAGGCTGCTGGGGTTCGAACCTGGGTCTCCAGGTTTGTTGACATAGCGGCCACGCACTTTAACCAACTACGCCACGGACGCCACAATTCCATGCCTATGTCGCTAAAAACTATCAAAATATATACAACTCAAGAATTTAACTACCATGCCAATTTTTGGTACAATTACCGACATTAACCATACGGCCCGATTTACCAAATTTTAGTCTAACTCTACCGAAACCGTCTGAAATATATTATATGTATTGGTTTGTGAGCGATATAAGTGGGTTTAGCAACATTTTTTTCCCCTAGACCAACATGTACTCGAAAAAGTCGACTGCTAAAATTTTAGCTCAATCGACCCATCAGTTTTGGACTCAATAGCCATTTGACAGATATTGCTATGCTTTTTATATACATATACATAAAAGCACCTTCTCTCACGGAAGTTAATTGGAGTTTAACTAAACTAGACAAAAGCGCCACCTATCGGGTCAAAAACTATCCTATGTTTCTAGCTAGAACCCACCATACACATGTATAAAGTTTCACTGAACTCGGTTCGATGGTTTCGGAGATTAGCGAACACAAACATTGTGACACGTGATTTTTATATATTAAGATTGATCATACAAAAGTACTAAAATCGCGATTAAAAAATAGAGAGTGGGGTAGCAGGGTGATAAATACTTTAAGACCTATTCTCTACAATATCCATTTGCCTTTGGGCCTTATGGGCCTTTTTCTACTTCCCGAACGCCTGCCAGAAAAAGCGTGCTGGCTTGTTGAGTGCTTCGAAGACAGCTTCGGAAAGAGTAGCTGCGGTTTCATCATAGATGCTTCTGCTGTTTGTGCATATCAACTACTCTTCAATAGAAGTCAGGAGTCCGTCATCTGACTCATGGTGTAATTAACAAGGTGATCGTGACGTTTACTAATTTCCCTACGGTTGTCAAAAAATGTTGAGAAAGTAAGAAAAAAAGAGACAAGCTGCGGAAAAGTGTCAAATTGCTTGCACTCAATAAAAAATTGTAATAGATTGTTTGCAACTTTTGCTTGGAATTTACGAACAGCTGTTTTTGACAAGAGAGGGTAAAATTTTTTTGAGATAAGCTAAAAATTCACGATCACCTTGTTAATTACACCATGATCTGACTTATTTGAAAAAGGGGTAATTTTCGAGAATATAGGTTTGCTTTCCTTCTCCTTTTCGCCAATGGGCTTTCGCTAGCAAACAACTCATTTCAGAAGACGCGTCGCATCACGACGGATTATGAGACCTGTTTTGTTTACTATCGTAATGGGAGAGAATAAACAAATCTTAGTGCTTACTTCCATAGAGGTAAAAGTGACGTTTAAAAATTTCTCTACAGTTGTCAAAAAATTTTGAGAAAGTGAGAAAAAAAGAGACAAACTACGGAAAAGTGTTGAATTGCTTGCACTCAATAAAAAATTGTAATAGATTGTTTTGCAGTTTTTGCTTAGAAAACGACTATACCATCAGCTGTTTTTGACAAGGTTAGGTAAAATATGGATAGATTCTTCTCTTTGCTCTGAACGGGTTGTTGCTTCCATAGATCCTCTCTGAGAAAAGAAAGCAATAGTTATTTTTGTAGCAGTAGTTTTAGTTCCATTCGGATCTGGTCGCGTACTTCGGAAGAGTTCCAGTTCGGTATTTTAACATTGGATATCCAAGCTTATGCAAGGAGGGGGATGTGCAACGGCGGGGGATGTGCAGAGTTACAATTCTTTGAACTCATCTTGAAGGTTATTCTCAATAAAATATCATGGGGTTGCCATTTTTCCTCAAAGGTTGATTAGGAGCTGAGCTAACTACGAAAAAGAATTCTGGTCGCGCTATTGACTTTATTGCTATCAATATCTGGCCACTCATCCGGTTGCTTTCCAAACGATCTGTTCGGAGATAACATTCAAGAAGGTCAGCTTAAAAAAAAAATATGAAGACAAGATTCATCAAGGGCTAATTATGATTTTAGGCATTCCAATAAATGTAAAAACAATTAATATTATTTAAATGTAAAAGCAATTAATTTTAAAAAATAAAGAGTATTAATTGGCTATCAGCTGATATTAGCGCTTATGCTAAAAGTTCGTTCATGTCAATTTTATATACGAAGAATATGATTTACAATAAACGCAATCTAACGAAGTGACATAAATCACCTTATTGAAAATTATTTTCACAAACACAAGGATTTTATTAAAGGATGTATCAACAAGAGGTATTGGATTTGTTTTTTGAATAAAATGAACAATTGTTTGAATGTCTCTAAAAATTTGATTATATGGAATATGGAACAAAATATCTTTTATATACCATAATACATTAATCTTTTTTCGAAATTTTTGATCACTCTTTCGTATAATTGGAGCTCTATTCTGGCGAAGACGTATTCAATGTTCGCTTTGAGAATTTGAATTGTTTGCGGATAATTAGCGCAGATTAACATAACATAACATAACATATCTTAACATAACCCTAAAAGAAGAATAGAACGGTGTTAAACCGCAAGATCTTGGTGGCTAATTGGTTTCTTCAAAATGCCAATTTACGCGACTTCATGCTCAATAACTCTATTGTTTCGCAACTTGTATGGCACGTAACACCATATTGTTGAAAGAAGAGGTATTTTAGCTATAATGGGTTTTGGGTATAACCCATGGTATAATTAATCAGGTAGGTGTGACAGTTTTCAATCGAACATGAATTGTCAAAAATCATACAAAGCAAAGCAAACAAAAAAAAAAAACAAACATATTCATTTGATTTTGACAATCCATGAACGATCTCGTGAGAAAATAGCCTGTTGTCAAACCTACCTGTATAATTGTATCATGGGTATAACCATAATGTGTTTTGAATGAAGCGTGTGGTATGATAGGTATTCCTTGAGGGGTATTATGTAATGGATGGTATGATGCGTATGGTACTATTATTGGTATAGTGCTACGGTATGTATGCGTACGTTTCTGAAAATTCCTATGATTTAGTTTTACGAACTGTTAATATTTATTTTTTATTCTCCTGTAGTCAACTTTGGAAGTTATAACATTAAAAAAAAAAAAAAAAATGACTCTCATTGCATCAACGTGGGGGCAATGGTGGTTACCCTGTGATTAATCGGAGACAATTTAACAGATATCGCAAACGTAACCTTCCGCTGAGTCCCACCCTGACCTGGTAAAGTCAGATTTTTTTTTTTTACTTTTGTCGTAAGGCCAATTATAAATCCTTTGTTTTCCTTTTCAAACGTTTATCGTAGCTTATATACTCACGCAGTAAAAATTCAATGCAACGCTGCTGCATGAATGTTGCATTTTCGATTTTTGAGCGGCTCTCTCTGTGTCCCCATGCCGTCAGAAATTGTTTGTCTAATTTTCTTGTAAAGGGCTTAGAATAGGCCTTTATTAGTGTATCATATTTTTAACTGTAGCACCAATAGTCAGCGAGTAATAATTCAATGTAACAAATTTTCAGTTGCCTTGCTTAAGCAGCTCCCACTCTGTGCCGATGACGTCTTGAATTTTGTTTTTGTTTTTATAATGAAGTCAAAGAATTAGCCTTTGCGGTCGTACCATTTTTTTAGTCGGATCCCTTATACTCAGCGAGTAACAACTCAATGCAACGCCGATTAATTTTGAAAAAATGTATTTTTCAACTTTTTTGGAAACCTGCGCGGTAAAACGTAACTTCGTCACGTCAAAACCTATAAAATACTGACACAATCTAAACTGCATATCAATATTTTGAACATCTAACTAAAAACGTGTAAAAGTTTTGATCGAATTTTGTTAAAAAAAGTGGGCTGCTAAAATGCTCGAGTCGTTTAACACAATGTCTGGGGGCACAGAGTGAGGCGGGGAAGTAGTTTACGAGGCGCTCGAGTGTACAGTTTTGTGTATATGTGGGCATAGATGGGGATAGTGCACTAAATTCTCAGCTTCAGCGGACTTGTACTGATATTGTAAAATTATTCACTACTTCCAAGTGGTGTTGACTGATGAATTAAAAAATATAAGTCTCACTATACATTAGTGATAGTGATAGTGAAAAATTTTTCACTAAAATTCATTTAGTGCAACTTCTTTTTTTTTGCACTAAAATGAATAGTGCAAAAAAATACGCGCACTATTGATAGTGAAACACAAAAAGTTTTCTCTCAATTGAAAGAAAAGGTCAACAGTTCATTTTGAATAATAGCACTTATATAAATTTAAAATTTCAAAATTGTTACCCCATTTCGAAAATTATATGTTATTATTATAGAATTTTCTTTTATTCGAGTCTGGCTTAAATAATTTTGAAAACCAGTAATATTTGAAAGTTGGGTTTAAACATTTTAAATTGCAGCTTTCATGTAGTGACTGCTCAAATTTTGCACTATTTGAGTGTAGTGCAGATTTAGTCACTACCACTCAATTTAGTTGTAGTGCAACAAAATAACACTATCACTAAAGTCTATAGTGATAGTGAAGAGATGTTTCACTATCACTAAGCTGGCAAAAAAATAGTGAAATATATAATTTCTTTCAATATATTTAGTGCTAGTGAAATGCTGAGTGCACTCACCATTTATTGCAAAACCCCTAACTCTGTATGTGGGTGACTCTCATTACCCTATGACTCTCATTATCCTACTTATTCTCCCCTTAATTTCTAGCACAATTTATGGTCCAGAATCCATCAGGACCAGAAGATTTGGTTATTTTGGGGTTCCCAAAATTCTTTGAACTGTTCTCGTTCGAAAATATATCACATTCTTATCGTTCGAAAGAATGACAAAATATTTTTTGTCCAGTTTTTTTAGTTTTGACTCAAGGATTTCAGGTATTGCACCTATTCAGTCAAGTCTGACTTGGTTCGAAATGAGTTTTTAGTCAAGCATTTTAGGTGTTATTCCTATTCAGTCAAGTCTGATTTGGTTTGAAATGAACGGAAAGAACGAGCAAATAAGTGAAACATTTGTAGTGGATGTTCTAAGCTTGGCGGGAAGCTATAGAAACATCTTAATTAGTTTCTGAGGCAAGTGTTATACTGTAACTAATCAATTCCAGATAAAAGGCAAACAATCCACAAACTTGTCTACCATCAAATAAAACTTTTAAGTCATAATTTTTGAATTTTCACTTTCAGTTGATTAGAAATGAGGAAAGCAGATTAGAAAGGTTAAGCGACGGGATTCAAACCCGAGACTCCTGGAGCGGCAGTCAGCTTGCTACCGAGGCCGAGAAAACCTCTGAATTTTGCCACTCAACTTTTAAAAACTTCCTATACGCTACATTGAATTGCATTTGCTTCACATTTCCTATTCCGAAATTATTCGTGTTTATCACCATTGCATTTGCAATATGGACATTTTCTATTCCCTAAATTATTTATTTTTTCTATCATTTTGTTAGCTTAATTAACTTTTCAAATCGAAATTTATTACCTGTGATAAAGTTTGTTTTCCACAACTTCTATTATTTTGCATAAAATTTTCTCTTAAAATTCTTAAAATTGAATTTTCAAAACTCGCTATCAGGCTTGTGTGTCAAAGTACCACAAAATGTTGTTGCACTCAGTTTTGTTTTTGTTTTTTTTAACAAACTTTTTGTTGTTGATTAATTTTTGTGCAACTACTCCCCGTTTGCGCGACTTCCTCGCCTACACCAACGCGTACCCTGATAATTTATTCCATTTTAATTTAGCCAATTTTTTCCCATTGTAATTTATCTCTTTCGTGTGATTTACTTCATGCAGCCCACAACAGTGCTTTGCTGGCGTTTATTTATTTTTGCTACCTTATTTTGTTTTGGTTGTTGTTGTTGTTGTATTTTAAATCGTATGCAATTTACAAAGTTGCCAAATGTTTTTGCATGTCTTTCTGTAACTCTAAGCTTTGGTATCTTTGCGTGTTGTATTGTTGTTGTTGTGGAAAAATCGTAAATAACTCGCTGTCAAATTTAAGTTTTAGCCTCAAACAAAGGATGCAGGACGATGATTTTTTGTTGGCTAGCCTCTGCAAAATGATGAACTGCTGATGAGTTAGATGGGTGAGTGGTGGTGGTAATAGTAGCTGGTGTTTGAAAATTGATGTGCTTTAAAAAAGTGCAAATTGAATTTTTTGCTTTTAATAAAGAGGCAATAGAGATAGAAAAAAAGGAAATTTTAACATTGTAACAGTCTCAGGGGTGTTTTAGATATATCTTGTACGAGGCTAAGTTAAGGTATCACGAGTGCATTAAAAGAAGTGTTTTTTTGTTTTTTTTGCTGTGGAATTGTGAATTACAAAGTTATGAATTAGTAAGCATAGGTTTCTTTCGTGTTTTGAAATCGAAGGTAAAAGTATTTTCAAAATTAGAAAAGGTGAAGACACAAACTATAGAATAATGCCATCGTCTGCAGAGAGGTGACGACCGATTAGAAAAATTAAATGAAATTATATAAAAATTTGATTTGCTGGTCGGTTTATTTAAAAGAATGGAAAATTCAAAGTTGCAAGTGAATTGTTTTCTAGGAACCTTTGGCTTCCATTCGCGTTTATTTTGCATATTTTAACTGTAGTTTTATTTATTTTCTAAGGAATTTCTTAAAGTTTTCACAACAATTTATTTCTATCACTTTGACAATCAGCTGTTTGAAGCTCGAGATTCGTGTTCGAAGAAATTTTTCAAGTAAAGTTCAAGTAATAGAGAGTGACATTTTGCTTGTTCTTCTTCTCTCTCGTGCTAGAAAAATGTGTACGAAAACGCTTTCAAGTAACTTCAAGATACTTAAAACGACTACGGAAACAGACCTTATGATATGCTCTTTCAAAACTAATAAATAAATTTTCCGTGCATGCTTTTAGGCTGAAAATTAAATGTTTCAAAGGCGTTGGTTTGTGTCTGTGATATACTAGAAATGGATCAGGACCTATGTTGCCAGAAAAGCACGATAAATAGTGCTTATGGTATTTTTCAACGATTGTGGGATGTGGGAACTCCCATGGTATTTTGTGGTGAAAATCTCTAGCGTGGGAAAAAATACCACATGTGAGATATTTACCACGCGTGGAAAAAAAATACCTCAAAATACCATAAAATACCTCAAATTACCACAAAATACCACAATACCTCAAAATACCTCAAAAGAAAATTTGAGGGATTTTGTGGTATTTTGTGGTAATTTGAGGTATTGTGGTATTTTATGGTAATTTGAGGTATTTTATGGTATTTTGAGGTATTTTGCGAGTGTGGTAATTTGTGGGAATTAAGTGTGAGAAAAAGAGAATTCTGGTGGTAATTTCATCTGGCGACATTGATCAGGACGCGTGCAATATTAATTTCATTTTGTTTGCTTGTTTGAGAGCATTAATGTAGCATAACGCTAGAACGTCATACTCTTATTCGATGCTTGCGACAGTCCAAGATTCAATGCCTGTTTGTGCCAAAAAGTTTTATGGTAGGCAGTGGGAATTGTCATATAAATATGCTTTGAAATTACTACAAGCTTCACGAATGAAGCGTCCTTGAACATTTTCATATAAATTGAAAACGTTACACATCTTCACGAATAAGAGACTTTGAAATTTCACTCGCCGCCAAAGTTTCACTTTAAAAAGAAAAGTACATATCATTTATGATTCATATCGGAATTTGTTTTTGAACAAGAAAAACAAAATGTTGAAAAATATTCTGATTACTTCCCAGCAAACGTTATGACTCTTAAAAGAGTCTCTTAAGACTCATATAAATGAGCTTTTATCGTCATAATGCGCTCAAAAAAGACTCTTATGAGTACATTTTCGTAGGTTTCGGGCCTCAAAATATGTTCATAATAATGACTGCATTTAAGACTCAAAATGTATACTCTTTTAAGACTCATATTTAATACTCTTTTAAGACTCATAATAAAGACTCTTTAAGAACTCATATAAATGAGTCTTTTTGGACTCAAAATTAAGACTGTTTTAAGACTCATTTTAAATACTTTTTTAAGATTCATAATAAAGACTTTAAATAAATACTTTTTTAGAACTCATATGTATATGTAAATGTCTTTTGGACTCAAAATTAAGACACTTTTGATAGTCATATTTAAGAATCATGGAATTGAATCTTTAAAGACTCATACTGAGGACTCTTTCAGAACTCATAGAAGTAATTATGATCCGTTTAGGCTGAAATGTATTTTTAGATTCAAATTTATTTAAAATATTTGATAGTTGAAAAATAAAAAAATGACAACAATATTTTTTTTAAACATTTCAAATTAAAAGTAATAGTAGAAAAATTTAAAGTCATTTTACAATCATATAAAAGACTTCTTTATGAGTCTTTTTATTGCGTACTCATAAAACACGCATAAAAATTCAAAGACTTCTTTATGAGTCTTTTTATTGCGTACTCATAAAACACGCACATTTCTGAGCAATCATTTTATAATCATATAAAAGACTTCTTTATGGGTCTTTTTATTGCGTACTCATAAAACACGGATAAAAAATACTCATTTTAGAGTCATTTTGTTGAGGCACTCAGAAAATGTTTGCAGGGTTGTAAATTTATTTATGTACAGAAAACATTATATTTAAATGATTTATGAATCCATTTATAGAAAAACAAAACTAAATTTTGTGATTTAAAAGTGAATCATTTTACGAATATTCATTTTTTTTTTGTTTTGTTTTTGCATATTTAAATACGAAGGGAACCTAGATCAAAAACAAAAAAGTAGGTAAGAAAAAATTTTACCCCAAAAGAGTTCACAAAACTCTCATCTTTATCTATATCTATATCTATATCTATACTATTATATAAAAGGCGTCTCTCGAATTTTCATCGTTCAATCAAGAGAGTAAATGCTGAACCGATTTTAATAATTCTTTCACTATTCAATTGCTATAATAAGCGACCCTGCTACTGGGTACTACGTTTTTGGTAAATCTTTTTATTTAATTATTTAAGAATTCATGCATTTTAAGCCATGCTGCCATTGTATAAGCAGCACAAAATAACAGCAAAGAATAGCTTAAGCTCTTTGTTAAGAGAGAGAGGTGAGATTCTACAATTCTCTCCACTCTGGTCTCTAGAGTGGATAGTTGCACTCAGTTAATTCCTGCTACAGTGTAGCCATAAGCCCAATATATCGTATTTATTTGCGTGCCACTCTTTTTATTTCGCTACCTACTGAGTTAAATAATCCAATAAATAGATTGAGATAAATTTTACAGCATCTTACTATATAAAAATTTATAGTGGTTTGTTAGGATGCTTAAAACTTGAAAACGACTGGACCAAATTGGATACTTCCTTCTGTGAGTTTGTTCGTAATTGTTACGCGAAGGTTTTGGAAAAAATTCACGGAACATTGGACAAGGAGGCGGGGCACCTCCGATACAACCCAAATCTACGATAGCGAATAGCTTTGAAATTATAGGTCGCATAGCCTCGGAATTCGGTGTTCTACCTCAATTTACAAGTGCCGTTCCACAGGTAAAATTATATGGGTGTTGGACGTGGGGCGTGGCACTTTTTCAGCAGACAAAATTTTCGGTATAACTTTCAAGCTATAAATCACACATCGATGAAACTTGGTAAGAGCGTACTATTTAGTCGCTTCCTTCGATTAGGAAAATAGAGCAAGCATTGGACAAGGGGGTGTGACACCGCCCATATAATTAAAAAATATGATATCGAATAGCTTTGGAAATAGATGTCGCATAACAATAAAACTCAGAATGGAATTACCATTAGGTGATGTCTTTCTATGTACTAGAAAACTGAGACGGACTTTGGAAAAGAGGGTGTGGTTCCGCCCATACAAGCTAAATTTGTGATATAGAATATCTTTGGATAAAAATGTTGCACAACAATGTTACTCAGTATGGAGTTGCAACCTGGTGATATCCTTCTATTGGAAAACTGGGACAGACAGGTCTTTCCATGTACAGTGGTTTGCATGTACGTTGAACAGCAGAGGGCGCTGTAGTACAAATTTTTTCAAAACCACCTTAAACTCCCGAACCGCTCATGCGATTAGAATGAAAATTGGTATATAGTGGTTTTCAGGTACGGTGATTTTTTTTTATCTTATTTGATCCACCTTGGACACCAGATGGCGCTGTAGTATTACCACCATGCAAAACTGGCTAAATAAAATTTTGTAGGTAATAAATATAAATACAATATAAATATAATAAATTTGTTATTTTTGTAGGTAATTTTTTATTTATTTTTATGTATTATTCAAACTTGAACTTATACGTGGCGTTTCTTAATAAATGCAGTATATAACCAGAAAATTTGGTAGCGTTATATAGAAAAATGGCTTTGCAACAGTCAAAAATGCATAAAAGTGGGAAACATTTAGCCAACTTTGCTCGCCACTGTAGTTGCTGGGTGCAGCAACGCGCGTCGGGAAAAAGCTAGTTGGATATAAAAGGTAAAATTTTTGTTATTAACAGTAAATTTGAGAGTCTACTTTCAGCACTTGATTCAGCTTAAATAAGAGAGGGGTAAGCCCCGAATACAGGCAACGGGCCTTTTTGTTGACTGCTTCATAAAAATCATGGACAATCTTCACTCGTGCAAATATCAACTAAATTTCAACAATCTTCTGAATGAGACGTTTTCTTCTCCTTACTCAAATACGAGTACCCGCTTCAAGAACCAACCTAATGCTTGTCATGAACAAAGTTATAACCATAACATTTTGTATCTTTTTCTTTTTTAAGTCTATTAAAATAAATGCCTCCACAAATTGCATTCCCAGTCAATTGCTTCACTTAACTTTCACACTCAAAAGCATCAAAAAACCCTCATCATAATTATAAATTTAGGCAAAACGACCCCATCAAAAAATCTACAGTAGGCACAAAAATTACATTTCCAAACAGCTGCGTCACATTAGCACGCAGATAAACTTAACTTTTATGCCAAGCAGCAGTAATTAAAATCATTTCGCACAATCTAACAACGACATTAGCCAGCAGGTACGGACGGCTAAGCAGCAGCCAAGTAAAACAAAAGAAACAGTAGAGCAGAGTAGAGAAGAAGAAGAAACATGGCTTGATACCTTAGGTCTTGAGTGTAATTATCTTATAGCACATAACAATTAAGGCACAACTCTAAGAAACAACAGAAGCAAACATGGCCATTTTGTATAAGAAGCCTTGTCAATTACACACACAAGTGTATGTACTTGCCACAGTATCCTTCCTAGCGATTTCCGTTTCCGCATACTTTAACGCCTAGCTGTTAGCTTGGGGTAGAATAAATCCCCGAAGTGAAATGTAGCGAACCGGTTTCACACTTTTTGTCTTGCTTTATAGCAAGTTTCGCAAAAAGATTTAAATCTTTTCACAAAAAGGACGAAATTCACTGCAAGATTTTTTGGGCTACTTCTGGAACTTGTTAAAGTTATTTAGCTAATGGCTTAATTGTTTTGGACATTTTCTATGCTTAGTGCAGGTGGTGGTGGTATGGTGGTGATGGTGGTGATGGTGTAGGACAAGCTTTGTAATTAATTTTATTTGATTTCCCGTCCCTTATTATTACTGGCCGGTAAAAGATGAAGATTTTCGCCAACTTTTGTTTCAACTTAATTGATGTCGGTGCTAAAATA
The DNA here is from genome assembly GCA_943735915.1 of Pherbina coryleti. Taxonomy (NCBI): domain Eukaryota; kingdom Metazoa; phylum Arthropoda; class Insecta; order Diptera; family Sciomyzidae; genus Pherbina; species Pherbina coryleti. The sequence continues at coordinate 93,916,029 of OX030949.1, forward strand.
CACCAAAAATAACACAAAATATTTTAAAAGACAAACTTTTGAAATTATGAAAGTTTTGTAAAGTTTGAGTTTAAAGTTAATTGCATGCATTTTTTTTTGTGGTGGTTCGTATGTTGGAATCATTTGTCAGTTGTTGATGGCAGAAGTTGGTGTGGTGTCTAACTTTTGGCGTGCCATAAATTTATAAGCACTCCACTTATGGCAATATGTGAAAATAAGGCACATGCCTGCAATTAATTTCGAGAATATATCTAGTTTATGTTAAGGAATATGTAGAAATGTTGCTTATGTCTGTCCGATATGAGATAGCTTCGATGTGTTAGAGCTGATCTTTTGTTGGTCTTGTTAGCAGTTTCTTTAATTAATCAGAGTCAATTAAGCAATATAATAAATTAAAAAGGGGTCTTCTGTGCCTTCAAGGACTATTGTTTATTTGCTTCTGCTGAAGCTTTAAAGGGACGGAAGGGTATTTTTTATGATCTTATTATATGTTGATTGAAATATATGACAATTTTCAATAAAAGGAGCACAGGGGTGCTTGCAGTTGGCTAGGAGCCGTAGACGAGTTATAACTTATGAGTTATACATTCTTAATGAAATCTATATCAAAAATACATTTGATCCCTGTGATTTTTCAAATTATGCAAGGTTTTTCAGCACGCAAAAAATCAATATTTGAAAAATAAAAAAAAAATTTCTATCTGATTTGGCTGAACAACGAAAATAAAAAGTGTATCAATGTCAAAACAAGGTATCAGCGCAGGAACGCAACATATAGCTTCAACTCAACTAATATTTCAAACGAAATTTTAAGTTCTTGAACATTGGAGATACTCGTAATTCTCTTAGAATAGTGTAAAAAAAAATAACGAATTGGTCATTTCAGTTCTTGAAAGGACTTCGAATGAGCTTCTTACGAGAGTATTACATATAAAGGTTTTTCCCATTAAGGACTTGACAACTTTTTTTTTTAAATAAAACGCAAACCTTTTGAAATATTTCAAAAACTTTATTATCGGCTTGAAGTACAATCCAAACGTTTATGAATGAAACTCGACGTCGTTCTCATGGCCACCGCGGGCATGTATGCAGCGGTCGATTCGTTGGACCCAATTTTTCGAAGACTCGGTCACACTTTTCGGCCGAAACGGCCGCTATTTCGCGTTCAGTTTTGGCTCTGAGCTCTTTCAACGTCGTCGGCTTGTTAGCATAGACCAATGGCTTGACGTAGCCTCAAAGAAAATAGTCTAGAGGCGTTAAATCGCACGAACGAGGGGGCCAATCGACTGGCCCATTTCTTGAGATAACACTCTCATCAAACTTACTCTTCAATAAATCGATTGTAACGTGTGATGTGTGGCTTGTGCCACCGTCCTGTTGGAATCATATGCCGTCCAAGTCCATATCTTCCAATTCGGGCCAAAAATAATCGGTAATCATGGCGCGATAACGATGGCCATTCACAGTAACGTTACGATCGTTATGATAACGCCGCCGGCATGCAAACTGCACCAAACAGTTATTTTTGTGGATGAAGTGGTGATTCATGAAGCACATATGGATTTTCACTCGAGCAATTACGCATATTTTGCTTATTGACGAACCCATTGAGCCAAAAATGAGCTTCATCACTGAAGATGATTTTGCGATGAAACTCATCATCTTGGCGCATCTTTTCCAGAACCCAATCGGAGAACGTACGTTGCTTCAAATGGTCCCCATCGGTTTCAATTCTTGAGTCAGCTTGATCTTGTATGGGTGTTAACCAAGATCCTTATGCAAAATTCGCCATAAAGTGGTCTGGGCGATGCCCAATTCTTGAGAATGCCGTCGAATTGACTATTTTGTATCGTTTGCTACGGACGCCTGAACAAAGATAAGGATAAGATTTTAGACATGGATTTGGAATAGTATTTGGACAAGGGCTAGGTTAAAGCAAAGATGTCGAAATATGGCGGTTTTTCTAATATTTTAAATTATAATTATATAATATATATTGAAAACAAATTTGAGCGTTAGGCCAAGTATGTTGACAACAAGACAACATGAAGACCCAGCGGGAAAATAAAAAGCGCTCCTAGAAACACGGCATTTTATACGCAGTTTAGGTATGCTTTGAGGATGCAGTCTTCAGAGTTCAGATTTGTGGAGCTTATATTTTTATCTACATTTTGTTCTCAAATAATCAAGCAAGGAAATAGCAGAGTGTTAAGTCATTCGATTATAATGCCAGCAATCTGAGTTCAATCCCTGCATGTGACAAAAAGTACAATTTTTTTGCATCTTCATTTGTCGTTTACGAAGTTAACTGCATCCTTAAAGCTTCCCAGAGATGTAGTAAAAATGCGCAGGATTTTGCGGACACGTAGAATAAAAAAGGAAATGAAGTTTCATCAAAACAGATGCGCTACACTAAGGGTAATAATGCATATTAACATTATCCACGCCTGAGTATCAATTTTATTTAAATATTTACGTGGATAAATCAAATATTTTCCTTACAACTCGTTTTTTTTCCCGTATTTGAATTTTATTTATACCACACACGTACACACATATTCCATACAAGCAAGCAGCAACAGCATCGCACACGTACACACATATTCCGACAAGCAGCAACAGCATCGCACTCTGTTTTCTTGCAGTTGCAACCTTAGTTCCTATAATTCTCATTTCGTTTTTGTTGCAAGAGTTGTATAGAAGGGATATTTGGCCGTACGTATCAGCGATTGCGTGCTGAAATAATGCAAGTATATGTAGGGTGGAGTGACAACTCGACATTTTCCCACGATATGTCGTACCGATTGTCATTTGCCTGCATATTTTGCTTTATTAGTTTGCTTTTTTATTGCCATTAGCATGGTTGCTTTATTTTCTTTTTTCGTTCTTTAGTTTCATACTATTTTTAACATATGGTGTCATAATATTGCACCGACTGTCAAAAATAATATAATATTAAGGAACGAAACATAAAATAAAGTAACCATGCTAATGGCATTAATGGACGCAGCTTGTGAGAAATATTTGAATATATTGTTTTTTAATTTCAATATTTTTTATATAAATTTCCTTTAGATGTGATAGTTTTATTTTCAAATAGTAAATTTTTAAAAGAAATTTAAAAAATTCGTGCATAATTTTAATATATATTTTTATTATTTCTGTTTAAATATTTTAATATTTTATTTAATTAAAAAAGTTTTTAAATGAATTTTAAATATTTACGTAGTCGATTTATGCAAATGCGTTATTGGTGCAAAAATGACTCGCTTTTTGGATAAATTAAAAAAGTTTTTGGATAAATTTAATATTTTTTTCCCTTAGTGTACTTGCTTCAAAAAATGCGCATCATCATTACCTCCACACGCTGGGAGGCTACAACCAACAACGGCTCTGTATAGAGCAAATCACATAGCTTGACTATACAGACTGTTTTGTTAGCCGCTACACCAACTCATCAGTAGTCTGGTATGACTTTTCACTGTAATCCACTCAGGCTACTTAGGTTCTACTTATACTGCCAATATGCCGAGAAAGTTACCCGGAAGTTATTTATTTTTGACAGAGAGACCGCTTTTTACATTAGTAACTGAGTTCTTATCTACTTCGATGCACCCTGTGTCAAGGTTAACCTTGATCGTATCATACTTTTAGGCATACCCTTAACTCATGTGCGGACGAAATTCGATCACAGGGGTTTACCGTGGTGTTATTTTGTTGTTATATTATATATATCATACATATTTTTTAAATTATATTTTTATTCCTGATCTAAAGAAAATCAATCAAAAACAACTTTCATTTATAATCTACAAAATATATATCAATGATAGATTTTTATATCTGATCGAAAAAGTAATGATTAAAGAATAACTTTTATTTCTGATTCAAACAATATTTTAGCGATCACAAAATGATTTTTATTTCTGATCGAAAAAATATCGATAAAAAATAACTTTTCTTTTTGATTGAAAAAAGTAACAATTAAGAAATAATTTTTATTTCTGATCTAAAAAATTACGATAAAAAAATAAATTGTTATAAAATGATTGATTAATAGCGGTAATCGTTATTTGCGGAAGCTGAATAGAAGTCATTGTTGTTTAAAGCTCTATTTTGTTATAATTCTTGAATTCGATGTTTTCTTTTTATGTTTTAAAGCATATCTTGTACTTGTTATATCAAAAAATGTAGCGTAATTCTAATCTTATCAATTAATAGCTTTTATTTCTATATTGTCTAAAATGTTATTAAACGTTTTATTTGGTTTTAATCTGGTTGTTTTGCGTAGTGGGAAAATATTTTATATTAAAAAAATATGGATTATAACTTTATAAAATCTTAAATAGGGAAAACTTGCAATAAGTTAAATCCTTTAATATATGTTTTGAAATCAGAATACCGAAAATTTTTAAAAAAGTCTTATTCAACCCACAACTGGAAAAACGAAAATTGAGACCTTACAATATTTTTGTCGCTTAGAAAGTTATTTGTAACTATGCTCCAATTATAGGGGAAAGTTGTTCCGCTCAAATATCTCCTTTCAAATAAAAGAAAAAGTTTTTTTTTTTCCTGAAAAAGTGTTGATTAAATGTTTTGTGTGTATGATCTTGTTTCTACATGCATTCATTTATACATCTCACGTGATTCACTTTATTTAATTATGTTTTTCCTCCACTGGTTTTTCTATTGAGTCGTTTTTTCCAGATGCTATCACAAACATGTTAAACACAATCGCTTTGAGCAACTAACAATCAACATCATGATGGTAACGACTATAACAGCAACAACAACTACGACATAAAAACAACAAAAGCTGCCATAAGAACCACCAACATATCCTTATTCAGATTAATGCAGGGTCTTTTGCCATTTAAGGGCTGTTATTTTTATTCTATACGTACTCAAGCTTGAGAGTTGTCAAGGGAAATTGCTGCAATTTTGGTAAAGTTGGTCGTTCCTTTTGTTTTTTGCTGTAAATGAAACAGGAGAATTCATTTAGAAAATCGAGGATTTCAGTCAAATTTACACAAGCCTCGTTGGTTTTTTAACTTTTTTCGCATTTCTTTTGTTTGATTTTATTTCACATAAAGTTACATTTTCAAACTCAATTTCAAACGATTAATTGAGTTCATTGCTCAAACATATGTATGTATGTAGGTATATATAAAATGGTTATGAATTTGATTTTATGTTAATTTGGCCAAATTGACGGCTAGCATGTTTCTTTGGATGTTGGCGAGTGACAAAACTGATAAGTGGAAAAATATCTGACATATACAGTTTTGAATGTTGAACTAGAAACTCGAGAGATTCACAAAAGTTACTGAAATATTTATGACACCTTATTTATTCTATTTAAATATTTTTGTGAATACAATTTAAAGTATTTACGACATAAGAATTACTAGGGCAATTTGAGAAGTAAGTGCCTTTTTGGCATTTCTCGCGCAGTAGCTTGTAATGCAACACTGTGTCTCTCATTTTTTGAGTAATCTGCGTCATTTAATTTGTGTTTGACAGTCATTAAAACAGGAAACCTCGTGAAATTCTAAGAAAATAGAAAAAAGTGAATTTCGTCTACTCGTCATGCATTATTTTTTGGTTAAAGAAAAGAAAAAACCATCACCGAAAACAAGGAAAGGTTTGATAAATACTATAGGGACTTTGAAAAATTAATTTTAAAACGTTTACTGAATTCCGTTGAAGTCGTACAAGGTAAATTAATTCTGAATGTTTAGGTTACCCAAAAGAGGTCGACACGACAGAAATCATCGATAAAATCCATGGAATGATAGTGAACGGTAGAGAATAGAAAGTGTTTGAGGTAGTTGAAGATGTAGGCTTCTCAACTGGGGGGATAAATAACATTTTACATGAAAATTTGAACATAAAAGAGCTATCCGCTCGACGGGTGCCGTGATTGCTCACACTTGATCATAAGCGAAGCTGTGTGACCACTTCAAAAGAGTGTTTAGCAATGTTCAACCGCAATCCGGAGGCGTTTTTTAGACAAAACATGGATACATCACAATCTCTGCTGAGACCAAGGAACAGTAAAATCAGCAGATTTTTTCGGGTAATCGTGCATCAAAGAAGGCCAAGGTGGGTCTGACGACCAACAAGGTCTTTCACATCGATTACCTTGAAGAGGGTAAAACAATCACCGGTGGTGCTCTTCCAACATGGCATAAATCAATGAATTGGGCTACGAACTGCTATCCCATCCACCATATTCTCCAGATTTAACACCCTGCAAATATTTTTTATTTCCAAAACTGAAAAAATAACTCGACGGTAAGCGATTTGGCTGGAATGAAGAGGTCATCACTGAAACAAATGTCTATTTTGAGGATCTTAAAAAAAAATATTATTTGGAAGGAATAAAAAATTGGAAGATCGCTGCACTAAGTGTATTGATCTAAAAGGAGACTATGTTGAGAAATGTAAGGCTTTTGTCAAAAAAAAAAAAAAAATAATAACTTTTATTCAAAAAGTCACTTACTTATCAAATTGCCCTTGTAAATACTCATAAATTTTCACAGTAACAATATTATTTCAAGCAAGAAATCTGTTCCTTGAAAAAATATTCCTAGCAATTTATTAAAACACGGAGAGAAAAATCAAGCATTCTAAGCTCGAATCAAGCAAATAAGCTATCAGTTTACACCAGTGATGTTCACCACGCGTTGTGAAACTCGAAAGCTTAATTCGAGAATCGAAACACGTACACGATCGAATACACGAAGTTCTCCCAATTAGTTGGCGCTGAAACTTCAAGTTGGAAGTTTCGCGCCTCTTAGTCGTGTGTTCTGCACTGCACGAAATGTTTGAGGCACATGAAAACGCGTTATTTGCAGAATAATATTAGTAATAATGAGAATGATAGTGACAATGATAATGATAGTGATAATGATAATAATAAAAAAAAAAAAAATAAATAACTGGCCATTTCAGCCCTTGAAAGGACTTTGACCTAGCTTCTTATGATCAATTGTGTTGTGCGTGTTATTAAGTTTGTGCACAATTGACCGAGAACCGGACCTACATGCTTAACGCCGACTCCGAACGGCGATGAACGGAATGTTCTCGTTCTCAAGAAGCTTTACATGGCATTTTTGATTACTCTCTGAGGTTTGCCATTGTCTGCAGAGAGGTGGCGGCCGTACAGAAAAATTATTTTAATTCAAATAATTTTCTGTCGCTGCTGGGGTTCGAACCTGGGTCTCCAAAGTTCTTTGACGTAGCGGCCACGCACTTTAACCAACTACGCCACGGACGCCACGATAATGATAATAATACTGATACAAATAATGATGATGACAATGATAATTATAACACAATTCTTACTAAATACCTGCACAACAATTTTTGTCAGTGCAGAGAGCGAGAAAGCCACAAGCACAAGCACAAAAGTCGAAACTTGTAGTAGTATGCGTGTGAACACCATTGGTTCACCATTGGCATTATTTTTCTAGAATTGAGTAAAATTAAAACACATGACATTAAGAAAAAACAACATGTTTACTTCAAGAAACATTTGCTTAAAACTAAGGAATATTTTTTCTAGATTCAAGTCTATTATTTGCTTGAGGCAAGAAAAATATGCTGATTCAAGTAAACAACTTGCTGAAAACTAGAATTATTTGCTTGATTTGAGAAATTTATTTTCCATGAATTGAGAAAAATTTGCTTGATTCAAGTAAATAAACAATAAATAAATAAACAGTTTTCTAAATATTAGAATGTTTTCATATTTCTTTTTCTTATAAACAGCAGAGTTTGTTTGATCCAAGTAATTAATTGTATAAAAATAAAAAAGTTTTACATGATATATAAGATTATTTTCCATGTTGTACCTGACAGTAAACAGCTAGCTACACTTCTATCTTATTTTAAAAGGTTCTCTGATATTTGTGACAAATAAATAAATTAATTAACTGTGGTACATAAATTGTGATTAGATAATAAATAACATATCTTCAGATGGGAAGTGGGAAGGTGATTTTTGTTTTCACTCATAATTTTAAGGCTAAACGTTGAAAGATTTAAGATTGAAAGTAGGTACTTTTATAGTTTATCATCCGTGAATCAAGCAATTTTGAAATAATTTTCCAAATCAAGCTTAACAATTGACTAATGCAAGAAAATTTTAAATAACAAACTCTGCGCTTGCTTAAATTAAGAAACTATTTTCTTGATTCAAGTCATGTTCCAGGTTCAATCCTTCAAAACAATAATTTATCTTACTCAATTTTAGAAATAAATGCTCATTAATAAATTTTTTTCTTAATTTTAGTTTTTAGTTCTTGATTTGAGCAAATGAGGCTTAATTTTAAATTTTCTTAGATCAAGCAAAATATTTGCTTAACCTTCTTCATCGGTCCCTTAGTTCGAGAAACGAATAAGTTCCTTGTGTGTAAATGTTACACACTTTTTCAAGAACCATATTTTTATTGATGAATGAAATGAATACGATCTTGTCGTTAAAAATTATTTATTATTCATTATTTTATCTACTTTTTAAGAAAAAAAGATTTTTTAAAATACAAATAAAAATCCTAGCTCGATTTGGTGAACTTATATTAAAGAAATATCAGCTTGAAGTTAAAAAGTGTGTGTAAAATTTACACAAGGGACCGATTAAGGTTAATATGAGAATATTATTTCTCTCTGTAAGAAATAATAATTTGTTTGTTTACAACTGCCACTCTGATGCCGACAACATTATGCCATTCAATTATAAAAATGTAAATTAATAAAAATTTAAATCTTACATAAAACAATCAACAAATGCGATAAGCTTTGTCTACTGTAACCAACTCGAGCCACTACGAAACCAGTTATTTTTTACAATTTGCGTGTCTTATTTTATGTTCATAACTATACTTTTTTTTCAATATTTTTTTTTTTATATTCAATGCTTTTATTAGTTGATGCATTTAACATAATTTATTGCTCATTTTAATTGCTAAATACTCATAAGTTGTTTTTTAGAATTCCTTGTACCACTGGGCCAGTTTCTGATAAAATAAATAAATGTAATTTCTTTATAATATTGACATGAACTGTAAATCCTGCGCATGATCCCGGAGACTTCGGCAAATGATAGAAATGACTGGCATATTCCCCTTACTCATTTTTTTGAGTATAATACCGATCAATTGTATTAAGATCGGACCGTAGAATGCCGGATATACTCTTTTCGTAATGAAAGCATCGTTTCATTTTTTCTTCTATTATGGTAAAAACTTTGATGCCAATCAGTACGTACAATGTAAAGTCCTTCTTGAGTTGCAACTTTTGATTAGGCTACGTAGACCAAACATTGTGGATGTGTCTAACTGTATTTGTAAACAATTCTGTCAAATGTCACTCTTAGCGATTTGTGGATTGCTAATGAAAAGTCTGTAGCAGTGTTGCTAGATTGATGTAAATTTCCCTGATTGAGGTAATTTTTTACTTATTCTTTGGGCAGTGGTAGAAAAGGGAATTTGTAACAAAAAGTGGTAAATTTTGCGAAAACAATAATTTTTTTAGACTTGTTAATTTTTTGAGTTATTGGCAGCACTGCAACCTCTCTGAACATACTCACAAGCAGTTTAAGAGCGCCCGAATAGAACCAAAGCGGCTGTCGGTTGGCGATCCTCTCTTGAAGAAATCCGCTCAGAAAACGTCCAGAATAGGAGAGGTTGTCAGATCAGCGTTGCTTTTCGGTGTGTGAATGGTACAAATGTTATTTTTTCTTGTTTTTGTTGTTTCTATATAAATATATGTATACTTACAAAAAAGTTATAACGGTTGTTAATCATTTAAAAATTTTGTAAATTTTTTATTTTGGGAAAAGGTAAATTTTCTTCAAAAGTGGTAAATTTTTTTCCAAATAGTGGTTAATTTCAGTTCGTCTCCCTGGCAACACTAGCTCGTTTCTGTAAATTTTCTCACCGCATTTCTCACCAAATTTTCTCACTTTGACGTCACTCTCACTTGCACTGTTTATGTAATAATATTGAGGTAAATCGGTAACTCGTCTCGAATGTGTCAATTCAATTTTCCTAGGAATGCGGCAGCTGAAGTGTTTCTGTAACATTAAATATCCGACTCGAGTCGCTTGAAGTGCTCACTATGTTCGAACGTGGTGAGAAAATTTTTTGCTTGTTTATGAAAGTCATTTTCAATGATATATATACGAATTAACGCAATATTATATGTATCGCAATGAACATATTTTTGTGATATATATATATATATATATGTAGGATTCTTCTTTTTATACTAATTTTAGTCCAATTAAAACAGTTCACTTTTTAGTTAATTTACATACGTATGTATTTATTTTAATTAAGTCTTGAATATAAAAATACACGTTGTTTTAAATGCACATCGTTTTAAATACATATTGTTTTCTTTATTATTAAAGCGGTTAACAATTTCATTTTCTTTTAATTAGAAAGCCTGTCCGGTGTCGTGCGCGTCAGAAAATCAACTCAACTCTCCCGTCCGTTCGCTTTTTGATCGTTGTCCTAGTTTCGTCCAGATTTTAAATTGTCTGTCTCGTTTTTCGTCAGGTTTGCAGTAGTGTCGTCTCGTTGCCCAAAATTAAGGCCGTAACAGCGTTGCCGTTTGCTGTGATATCTAATAGGTCTGTCCACTCCTTGTCATATGTCTGGTCACATCGTTAGTTTTGTCTGCTTCATCAATATCCGATCCTACATATATAAACTGAAATATTTCATAATTCCATGATTTATTCCATGCTAAAATTTGTATCATAGCCGCATTAAAAGAATACTCGGAACAATGTGTGGATAGAATTGTGTATTTAATATCAACATCAGTAAGTAGAAGATCCACGTTCAACTTCATACGGAGTCCTTTGTAACTTGTTGTGATTTCATATATTCGCTTTCACTTGTGTGTCTTTCTTATCACGGACCAAGAATGATAGAAACATGAAACATGAAACACGTTCCGCAAATGAGAGAGATAGAAAGCATGTCGTCACAAGAGATATAGTCAGAATTTGGAATAATTTTACTTTTGGGCCCATGCTTAAATATTTTTTTCTTATTTTTATAACATGTACAAGGACCTCCTTAACCTATTGGTACAATAAAATTTTATTTGTCTCGAATGGTTAAGGAGATACAAATCTTGAAAAATTAAAAAATCCATATTTTTTGTATACGAAAATATTCATATTTTTATACAGAAAAGTAGATATTTTTATTTTACTTTTCCGAAAGAATTTTTTTCAATTTCGTCAATTTGCCTAAGCGACCGCACATTTGCATACGTTTTTGTCAAGCAGAAGTGCTGTGTGACGTCATGCACTCAGTTGAGAAAGAGAGCATTAGATAACGGGACTGCGGAAAGTGTAATCTTGTTTCTGTCATTTTTGATCACGGACCACTATTTACTCACTTATCAGTTACAGAAAGAGTAGCTTTCGCAAAAGTGAGTTTGGATCGAAACAGTGTGACGTCAGATAAAGTGCTTATTTGTCGCAAAAGTTACAGAAACGAGTTACTGGTTTAAGTGAAGAATGGTTTCTTTTAACATGAATCGATTTATTGCGAATGAGAGGAACGTTTCTGGATTAATGTTTGATAGGGACGCTGTTCTACTAATTCTACTGCTTAGTTCTACAAATATAAAATCATGGGTGCCTGCTATTGCCAACTGGGACAATGCGTTAAAAAATATGACAACTTTCAATTTTACTCAATATTTTCTATCCTATCACCAAAAAAGCACTGTTTTTTCAATGTTACGCGCAACACTTAAAAGGCAACCCTCATATGCGATATATATGGAAATTGTGAAGGAGTAAATGCCAATAAAATGCAATAAACTCCACATATAGAAAAATAAAAAAATCAATTTCGCACATTCACAAATCTAGACAGACCCCTTAATATTCAAATGTCAAAAGCAGATTAAAATGTTTCAAATTAATATGAAGGTAATTGGCAATAAGCACGCTAGGAGAATATCACAAAACATAGAATTTGTGTGAGTAAAGTGTATAAGTTTTGCGAAAGAAAGAGACAAATCTATGTTACTTTTAATTGTTCGCATGTCGCATCTAAAATTAAATGGGTGACATTACAAAAAAGTTTATATTATTACTAACATGCACACATACGCCTTTACGTACTAAGGGTTCGATATTATCAGTGGTATAAACTTCGATCTTTATGTATATCCCCTAGATATGTTTGGGTTTGTCCTTTACATAGTATATAATGTGCCATTAGTTGGTATGATTTTATCTGTCAACCAAATTTAACAATTCCCACTATTGACTAGGTTGTTATTTCCTTAATAAATGTGCTAATAGAGTGACCAGCGGTAGTTAAGATTCCGATACGACGGCTTTTATTATAGCCATAAAATTAATCATGCTAGATCTAAATTTGTTTGTTGACTATGTGGTTTTTCCTACTCACTTGCACTTTATATAACGAGCAGCCATGTCTGAAAATAATTTATTTTTTTCTTTTTTTTGCTCTTTTTTAAGCACCACTGTGGCCTTTAGCCATTTTGAATTTTAAGTCATAAAATTGAGGGTTGAAAATAGAAAAATAAATAAAAAAGCCAACAACAAAGCATTCATTTATTTCCCCTCCTAGTCAAACATTCTCTTCTTTTCATAACAATAACGTGAGGTAGAAATACAGACATTCGTCCTTTTTCTCCACTGTACTTGGCTATAGTTGAACCTCAAACAATAGCATTTTTAAGTTAAAACTACAAAAATAAACACAGCTTTCGTCGTGTACATTTAATGCATTCATGAATTTTGAATGTTCTGGCTTTTATTTTCTCTTTTCTTTTTCAAACGCTTAGGGATGAAAAATAGAAACGTGTTTTTGTGTTCTTTTAAAAAAGTTAAGACGGAAAATTTTGTTCTACGTGTAACATGAAAAAAAAAAAATAAAAAACGAAATTTAAGACAAAATACTAGAGAGTTGTCGACACGGCACTAAAAACATAAAAAGGCAAAAAAAAAAAAAAAAAACTGAAAAAAGTGAAGGCATCAAATTGTTTTGGCTGACAGCGGTGGCAGATTGAGTTTTGGGGAGGAGTGTTATTATCGTCGCACATTATATGAATGTGAATATTTGATGATATTTTTAAAGGAGAAACAAATTTTTTTTTGGATTAAACCAGTTTTCAGTAAATATTTAATGACTTTCATAGCCAACTTCTTTGTGCTTCGTTGTGAAAATGAATAAACAATTTATGATGACAGAAAAAAAAAATTCAATAAGAAACCGTTTAAGTACTTTTTATGATATATGAGTAAATAGTAAAATACAAGCAAAACATTCTCTTCTGAAATGGCAAAAAACTTAATTCCTTAAAAGTACTCTTCTAATTGTTTCTCAAAAGAATATGTTTATTTTCATAACATAAGAGACTGCGAAATGAATTTTATTCGATAATAATAACAGAGCTCAAGAATTCTTCTTCTTAGCATTTTGAGGATACGGAAATACAAAAAGATATGGAAATAATCTGCAGTCAAGCAAAAAATCAGATATTCTGTATCAAGACGAAAATTGAGGACTGCCTTTTAAGTACTGGTCCAGGTGAATTTCGACAGTTCCATTCGAAAATTTGACATTTTTTAGCATAACCGTACTTACAACGTTTTGGTGTCCTTATTGTGTTATTTACAGTGGTTTGAAAATTGTATCTCAACATAAAAATGGAGATAACCTATTTCTGCCTAATGGGTATTAAAATACCCAAGAAAGTGTAGGCACTTGAAAAACTCTAGTGAGATATTGCGGAATTTTTGTTTTATATTAATTTTTTATTCTTAAAAAAAAAAGAGTTGGCTGTGTTGTGGACACTCCCGTAGTTTTTGACGTGACAGTGTTTCTTATCCTTGTCCTTATTCTTGTCCCCATCCTTTTCTTTGTTTCTTAACTTAGCCACATACTTCCGCTATTTCTTGACTTAATTCTTGTCCGAATCCCTTTCCTAGTTTGGCAAGATATGTTTTAAGTGGTGTAAATATTTGTCCTAATCCATATCCTAATTCCTGTCATAGTCCTTTTCCGATTTCATATAATTTTAAATACAAATTCAACTACACATTAAATTTTCATCCAATTTTTTGACGTAGAATGCGTCATTCTCGGAGGTAAGTAGGGTGGTTGATAGTGATCAGGTGTCGGTATTTATATCACAATTTGAGCCTTTGGTGTGCCTGAAGTACTGATCGTACAATGTTGATGTTAGCACATGTTGGTCTGCTTGGTCCTCACTGGGAGAAAAATTCATGTTTGAACTCTCTAACTTATATAAATTTTACACAATTACATGAAATATAAAGCCGAAATTTGATGTTTTTGTTTGCTTAAGTTTGCTACCTATTTATCGACAGTTTCCGGTTTTATCGACAAAACCATAAAATTTGTATGGGAGCCCCCCTAAGGAGTGGTCGGAGGGAATAGGTGTCAAAGGCAAAAATGTTCCTTTTGCAAAAGTAATGGGGGTCGGTGATACATATTAACCCTCTCCGGCACTCTCTTAAAGGTCATATGCTCAGGTGTATGGAATAAATAAACAAAAACCATAAAATTTGTATGGGAGCCCCCCTAAGGAGTGGTCGGAGGCAATAGGTGTCAAAGGCAAAAATATTCCTTTTGCAAAAGTAATGGGGATCAGTGATACATATTAACCCATTCCGGCACTCTTTTAAAAGTCATATGCTCAGGTGTATGGAATAAATATACAAAAACCGTAAAATTCGTATGGGAGCCCTCCTAAGGAGTGGTCGGAGGGAAGAGGTGTCAAAGGAAGAAATATTCCTTTTGCTAAAGTAATGGGGGTCGGTCATACATATTAACCCTTTCCGGCACTCTCTTAAAGGTCATATGCTCAGGTGTATGAAATAAATATTTTGCTAAATATTTTTTAAAAAAGATGTCATAAAAAGCGAATTGAATAATTCTACGTCTTGTGTTACGACATAGTCGAAACTACTGTATCTTTTTTTTTATTGTTGATTTTTTACAAAACAAAAATATAAAAAGTCGATAAGGTAAATGTACGGAATTCCGTAAGGTTAAGGAAACTTTCTGCTTAATGAATTTGTTTAAAGAGGTTAATTAAAATATCGACACAAAATTTTGTTTGTAGCATTTGGACATGTATTTTCTTAAATAACAAAATACTAAGTAGGGAAATAAGTTATTTGTTAAAGATAATTTGGTAAAATTTCAAATTTACCCAAATGTGAAATTTGTTGATTGAACCTAATTCCGTAAATTTATGTCTCTTATTCCGTAAACAAAATATAAACAACAGATTTAAGTCTTTATTATTTTTTTTTATGCTATTTGATGCATTTTTTTATTTCTTAACAATTATGAATTTAAGAATGATGAAACAAAAAAATTAAATATAAATGAGAATGCGATAGTTAAGTACTTTAAAGTTTAAAAAAAAAGTTTAGATGTTTCTTACATCATGTAAAATAGAGTAAAATACAAAATTAAAGCAAATAATATTTAGAGAAGATCATTTACGGAGAAGATGCCACGCTTGTTAATTTGTACTGGAGGGCTTAGTTTTTGAAGCACATCTAAGATGTCATATTCAAAAATGTCGTCCTTTTCTGGCCAACGCCAGTTTGCACCACTCATTGCCATAGTTTTGACCTCATAGCGCCGAGGGCTATTTAAAATATTTGTGAGTTGTCCTAGAAACTGTTCTTCTTCATAATTTACTAAAACATAATCTCCCTTCATAATAGATAACTCCTTGTTTAACCCTTTGAAAATCAATTCTTTGGTATGTTGGATTGGTAGGTGGATTGGTAGGTGGTGGAGTTGAAAATAACATTGCTTTCTATGTCCTTCTCCAAATTTTCAAAATTGTTCGATTCAAATAAATCCGTACTGATATTTCCAATATTTATTTCGTCACAATTTCTTTCTAGAAAAGATGTGAAGTTTAGTTCATTGGTCAAATTAAGATCAACGTTTGCTTTTCCTTTTATTTCTTTCCAAAAATTATAAAGATTTTCGTCTTTAACTTCGCCTATCCACGTCCCTTTACAGCCCTTGAATTCATTTAATTTATTACTTCCCAGTCTACATTCAAACATATTTAAAAACTCTTGTTTTTTCTCGTTCCATGTAGCTTGTGAATTAATACACAAATTTTCAGTTGCAATCAGTATTGCAGAGAATCAGTATTAATCGATGGTTTTAAAATTTTTCTGTAATCCACAGCATTTGAATCGAATGGATAGAGACCACAAGCACGAAAACAGTCTTTGATAATATCGGGATTAACATTAGACTCAATGCATTGCTCAAGCAAGGGCGCAAATTGTGCAAAATTTGGCATTAACTTTCCATCAGCGGAAGCACCTAAGCACAATGTCAAGCATTCTTTTTCATCGTTACCAGATCTATAATATACTTCCTTGGACCCTTTTTTTGTTAAAACAACTTGACCCTTTAGGCACAGAAAAAAAGCAGATTCGTCACAGTTAAATAGCCTGGATGGGTCTTTAAAAATATCTAAATGGTTATTTTCAGATATGTATTTATATACTCTTGCAAACCAGTTCCGTATTTTATCTTCTGTAACATTAAGACGAGCAGTGGTTAAGCACTGAGACATTCTAACACTAATTGAAGGATTCCTTTTCAAAAATGCTTCCTACCAGTGTCTACCTGGTTGACTTTCTTTAAAATTGTTTGGCCGACCAAGTTGTTTAACCAAATTAGCGACATTAAATATTAATTGATTTTTGGTGACAGGAAATCCTATTTTCGTCAAATTGTGGACCCATTCAACAATTAATTCTTCTTCGGTTTTTGAAAGTACGGTAGGAGCACCAAACTTAATTTGTTTCGTGTATTTATTTCTTAACTTATCGGCTAACGTCTGGTTTGGAATTTTATACATTTTTGATGCCTTATAGCACGTCATTTCCCCCATTTTTACAGAATTAAGTGCTAAATCCAGATCTTTATTTGTATATTTCTTCTTGGACATTTTTATTCTAATAGAGAGAAAAAAAGGTGCAGAATTGTAAAAAGATATAGTAAAATTAATCAGAAAATGAATAGATTTTGAAATTTTCCCAATAACGTATTATCTGAAGCTAACTTAAAAAATTGATATGATTTTATAAAACATCGCATCAATTTGGTCTGAAATCAACATTTATTTCTTCTGCATTGTAATATTTGCTCCCCTGATTAATTTTTTACAAAATAGAGTTTTTCGTTAATAATTGCATCGCAATAAGAAACCTTATGGTCCTAATGCCGTGATATATAACGGAATAAGGAAAGGTTACGAAAATTTTGAACTTTATTTCGTAAACGATTTTTCGGCGTTATTATTGTTTAAACATAAAATGTAAAAATCTAATATACAAAATGTAATGTTTTTGACTCTATACACTATCGAATTAATTTGATTTTGTCAGCACTTATTCAGATAGAAAACAACAAGTAAAGCATTCAAAACTTTCTCTTTGATAATTTTAAAGAAAAGGAATGCTTTTCAAACACATATATTAAAGATTTGAAAGATAATTGAATATCACGCAATTGGCTCAAAATTTTCTTGGATGATTTTTAAATTTAACAAAACTTAAAAATAATAACAAATATTGATTTTTAATATTTCATTTAGTCAATTTTTAATGCAATAACTTTCCCTAAATCCGTTACTATCACGCCATTAGGTTCATTCAACATTTTTGCCCTCAATTCCGTAAATCACTAAAATAACTGCTACTTTTTAGTACTTAAGCTAATAAATTAACTTTACCATTTAAAACACTTTAAAAACACTGTTTACTTTTCGTCCAAAATAAATTTTACTAAATTTCTGCAAATGTTCTTGTAATAAGCTTAAAAAACACACTCTAATGATTAATAGTTTTGCTAAGAAAAAAAGAACAACGTGCGCATGCGGTGATGTATGTCGACTAACTGGCAGACTTTGAATTATCTAACGGTATCTCGAGAATGAGTGTGATGCAAATTGGTGAAGGGCAAGTTTTTCAACACAGTGACATTTAACGTTTTTTTTAATTTTAAAACTGTATCTTATTTTTCGGCATTAAAAAAATAATAAAAAAATTTACGGAATTAAGTTTACTTACGGCATTCCGTACATTTACCTTAGTAGTTGAATTTATATTGAAAATTCATTAACACTTCACGTTTTATGGTTTAAAGCAGGGCTGCTTTTAAAGCAACTACTGAAGTATAAAGCATTGTTGCTTTTAAAACTACTGTTGAAGTTTAAAGCATGGATGCTTTAAAAAAGAAATTCAATCATAATAAATATTTTGGTAAAGAAAATTTATGAAAACTACACATAATTTTATATTTTCATAAAAACTGCTTTTTACCTTAAAAAAACTGCATAAATAATGGAAAAACTGAATTTCTGTTTTTTTAACTGACTAAACTGCCATCCTGGCAACACTGTGTGCGTGTTATTAAATGTTTGTACATAACTGATCGAGAACTGGAACTACTAGTCCAGTTGCGGTCAATTTTATGGAACTAAAATGAAGGTGAGGTCTTCTGGCAAAGACTAAGGCAAAGTTAATGTATTACAGAAAATCACAAAAAATGTAGAAGTAAAAGCAAAAGCAACAATAACAGCAAAAATCTAACGAATTTCTCAGAAGCTAAAAATTAAAGTTATGATTTCAAAATTTTTTTTGTGGCAATCAACACTTGTCACAAACAACAAAATAACGCAATGAAACCAGACTATGGCGGCCGTGGCGCAGTGGGTAGAGTGCGCAACCCATACGCCAAAGAACCCTGGTTCAATTTCCATCTGACACAGAAAGTTTTTTCAATTGAATTAAATTTTCTGTTCGGTCGTCACCTCTCTGCAGACAATGGCAAACCTCAGAGAGTAAATAATGCAACGTAAGAGCCCGAACAGAATCAAAGCAAAGACTAAGGCATAGTTAATTTATTACAGAAAATCACAACAAATGTAGAAGTAAAAGCAAAAGCAACAACAACAGCAAAAATCTGAGAACACGTCCAGAATGAAAGCGACTCGCGATTGGCGAACTGTTCAGACTGAATTGCCAGAATGTTTTGTTTTGTGTATGCATAATTGACATGAAGAAAACAAAAAACCAGACAACAAATATCAGAAGATAATAAAACTTAAGTAAATAGCACTGAACGTACCCCAACATTAGGAAAAGTACGGCAACACTTATCATCATCTATGGGCAGAGAGCGCTCTGGGAGCGCAGATAGCAAGAATTGAGAGCAAAGGCTTATGTAGCAACACAAAACGCAACAACAAATCAAAGACAAAAGACAAACACAGAAACAACACAGAAGCTTTAAATGTAGTGATGCCTATACCCGCTCATGATACAATAAGAAGGTAGGGTAAGGAGCTTTGACAAGACCCCTGGTATAATAATACAAGGTAGTATTGACAGTTGCTTGGGAAACCAGCATCTGTTAAAAAAAAGTCAAGAAAGAGAGCGTTCAATTATTGCTTATGTTTTCGCCATTGTTTATGTTTCAGCGCTTGCAAATAACCAAACATTTTCTTACAAAATATTGCCTACTTTATTTAATCAATACTGAATTATTATTACTACAACGAATATAACTTGTGAACTTTGTGTTATTAAGTGCAAACATAAAAAAAATGTTGAAAACGTTCAAATGCAGCAACCTCAGCAGCTGCAGATGCATATGGACGAAATTAAAGAAGTTTTCAATTATTAAAATTAAAGCACCACGACTGGAAAACGTTAAACACATATCACACATAATTTTTTCACAACTTTCATTATTATAATTGTTTATTTAACGTACATATTTTGCGAAATTTATTTATTTTTACATTCGTTTAATTTTTGTTGCACGAACAACTGTTTTTGACAGATGGTGGTTTCCTTGTTGCTGAGAAAATCTATACTTGCCAATGCTACCTGTATAATTGTATCATGGACAAGACCTACTGCTTATGTCAAAAAGCATTTTAGCGATACCACTTTTCTGTATATTTCATTAATGTGGGATAAACACATAGAAAAGGAATTTTATATAGGGTAAAAAGGAAAAATGTGAATCAATGTGTCTATAATTGAAACAACGCATTATTTAGTTATTTTATAGATTTATTTTCACTAATTTAATATTGCCCATAATTTTTTGTTTAATTTTGTTTTCTTTATATCTTTTTTTTTTAAAATTTTATTTTAATGTGCATACAACATCTTATAAAAAACTTTTTTAAGTCTTCTTAAGATAGTGGAACTGTTGAAGATAAATCAACTTCTTTTTAAAAGTTCCTCGTTTATCAATATTTTCAGCAAAACATTTTATATAAAACGCTTACCTACGGAAACCATGAAACATGGATTTGTCATAGGATTTTTTCTTGAGATATGGTAGCACAGTATTTCATGGTTTTGACATTAGCAGTAAGTCTTGTCAAAGCTCCTTACCCTACCTTCTTATTGTATCATGTACCCGCTTATCATGTTTGAGAGAACTCAAAGAGAGAATCGCCAGGTCGCCAGAGAAAAAATAGAATCGATTCTAATCTGGCGAATGTTTGTTGCGATTTATTGACCAGCGATTGACCACTGATTTAATTTCGGACGTGTTCATACATTTTCATGCATTCTATTGCTTGAAAATGTCGCCAATCGCTAATTGCTTTGATTCTGTTCTAGGCTCTAAATTTGAAGGCTCTAAAGCTTCTTGCACATTAGCTGTTTGGAGTCGGCATAAAAACTAGTAGATACAGTTCTCGATCAATTGTGTACAAACATTTAATAACACGCACAACACAATTTGATCATAAGAAGCTAGGTCAAAGTCCTTTCAAGGGCTGAACTGGCCATTTTATTATTATTATTATATACTAGAGGACCCGGCAAACTTCGTCCCTCCCTAAATGAATTTTTTTATTGAAATAATTTCGAGCAATCACGATTCCATCCGAAATTATTTTTTTATCGAACGTTCGCGATTGATAACAAATGGTGCCAATCGCATTTCAATTATTGATTGAATGAAACACTCTAATATCCCTTATTACACGGAATGTAAGGTGGTTGAAGGAATCACTTCAATTCAATGCTTTTTGATAGACAACGTGTTCAAGAGTAAACAAAGATGAAGGCTTTCCAACACGCGAACATGTCATATACTGTTAGCCATGCAAGAAGCTTGGGAATTCAAGATTAATAGTTATAGACATATAGTTACACATACATTTTTTACAAATGATTTAATACATACATTATTTTGCACTAAAATTTATCTGCGCAACGTTTATATTATTTCCAAATAATTTTGTGAGCGGAACTTCCGTTCGCATTTCTATATCTAAAAAACTGAATGCACCTCCATGCTACAGGTGTAAAATGTATACGCTGCATTTGCATATTCTACTTGCTCTCTCTCTTTATATGATCGCACTGCTTTGCTCTCTATTATCTTTATATACATTATATATTATGTTATTACTCGTAAGTTCTCTTTATTCTTAATCTATTCTCTTTATTCTTAACCGACTATCATGGTATAATAATACATGGTAGCATTGACAACTGCTTATTTTCTCTTCAACAGGAAAACATAAACTGTCAAAAACAGCTTTTTGTGCAAATACATCAGCAGCTGCTGTGGTTGTTGTTTTTTTTTCACTTCAAGGTTTTCAACATTGCTTGTGTTTTCAATGGCGGATTGTGAGCGCTCTCTTTTTGAGTATATTTTTTGACAGTATATGATTTCCCAAGCAACTGTCAATGCTACCTTGTATTATTATACCATGACCGACTATTGATTTCGACAGTGTGAGAAAGCTAAAAGTATGCTTTTTCAAAAAAGCACTGAAGTTGACGCCAAAAGCTTTTTGTTTACATTTTCGAACCAGTTTTGTTCAAAATATTGAGCCTATCGAGTTCTGGTGGTGAGCATTAATGGGTTAAGGTAGAAAATAAGTTTAGATTTGATTTAATCCAGCACACAGTCCCAAAATTAATTACAAAGATTGCCCTTGTGATTCATTGATTGTCATGGCGATGTAAGTCGAACTGAATTTGAATTGAAGGTTTTTGAACTCGAAAGGTAAATCGGTTAGAATCAATGGAATTCTTGGAATGAGCACTTCGCCCTTGAATTTGCCTACTCAAAAGCGTTCATCGTTGTATGAATGACATTATTCTTGAGTGTCTTCACGGTTGATTGAGGCTCCGAACCATGATGATAACAGATCCAACAACCTTCAGTGGTAAATTATGTGGTGGTAATCCTTGCAAATCAATGAATTCAGGCGCACTGTTCGATAATTGGTTGCTTCGTCTGGACACAATCAACTGATTTAAACGAATGTAATTGTCCAGAAATTGCATTTTGAATGATGAAATTCAAATCGATTTTTTATTATTTTTTATTTTTCCATACATCGATTTTTCCGAGAAAACTCAAACTTTTATGCTGTTAAAAGCTACCTTGTGCGGAGACGAACACAAAAAAAAAAAAAATAAAAGACAGTTCGAATAGGACGATCCGTTCTCGAGTTATGAGCGTTCTTATGTATTCCACTCTGTTTTGTTTATAAATAGTGAATAAGTGTTATATTACACCAATTCGGACATGACAATCTGTCTGTTTTCATTATCCGTCGCTCACTGGTCAGTGTGGCTCACATGTGTATTAGCGCGCCGCGCATTTGACTGACTTCGTAGACCTATGTCAAGCTCGTCCTCTCCTCGGATTTGTAATGAACACTATACGACACGAAAAATTACCAAATTCAATGTTTTCGATTCTATCGCTTTGCGTTCTTCCTTATTTTCTTTTTTCCTACACCACATCAGTATTGAGGTGAACAAAAAAATTATTAAAATCGGCCGAGCCATTTCCGAGCCAAGTTTTAGCAAGACTAACGCACGGCAATCGATATTTATATATTCAGAAGATAGAAGATAAGAATAAGATGAAAAACACGATTGGTTTTTGTCTAAGAAAAATATAATAGGCTGCCATAATTCGAATTCAGAAGATTGTGCTGTCATATCATTTTATTGCAAATTCTATTAGGAAATTTTTGTAGTACATTTCAATTTGAGTAAAAATAGTCAGCTCAACCGTCAGTTTTGAAGCCATGAGGTGGTCTAAGGATTGATCCTCACAATTGGCAAACAAATAATTTTTTTTTTTATTTATTGAAATGACAGCTTTTGTGTCCATTTTGAAGTAAAAAGTGAATATGTTGAAGCTTTCTTCAAATAGGGTTTATTTTTTAAATTTTTGACAAATTTTCTTGTTATTATTTTCTTTTTTTTTAATTTTTTTATATATATTTTGAATTTTTTGGACATATTTTTCAAATGTTTGAAATATTTTTAATTATTTTTGACAAAACTTGTGCTCAAATGAGAGCAAATAATTTTAAAAATGCTTTATGAGGGATTTATTGAACGTTTCAGCCATTTTTAAAAATCCTCTCATTAATAAATAAACATTTTCGATTTGATATATTTTTGACATAATTTGTGCTCAGATGAAAACAAAATAACATTTAAAAATGTTTTATCGAGGGTTTAATTAAGGTTTCATCCATTTTTAAAATTATCTTATTTATACAGCATTTAATAGAGATTTTTAACTCTATTGTACGTTTATGAATAATGTTTTTAAATTTTTTCCATTTTTTTCTTTTATAAGAGGCTTTATAAGAGGTTCATAATTTTTTATGAATACAGCCGTAAAATTTTAAAATAAAATTCCTACATTAAAAATTTTTCAAAAATAGTTGATACAACATTAAAAAATGGCACTAAAATTTATTATGTTTCATAATAATGAAAATTCAAAATTGTATATCCGATTTCCTTTTATATGACGCGACATTAATCATAAAAAATTGTTTCCAATTTACTCAAAGTTGTCGAGTACCAGTCACGGTCATGGTACACAGAGCAGTCCCTGACATTTTTTTATTATTTTTTTTATATATTTTAAGCAGGTTTAATCAACAAAAATAGTCAATAATCATTTTTTTATTTATTTAAAGGATGTGTTACTTTCAGCTGAAATTCACAAAATCGCATAGAACCCCTTTTTTGGCTTAGAACTAAGGATTTCATGTGTAATACCTATTCAGTTTAGACTACCTGGGTTCGAAATGGGGTGATAGTTTAGTGGAAAGGAAGGTTTAATCAAGAGAAACATTTGTTGAATGTTCTAAGCATGTTGGAAAGCCGTAGGAACATGATAATTTGAATCTGAGGCGAGTGTTATGCCTTTAGCTCGACAATTCAAGTTATACGAAAATCTCATCCACAAATTTCTCTACCACTAACTATAACTTTTAAGTCGTAAATATTTATGAATTTTCATTTCAATTCATTAAAAATGAAGGTAGAAAATGCAGAAAGATTAAAGCATAGGACCATGGCCAGGCCGGGATTCGAACCCGGGGCCTCTGTGGTGGCATTCAAACATGCTACTTATTCGACTAGCGAGGCCGCCCTACCGAAGTTCCTTAAAAAAAATAAATAAATCCCGAGTATATCGCATACATCATCCATTATTTTTATAAAACTAAATATCGGATATAAGATAAATAACAAATGTATTTCTTTCCTCCTCTCCAGCCAAGTTATTAAGTTTATTTTTTTATTTGTGATGTATGAAACTCATCAATTTTTATGTATTTTCTATTAATTATGCATATATTTAAAGTATATAATAAATTTAATTTATTTTTTCATTCAAATATAATATTTTCCATGACAGAAATGGAGAGATCACCTACTCATCAAATAAGTACCCAGTCGGAAGGTAGGCGTACATCTCTCTAAAGCGATCTATCTTTTCTTATTGCATCAAGTATTGGAAAAAGGCACTAATACCTCAGGAGATGAACACGGCTGCTGCAAAGCGATGTGTTGGAAAGAAAATGCGAAATATGCAAAAGTAAAAACAAAACAAAACGCAACAGCTTTTCGCGGAATCAGCTTGTACCTGCAGTAAATGTTGAAAAATTTTTAACCGATTTTTAGCACTTGCCTGATTGCCGTAATTTTTTTATTAACAGATAGAGACCATGAACACGGAGGTACCCTTCTAAAAAAGTGGGGAGAATAAAGAAAAGAGGCGTTTCATTATTAGGGCAACCCTATATCTCGGTTAATATTGACACTAGGGTATTGAAATTTAGTATAGGGGTAGGAAGAATTACACTGTGCGACAGTCCACAATACCTGGGAGATAATGCTATTTTTCTTGTAGGTCTTGTCGAGTTAAAGAATTCTCTATACTTCAAATTTGCCGGACACCCCCAAAATCTGGACTTATGGTCAAAAAACCGATTTTACCTACCTTTGCCCACTTATTGGCTTATAACTTACCTGATTGCCAACCGATTTTAAAAATTTAACCGGATCCTCAAAGACGATACTTAAACATTTCTAACAATATACATATTGTTTGGGAAAACTTGAGAAATCTGTGTGTATTAACTCTGCAAATACAACTTTTTTTCAATTTTTTTGACTTTTTTCAACTTTGACGATTTTTGTATACACTAAATTATATTGAGACCACACTAGTCCTGTACGGATTCATAGAAAACATTTATTAGGAATTTTAACGCAATTTAGTTTCTAAAAATTGATCAGTAATTGACAAAGTTATTCAACTTTTCATGAAAAGAGATTTTTTTCCAAATAAACATTTTCGGTACAACAACTCAAAAATGTTTGCTTGATCTTTTTTTTTTAAGTCGGCATCATTAGTTTCGCGTTGTAATGACCAGCAATACTTTGAAGTCATTTTCGTTTTATTTTTTCCTTCAAAATGTTTTTGCCATTTCTTGGTGAAAATGTTCTCCTTGTTCATCGCTTAACTGGCCTAAGTTCTCTGGGAAGAAGTCCAAATGCGAATGGAGAAAATTAATTTTTAATAACATGTTGCATCCCATTGCACAATATGCACATAAAAATTCATTCACAATTACGACATAGGCGTCGCTTCTATGGTTTCCGAGGAAATTAGTGCACAGCGAGATAAAACTCTTCCGCGCACGCTGTTCCACGAAATTTAACTTCCTTACAAAATATTTATCTACAAAATACCATTATAAGAGCGATTAAAAACTCTGTTATACACTTGTACTACTCCAATATTGTTTTTAAATCACGCCGATGGCTTACGTTTGTCACACATTTTTATTGTAATTGCACACAATTTTTATCAAATTCCACCCGTTGTTCAATGAAAACAGTTTAAGAAAAAGTAATAAATAAAGCATAAAATTAAGAAAAAAAAAACAATATCTTTACCTAAATTAAACTCTTATTTCATGTTGTTGTTGTGATCCTAACATTGGTTTAATATAACAGTGGTTTCCAGCCAGCGGACCATATTTATGATTTTGATTGTAGTAAGTTGAAGAAATGAATACATGTATAAAAATACAATGTTAATAAAACATCATCATTTTATAGTAATTTTTGTTAAAAAATTTATTTAATTGATCAAATTCATATTTACAGTATTTTTTAACAAATTAAGCTCTGAAGAGGAAAAAGTTTGACGACCGCTGCTGTTAGAATTTTTTTTTGGCATGTTGATTTAGTAGAAGCTGAACGGAAGAGAGAGTGAAAAACATAACTCAAAAACATTCTACTGGCATTTTAAAAACATCTCCTTTCATGAAAAGTTTAAAAAAATCTCTTTTCATAAAAAGTTGAATAACTTTGAATAACTTATCAATTACTTATCAATAACTTTGTCAATTACTGACCAATATTAAAAAACTAAATTGCGTTAAAATTCCTAATAAACATTTTCTATGAATCCGTACAGGACTAGTGTGGTCTCAATATAATTTAGTGTATACAAAAATCGTCAAAGTTGAAAAAAGTCAAAAAAATTGAAAAAAAGTTGTATTTGCAGAGTTAATACACACAGATTTCTCAAGTTTTCCCAAACAATATGTATATTGTTAGAAATGTTTAAGTATCGTCTTTGAGGATCCGGTTAAATTTTTAAAATCGGTTGGCAATCAGGTAAGTTATAAGCCAATAAGTGGGCAAAGGTAGGCAAAATCGGTTTTTTGACCATAAGTCCAGATTTTGGGGGTGTCCGGCAAATTTGAAGTATAGAGAATTCTTTAACTCAACAAGACCTACTAGAAAAATAGCATTATCTCTCAGGTATTTCAACTTCGTTCCATTTTGTCGCACTGTGTTATTGCAAACAATGGTTAAGAAACGGGACAAAATTCGACAAATTTGCAGCATAGTGTAAGGCGAAATAGAAAACAAAAGTAGAAAACGAAAACAAAATAGAAAAAATCTGTATCCATATGAAGATACTCGGATTCTTGAGCAATCACTTCTTATGTGCTCGAAGATTTGACGAAGGGTTTAATACCTCTTACGTAGCAGCTCCACACAAAAAACCATATGCATTTTGAAGTGAAGGGGTATGATCGCCGAGTCTTAAAGGATGTGCCAACAAGCTATCTTGGGATGATCGCTTTTCCTACTGGGTATGTTAGACATCAGAAAACAATTTTATTCTCAACTATCCAACAATTGAATACCCATTATTTTTTTATATTTTTAACATTTTTAAAACAAACAATAGTTAAAATATCAAAATTCAAAACTTACCGCCATTTCGTTCTTCGATTCTGAAACCATGTCTTCACCTGAGCATCGGTCATTTTCAGACCACGCGCCAGTGCTGCTCGCTCCGCCGAAGCTAAATATTTTTGTTTATGAAATCTTTTCTCCAATTCGGCGACTTGAATGCGTGTGAATGAGGTGCGTGGCTTTTTTCGTTTCGGTGGAGTGCGATTCTGGTAAGGGTGTCCAATGCGTCGTGTGATGGGAAATGCCGCTGTAAATAAAAAAAAAACCCCAAAATAAACTATTGTACATTCATAATCCAAGATTAAAGAAAAGAGTAAGGGACCCTAAAACCTGTCGCATATCTTTAAAAATTAATAAATAACCTGTCAAGTATGCCAACGGCAACAATTCGAAACCACTTAAGTTCACTTTAAGCCATATTGTAATATAAACGTTCCCTCATGTTTTTTTTGTTTTCTTTTTTGTTTTTGTTGTGCCGAGCTATTATGAAGGCAATAAATTACAAAAGGATAACAAGCAGCAGTATCCGATATTTACTTCCGGAATAGAAAAGGTAGCCCAGCAATTAGCTGCTTTTTTAAGACGCTTTAAAGGCCTAAACTACCTGCTGTAAAATCAATTAGGCGCTTTCCTTGTCTTAACTAGCTCAAGTCATAATTAGTTGCAGCTCGATGCATATTTTTTAAGTGTAACTGGTAACCTTGTTTCTCAACCTAGTTGAATTTTAACACACGCGACACTTTGTTCGGTTTGTTCATTGACGATGCTCTCTCTCCAAAGGCGATTCTTACTAGCCCAAAAGTGAAATACATACTTCCGTAAGAGTCAACTAACTCTGCTTTTATTATGTGAACTATCAGTGTGACTGTCTGACTAGCTGAGCGACTGACTTGTTGACAAAAGTCAGATTCGCATTGCATGCTAATGACGCTGGCGCTGGTCTTCGAGACAGACGTTTGTGCGCAGGCGTGCTACCAGTGACTGTGACAATAATTGACGGACCTTTTAAAATTCCTTGCCTCATTTCATTTCTTCAAAATGAAAATAAGGAAAAAAAAAATAAAATAAAATTGAGATAACAGCGTGCTTGACTGCAGCCAACAGCCTGAAGTATGAGAATAAAACCGAAGGCTGGCGCTAACCGTAGGAAGCAGGGCTTAATTGAACCATGTAAGCGCCAATGCAACATTGAGTCACTTTCATGCTTTTAACGTTATTAACACTGTGTTTAATATTTTACACAAACATTTATTATATTTTAATTGATTAAGAGATTCGAATTCAATTTAATTTAACAGTCTCACTTGCAATGTGAGTTTCAAGCTGTTGATGATTTCAAAATTTCTTATAAAAGGACTTAAATTGGATTCTTATAGTTATTGGAATATGTTGTTTTTTTTAATTTTACGGAAGTTAATTTTACGGAAGATTTTTTTAATGATTATAACTTGGTACCGCCTTAAATGAGGAAGTTTCAGCTCAATACTTAAGTAAGTTGTGTTCATATTTGTCTAAGTAAAATTAAATCAAATGCTTCTGGGGAAGATGGAATTTCCATGAAATTTTTCAAAATATTTTTGCTTCTGTTATCAGTACGCTTATCCATATTATTATCCATTATAGCAGTGAGGCCCAAGAAATATTAAGCGCGGGCCAAAACTTAAAAATACAAAAAACAAACACAAAATGTTGCTCATTATTGCGTATGTCAAAAAATCAAACAAAACACAAAACAATTACAATGCTATAAAATCACATGTCATGAAGTACACTGCAAGAAAATGTAGTTTATTTTTTATTTTTTAAATACATTCAATTGATAGATATTACAATTATGAGAAATCAATGAACTCAATTTTATTTGCCAGTGCACTGTGACAAGGATTAATTTCTATTACAATAACAATGCATGAACGAAAAATTACTCGACACACAAGTATTTTGGCTTTGCATGCAATTGTTTTTGTAAAGTTCGCTGGAAAATGTGCTAAACACTGAACGAGTGCAGTTTGTGTTGTTTTTTTCAGGTGTTATTTTATTTTGGCTCATCGCAAAGACAAAATTAATATACAAAAAACGTGTATGAAGGGCCACGCGGGCCATACTGGCAGGCAACTACGCGGGCATGTTTGCATTATAGCTTCACTACTTCATACTACCTAAAAATTTTGAAAATGGCTAAAAAGCCGCTTGCTTGTCAACCATGTAATTTTCGATCAATAAGTCTTTTGCTTCCTTCCTTGTCTAAAGTTTGTGCTGCTATACGTCTACACCAAAAGCTTCATTGTCAATAGATCCCAAAGGGTCAAAGTTGGGATAAATATTTCGACGAATAAATGTACCACTAGTGGAGTACCTTCAGGCTCAGAACTTGATCCAATGTTATTCACAATGTTTACTAATGATTTTTTCAGCAAGTTATGTATTTAAAAATGACTGGGGATTTAAATAAAATAGCAAAGTGGACGACGGTTAATATGCTCAAGATGAACCCTTTGAAATCATATGTCTTACATAGTGCTTAGAACTTACAAATTATTCAAGATTTGACTTCAATTCTCCGCAATAACGTTGAGCTTAAATATGATAGCAAGGTAACCAACCTTGGGTATAGAATAAACTCTCTGTCATGTGAGGAACATTTTAATTCCATAGGCTTCACAGCCTATGGGTTACTGAAAGTTTTATTCCTGTCGATTATTATGTCAATAAGACATAAATCAGCCTTGCAGTTCCTGCTGCCTATACTTACCTATTCCGAAGTAGTATACTCCAAGCTTGACTCGCGGTCGGCGCATTAGCTTTTGGTTGCATTTAACAATGCAGCCCGCTACGTTTTCGGTATTAGAAGTTTTGACCATGTAACTATCTTTTTAGAACATAAAAATTACTCATTCATAATGTACTAGATACTTATTTGATATAATCTCTTTTTGTAGGTCATGTAGAAACTTCAAAATTTAAACGAATGATATAATTTCGTTTCTCAATTTTTTTCCAATAGTAACACCTTTAAGCAATTAGTTCATTAGCACTTTCCTTTAAATATTTCTACCTACTTTATGTTTTTCTCTTCTATAGCTATTATTTTCTATTTGTTCTCCCTAATCTATCTGATTTCTTTAAATTAAATACCACGCAATAATTACACTGTTCAATACAAAAAAAAATAACAAGGTTCTGACAGCGAATTCTGATAGAGGGGACAAAAAAACAATGTGTTCTGAGGATTTATGTAAAGTACTACGAGGAATATTTCTATGGAACATTTTAACAGAGCTGGGCGATAAGAATTACATGTGTAATTGATTGCGGCAAGGATTACGATTATTTTAATCCCAATTTCAAAATTTTTCAAATTAGGAATGCAGCAAATCGTTCATTGAACGATCTTAGATTACGACTGCAGCAATCGTAATTTTAAAAAAGTCGAAATTACGACTACTGTAATCGTAATCTAAGTTCATTCGATGAAGGATTACGTTAATTGTAATCGCGTTTTTTTCTTTTATAAGGATTGCAGTAATCCATTGCAAGGATCACTTTTCTTAACTCTTAGAGAACATCACTATTATTTACAACAAAGTGTGTTACAATGAACTGAAGTTTACCATCAATAGCAACATATCTACTACCATTAAATATCTTCAATATTAACAAAAAGCATATTTTTTACAATGTAACAAAGACCGAAAGGAATGAGAGCGCCTGGTGACAAGAATTCATATTGAAGGTATAAGTACATACTATAAATTATTAACTGTAGCTTTTTTAGTTGCTGTATTAACCCGGATATTATTGAAAGATATTTTTGTGTCCGATCATAATATTTTTTTGGAATCGGCTAAATTAAACTGGAAAAATAACTCTTTAAAAAAAATTTGCTCCTATTAAAACTCGGAAAAACGGTGTCGTTTATAAACAACTATAGTAAAATGACCTACTATAACTATAAGTAGAAAGAAATAGAACAATTTCAAAAGCAGATTTTTTTCGGTCTGTTATTTTAAAACTAACAAGTGGGTTAACTAGTCACTCTAACACTAGAGCAAAGCAGCAGATGAGTTGTCAAGTGCATGTTGAGTATTGCATATATGAGAGTGCAATTAGCTCACCAAATTCGACGCACATGTTCTTCTTTCAATTTATTTATAGCAAACTGGTTTTTTAAAACTGAATGGTTAAAAAATTTTCCATACGATGGATTTATTGTTATCATCCAGTTCATTAAGTAATAAGTTTTGTATTGCATCATAGGAGAGAACTAAGCGGGAATTTAGTGAAATAGCATTGCAAAAATTTTGTTAACTTCAATTCTTTGCTGCATGTGATTTTTCGAATGATTCCTAGTATATTTGTGATTCCTAGTGTCTTAAAACTGAAATAAATCGTGTATTTTGAGAAAAAAAAATCCAGGAAAATTTTCAAATTGCGATGAGTTGTCCCAATCTTCTTTCTTCCGATAAGTCCGATTTTCTGCAGATGATGAGACAATCAATCCCGAATTTTCGCTAAACACCCAGAACAAGAAACGAAAACATGATGATGGAAATTGTATGTTTGTGAAAAAATCAGTTATTTGAAGCAAAGATTCTTTTGTTACCTTTGTAAAAATATGTATTTTGTTATTTTGTGTATGAATATATATATATGTGTAATGAATATATTTACCAATTTATTTAATATGTTGTTTCATACAGAGGCGCAACCAGGAATTTGTTTTGGGGGGGGGGCTTTATAACTGTGTGTATATAAAATAAAATGTACGTAACTATAGCGGCTATGGTGTTATGACACCAAATATTGCACTCAAAACGTTAATTCTACCACAATGGCAGCAAACATAAGGGGCATATAGGTTACAAATTTAAAAAAACCGACCGATTTTGTAACCTCGAAAAGCGATTTTTTTTTAAATGGCCGCCATTTTGTTTTTTTTTCGGCGGAAAAAAATTATCCTAGTTCAGCCGATAGCCACTTAAACAAGGATTAATTTGATTTTTTTTTAATTTTTGCTCAGATGTTCCAGACTCGTGATATCCTGCACACCGTCATATTTTTGACATTTTTTAAAAAAAATCAAATAAGGTCAAAAACAGCTTCAAGAATTCTGAATAATGAAATTTTTTTTGTATTCTTTAAATGTTAATAAATATGTGTGCAAAATTTGAGAACGATATTTTTTTTCCTTCTATGAAAAAAAATTCCCGAAAAATTTTTTTTTTAATATATAACCTTTATGCCCCCATTATGAGAAAATTTGTATAAATAGTCATTTATTAGAATAGGAAAAATTTTATTTATTTTTTTACATTAAAAAGACTTCAGTTACAGGATTAAGGCGATTAAAAATAATAAAAGAAACAAACTTATATTTTTAAATCCAGTTTACTTTCAGCGAGTTTATCTAAAATAATTTCCACTGATGGTGTCATTTCTCTGTACAGATAAAGCAATGTGAGGCCGTTTAGTCTATCTTGCAACATCGTGCTTCTTAAATAGCACTAAATTCTAGCATTAAATTCTTAATAAGTAAATTATATATATATTAGGAAATATATCCTTATTGCACTGTTGTATAACTTGAAAAGCTGTGTTTTTGCCATCATAATCTTTTTTTTTATTACTTATTTTATACCAAACATTCAGCTCATTTGTTAGGTCATCAAAATCTCCTTCCTAATCATCTTTATAAAATGCGATAAGTTTTTAACCGACTTCAAAAAGGAGTAGGTTCTCACGTACGTTGGTTTGTCCACCTTTTTTTTTTTTTTTTTTTTTTTTTTTGTTTTTTTTTTTTTGTTTAAATGTATGTACATCGAAAACTCCTAAAGCACTTGCCAGATTTCCGTAATTTTTTGTCAACAGATAGATACCATGAACTCGGAGGTCCTTTTTTAAAAAAGTGGGCGATATTCGACAAAGGGGCGTGTCAATATAAGAAAAGCACTGTATTTCAGTTAATATTGACACTAGGGTACTGAAATTTACAGTAAAAATACTGGGGTAGACATAATTATTACAAATTACGGTCAATAAAGTGGGCGTTATTTGACAAAGCGGTGTGGTCATATTAAAAAAACACTATATCTCAAATAGTATTGACACTAGGGTACTGAAATTTAGTACAGGGGTAGACAAAATTTTTAAAATTACTGTAAAGAAAGTGGGCGTTATTCGACAAAGGGGTGTGGCAATATTAGAAACACACTACATATCGAATAATATTGACACAAGGGTGCTGAAATTTAGTGCATGGGTAGGCATAGTTATTACAAATTACAGTCAATAAAGTGGGCGTTATTTGAAAAAGGGGTGTGGCAATATTGGAAAAACACTATATCTCGAATATTATTGACACAAGGGTACTGAAATTTAGCACAGGGGTAGACACAATTTTTAAAAATTACTGTAAAAGAAGTGGGCGTTATTCGACAAAGGGGTATCGCAATATTAGAAACACACTATATATCGAATAATATTGACACTACGGTGCTGTGCATGGGTAGGCATAATTATTACAAATTACATTCAATAAAGTGGGAGTTATTTGACAAAGGGGAGTGGCAATATTAGAAACTCACTATATATCGAATAATATTGACACTAGGGTGCTGAAATTTGGTACATGGGTAGGTACAGTTACTACAAATTACGGCAAAAAAGTGGGCGTTATTCAACAAAGGGGCATGTCAATATTATAAAAATACTATATCTTAGTTAATATTGACACTAGCGTTCTAATATTTGGTATGTAGGTAGGTGGGTAGGTAGAATCATTACAAAAGTGAGAGGGGTTGTACATAGGGTGTGGCACTTTAAGGAAAGTACTATATTACGGTTAATATTGATACTTGGAAACTGAAATTTGGCACAGGGCTAGGTAGAATCATTATAAGGTACGGTAAATAAAGTGGTCGGGATTGGAGAAAGGGCATGCCACTAAAAATTGTAAAGAAACAGAAATGGAAAATACCTACCAAACTTTCAGGAATTAATAAAACAAATATTTTAAGAACAAAGTTTTATGTTTGAAATTTTCCTCAAGAATATTTTATTTCATATTCTCTAAAAAGGAAGAAATAAAAACTTTTTAACAAAAAAAAAAAACCGACTTCAAAATCACTACAAAGTAAAAAATAATTTTAAGTAACTATTCTGATTCACTACTTGGTCATATTTTAGAAGCTATTTATATGTATTATAATATTGGAAATCTCATCATTTTCATTTTTTCTATTTTGTTTTATTATCATCAATATATTAATTGCTTTATGAACATAAAAGCTTTGAAGTCGGCGCTCATCTTTGACACACAATCATGATCTTTTAACACACGTGCACTAGTTGGTGCCTTGGTGACACTGTAGTAATTTTAAAAGCTTTGTACACATTAAAATTCTCACTAAACTGGTTTGGGTGAGCTTGTAGAGCTCATATTGAATATGACATAGTGTGTAACAGCTGCACAAATAATGCATGGAATACATTGGCTACATTCAGCGTACTCAAAAATTGCCAATTTAAAGAAACAAAAATCGCTAAGAAGCTTTTATATTCATAAAGTTAATAATATTTTTATGATAAAACAAATTAGAAAAAATTAAAATAAAAAGATTTCGACATAGTCTTACTATGCGCCGAGTTCAAAGCTTTTATGTACATAAAGCAATTAATATATTGATGATAATAAAACAAAATAGAAAAAATGAAAATGATAAGATTTCCAATATTATAATACATATAAATAGCTTTTAAAATATGACCAAGAAGTGAATCGGAATAGTTATTTAAAATTATTTTTTACTTTGTAGTGATTTTGAAGTCGGTTTTTTTTTTTTGTTAAAAAGTTTTTTAAATTTTTGTTTTTCTGTTTTGTTTAAAATGTTTATTGTAAAAAATATAAGTGCAATATATATGTTTAATGGTGTAATGTAAAAATTATAAAAATTTAATAAAATAATCCCCTGAACAAGGAAGGAATAACTTTCGAAACGTAAGGAAAATTTGGGAAAAAAAATCTCTGGTTGACCATTTTCTGGACAAGCCCATATCTGTATTAGTTTGTATAGGTAAAAATTTAAAAAAGTTGTTTCTTTGTGCTAATCTGTTCCAAAAGTCTTCGACTGAATTAAGAAAAACCTAGTTTTTTGGCAAGGTTAATTTTTATAATTCAACATATTCTGCCCTAAGCTAGGTACACATAGTCCAGCGATCTTTCAATATTTCAATGTCTTTTGTAAATAATAACGTTTGCTAACTTTTGCCTTATTGTTCAAAGCAACTCAAAAACATAAAAATTAAAACATAAGTTTGCTCAACAAATATCTCAAGAGGCTTTCAAGAGTCGCTGCTTATCCAACTTGTTAATTTTTCTGTTATTCGTACAATTATCTATCGAACAACACCATTATTGCTTGATGTGGTTTTAGACACAAACATTTACAATTTTTGTCTCTGCGATAACTCACTGTGCGTTTTCGAGACATACACAACAGTGGTCTCTATAAAAGTTAAGTTTGTCCAATTTGTTGGGTTGAAAAACATATCACATTCTTTTTACTTTGATATTCCATTTATTGTTGTTATCTTAATAGCCGTCGCGTCGCACAATTTTTTGGCGCCTCTGTGGCAACCTTATTTTCAGAGCCTTTTATTTCATTGCTGAGCTCCCATGCAATCGAGATTTAAGGAGAGAATTTTTTTTTTTTTCTCTTTTTACTTAATACTTCGTTGGCATGGAGCAATAACATACGCTTGGATTGTGTTTTTAATCTATACAGTAACGAAACTGAGATGTTGAAAGTAATTCTTATACTTTTAAACCGTTATATAACATACTTTATGAAAAAGACTAATGCATTTCAAAAACTTTACTTCTCCGCACAATCAAATGATCTTCGACTGGACCGTTGTTAAAATACCCCCACGGCCAACCCAAAGCATATTCAAAGTCTTAAGCAGCCAATAAAATGTTTATCCGTAAAAATCTTAAAGCTTCAAGTCTCAAGAATGTGTGGTTAGAATTTTAAGTTGATATCTCAAAAAATAGAAAAATCAATATTTTCAAAATCGGCTATGATACGAGTTTTAAGTATTAAGTTTAATAATATTTTTCGTTTTTTTGTTTCAGATGAATTTAGGAGAGCAACCGTAGTGTCCGCTTTTGCGTCTTTTTTTTTCACAGCGCACAGTGAACATACTCTTGAATACGTATATTTTTATATATAAAAACTCTCATTTTAAAATATCCCTTAGGTTTCATTGAAAAATTCACAAACATGACTTTTTTTCGGCCTCTGAATATATAATCCCCCTTAAGAACAAACAATACATTCAAAAGATTTTGATTTAGATATTCAACTATTTTTTAATTCATTGTTGCATTTAACAAAATATCAATATAAAAGCCTGAACTCAATATTACAGGTAAGAAGAGTATTTGCTCATTATATATGTATATTAGAGTGGGATAATTTGATTTTCAAAAATTTGTAGGTCAAGAGACCCTTAGTCTAAAATCTATTTCGAGACTCCGGTTTTTCAAAAGAAGGTCTTAATTTGCGTTTTCCTGCAATGTGTAAAAAAATGTGGCCAGCATTATTCATGTCGAACTCGTCTCAAGTCGACTCAAACCTCTGCGTGGTGTCCTCTAGAAACGGCAAACTGGCAACCGTTAGTTTGACGGCTAATCTGAGCGGCGGGCTCCCCCTGCCTTTAAAGGGTTGTGCGTTGGGTTTGAAGCCCACCACGTTAAAACAAATTTCAATGAAAAGTTTAAGAAAAAAGATAAAAATGATGCCCAAATCTGATGACGACTACCGCAAACGAAAAACTGAAAATGATTTACGGATATGCACCTGGAACGTCCGAACCCTTAATTGGGATGGTGCCTCTATCCAACTGATAGATATCTTAGAAAGACACAAAGCTGATATCACTGCAATCCAAGAAATGCAATGGAAGGGACAGGGTTGCTCACGGCAAGCATCCTGTGATATCTACTACAGCGGCCATGCGGAGAAGCACGAATTTGGATGCGGATTCGTAGTTGGCAAGAGACTACGACATCATGTTCTGCGATTCACACCTGTGAACGAACGACTTGCCATAATCCGTGTCAAGGCAAGATTTTTCAATATAAGCCTGATTTGTGCGCACGCTCCGACTGAAGATAAGGACGATGAGACCAAAGACAGCTTCTACGAGCGCCTTGAAGAGGCCTTTGAGCGCAGCCCCCGCCACGACATAAAAATCGTGCTTGGTGACTTCAACGCCAAGGTGGGAAAAGAAAATATCTTTGGTCCAACAGTCGGAAAGTTCAGCCTCCACGACAATACCTCCGATAACGGAATGAGGCTGATTGACTTTGCCGCAGCGCGAAACATGGTCGTTAGTAGCACTAGATTCAAGCATCTCAATATTCATAAAGCAACTTGGCTGTCTCCTGATCAAAAGACGCGCAACCAAATTGATCACGTTTTGATTGACGGAAGGCACTCTTCCAGTGTTTTAGATGTACGCACGATCCGTGGTGCCAATATAGACTCGGATCATTATCTTGTCGCAGCCAAGATGCGTACACGCCTGTGCGCAACCAAGAATGTGCGCAATCCAGCACAGAGAAAGCTAGACGTCGAAAAGCTGCAATCAAAACAAACAGCCGAAGACTTCGCTACTCGACTCTCACTCCTGCTTCAAGAAAGCACTCCTCCGATCGACGATATATGCGCGCAGTGGAATCATATTTCCCACTTTATGCGTACGGCTGCCGAAGAGGTGATAGGCTATCACCGCCCTCGCCGAAACCAGTGGCACGACCAGGAGTGTCGCGACGCCACTGCAGGAAAAGACGCCGCCTACAAAGCCACCCTGCAGTCGGTTGTAACGCGTGCTGCTAAAGAGCGATACAAAGAGAAGAGGAGGGAAGAGAGACGCATTTTCAGGCGAAAGTAAAGGGAAGCGGAAATGCGTGAGTGCGAGAAAATTGAGATGCATGGTGACAGGAATGAGGTCCGAAAATTTTTCGAAAAAATAAGACACCTGGCCGATGGTTTCAAGACCGGGGCCTCTTCCTGCAAGGATGAAAATGGGAATCTAGTGACAGATATCCAGAGTACATTGATGATGTGGAGGGAACACTTCTCTAGGCTTCTGAATGGTGACGACGACAACAATCCCGCCAATAGAGATGAATACCGGAAACCCCAATTGTGGACGACAGCGTTGAAGTTCCGCTGCCCGACCATAGTGAGGTCTTGAAAGCTATAGCTCGGCTTAAAAACAACAAAGCCGCAGGAGCCGATGGCTTACCTGCTGAGCTCTTCAAGAATGGAGGCGAAGCTCTACTTAAATGCATTCATGAGCTTCTATGCAGAATATGGTCAAAAGAATGCATTCCAAACGATTGGAACCTCAGTGTGCTCTGCCCAATCCACAAGAAAGGCGATCCCACAATTTGCGCCAACTACCGTGGGATAAGCCTTCTTAATATCGCATATAAGGTCCTGTCGAGCGTATTGTGTGAAAGACTGAAGCCCATGGTAAACCAGCTGATTGGACCATATCTTCACACCTGGTAAATCCATCATAGAACAGATATTTACGCTACGACAAATCTTGGAGAAGACCCTGGAAAAACAAATCGACACACACCATCTTTTTGTCGATTATAAAGCCGCCTTCGACAGTCCTATAAGGAATTATCTATACTCCACCATGTCTGAATTTGGTATTCCTACAAAGCTCATCCGTCTTTGCAGAATGATACTGAGCAACACCAGCAGCACAGTAAAGATCGGAAAGGATCTCACTCCTTCGTTCGATACCAAACGAGGTTTCAGACAAGGTGATTCCTTATCGTGCGACTTTTTCAACCTGATGATGGAGAAGATCATCCGAGCTGCTGAGTTGAGACGCAGTGGCACGATATTCTACAAAAGTATTATGCTGCTGGCGTATGCTGATGATATCGATATCATTGGCCATAATACGCGCGAAGTCAGCGCAGCATTCTCCAGGTTAGCGAAAGAGTCGAGTCGAATGGGTCTTGTAGTGAACGCAGATAACACGAAATACTTAGTGTCAACAAATAAACAGTCCCAGCGTCTTGGAAACCACGTCACTGTTGACAACATATCCTTCGAGGTTGTTTAGGACTTCGTCTACCTGGGATAAAACATAAACTCTTTCAACGATGTCAGTATTGAGATAAAGCGAAGGATAACTCTTGCCAACAGGTTTTACTTTGGGCTGATTAGGCAATTGAGAAGCAGAGCCCTCTTTCGACGAACAAAACTTACGCTCTATAAGTCACTAATCATGCCCATCCTATTATATGCAGCACAAACCTGGACGTTGAGCAGTTCTGATGAAAAGACTTTGGGAGCCTTCGAGAGAAAGATCCTTCGTAAGATCTTCAGTCCAATCTGCGTCAATGGCGAGTACCGAATTCGATGGAACCACGAGCTGTATGAGCTGTACGCTGACATCGACATAGTTATGCGTATTAAAATCGAGCGGCTCCGCTGGCTAGGTCATGTTGAGCGAATGGAAAACGACGCTCCAGCGAAAAAAATATTCGATTCGGTGCCCGGTGGTGGTCAACGCAGAAGAGAACGCCCACATCTTCGTTGGAAGGATCAGGTGTTGGATAACCTGACTACACTTGGTGTTTCCAACTGGCAAAACAGAAAGCAAGCGCAAAACAGAAATGGCTGGCGCAATTTCTTATACGAGGCCAAAACCGACCTTCGGTTGTAAGCGCCAGATAAGTAAGTAAGTATGTAAAAAAATTATTCCATTTGCTGCAAAAACTTTGCTACGAACCAAATATGTAAATTTCATCTTAGGTTTTCCAGAATTCGTGTTTTATTTCATTTATTAAAAAATAAAAAAATAAATAACTGGCAATTTCAGCCCTTGAAAGGACTTTGACCTAGCTTCTTATGATCAATTGTGTTGTGCGTGTTATTAAGTTTGTACACAATTGACCGAGAAATGGACCTACATTCTTAACGCCGACTCCGAACGGCGATGAACGGAATGTTCTTATTCTCAAGAAGCTTTACATGGCATTTTGATTACTCTCTGAGGTTTGCCATTGTCTGCAGAGAGGTGGCGGCCGTACAGAAAAATTATTTTAATTCAAATAATTTTCTGTCGCTGCTGGGATTCGAACCTGGGTCTCCAGGTTCTTTGACATAGCGGCCACGCACTTTAACCAACTACGCCACGGACGCCACATTTATTATTTATTTAATAAATAATTATTTATTTCATTTATTATTTATTTATTTTTGTTAAAGGTGAAATAGAGAACGCTTCGATCTAGTCGCCATTATTAGAAATGGACCTACAGTCATCATCTTTATTCATTTCCAACATTTCACATGTGCCATCTCAATATATTAGTTCTCTTGGACCCCCACAAGATTTCAGTGGTCTCAATTTACCAAGCATTCGTGACATATTAAGATGTTACTCTTTACTTTGAGAACGCTCCAAAAAAGGAAACAAAATTTTTGCCTACAAAACTTTTACTTCTGAAGTCTCAACAAAGTTAACTGAAATTTGGAATCGTTTAAACATTGAAATAATAAATAAAAAGAGTGTTATAGTGAAAGTTAACAATTTAATTGATAGATATCAAAAATAATCGAAAAATAAAAATAGACCATAACTATTCGGGAATGCCCTCAATGATTTATTTTTAGCAGAGTATGTTATAAAAGTTTATGTGGCTTTGTACTTCAACATAAAATACTACACTTCTGTTGTATATGGTAGTCCACTTCTAGCTACATTTTTACGCTTTACACAATACCTAACATCCCATGACGTGAAGCAATCAACCCTATAATAGCATAACTCAAATTTTGCACACCCAGAAAATGTTTTGTTTAAGAAAAAACCAAAACAGCAAAACACCAATTCAAACCTTCTCTCGAAAAACTGGATGCTCGAAAGGAATTTTAGACTAAGGGTTTCTTAGTTACTCAAAATTTTCCGTAGAATATTTACAGCGTCTACGATTTTTTATTTTTTTTTTTTTTTCATACATATTAATTGACCCGTCCTAATGTATATAGAGGAAATGTTTAAAATTCTTGTGCATTTGTTAAACACTATGTTGGGCCTCTTTTATTTTTGATAATATGTTTTAGTCGTGTTGGTACAGAACCTACAAAATTTTTTGTTGTTTGAGGTGTGATATTTTCCCGTTCCGTAGCCAACGTGGCTTTTAAAACTACTCTGTTACAAACGTTTTGTTTTGTAACTTTTTCTTCAGACGAATTCCAATTATTCTCTATGTGATTGATGTCTGGCAATTGGGGAGGAGTCTCGATCCACTTCGACGTATTATGAACTAGACACATCTTAGTATTCCAGACCGTGTGCTTGGGATTGTTGTTTTCGGTAAATATATAATTATTACTTAATCTCATTTTTTCAGCACTTTAATTAAGATGATCTTTTAAAATTTTTATGTATTCTTTCGTAAAATTTACGAAAAATAAAGAAATAAAAATACTAGCCTTTAAAAAATAGAAAAACATAATAAAAATTTACATTTCACCATTTTTTTGTTACGATTTGTTGTTGATTTGCGCTGCTTAATAGCATGTATGGCCTCCTCTACTCTTTATGCACTGTATTAGCCTATCAGGTACGCTTTCGATCAGATGAGTTACATTTTTTTCAGATATGCGCTCCCAACAGACTTTTAACGCGTTTATCAGCTCCTGTTTAGAGTTAACATGGCTGTGGTTTTCATTGAGGCTTCTTTTCAATTGGTCCCATAAATGCTCAATGGGATTGAGGTCTGGGCTCTTTCCTGGCCATGGAAAAATTAAAATGTTGGCGTCAGAAAGAGCTGCTTGGGTAACACGGGCCATATGTGGACGAGCATTATCTTGCATAAGAACAAACCCATCGTCAACTCTTAGTGAGAATGGAATCACAACAGGTCGTATTAACTTTTCAACGCAACTGGCGGAAAAAAATTTTATCTTGCATTCGTCTGTAAAGAGTACAGACCTATAGTTGTCCATGGTAAAATTTGAATGTTCACGAGCGTACCTTAAGCGCGCTGCCCGATGAGCCGCTGTAAGTTTCAGCCGAATAGCACGCACTCTGGAACGCTGATCATCTTCGTGGAGTGGATTGCGAATTGTTTGATCACTGACTTGAGTGCCAGTTGACTGCCGCAGTTGATTTTGTAAAGCTCGGGCGGTTATGGTACGCTCTCGACGTGCAGTTATTCTAATATACCGGTCTTCTTGGTGAGTTGTGGCTATAATTCTTCTTGATCCAGGTCTTCTTGCTATACTGCCGGTCTTCTGGAAGCATTGCCACACATTTCGAATGGCTCGCCTCGAAACACGGATACGATTTGCCATATCCCTTTGAGACTCTCCTTGCGCCAGCATATTTAATGTTATTATTGCATTTTCTGTATCGAAATGACGTCTATAACGGGGCATGGTAATCACATTTAATCACAAATAAATAGAGAAAAAAATTAGGAAAAGTATGATTTGCAACAACGATAGAATCGGACTGCAAAAACAAGTGCAATCATTTTTGCATTGATCGTTTTTTCGAGCATGGGCTTTTTTTGCCTGTTCACTTGGAGGCAGACCTGTGATGTATTTAAATACAACGTATTTAAAATACTATTTAAATACTGGTCCAAGTAATTGAACAATAAATACCAAATACAAAGACTAGGTATTGGTATTTGAAAGAAAAAAATACACAAATACTTGGTATTTGAAAAAGTAAATACAAATACCAATACATGAGTATTTGCATTGCTGAATTTTCAATTACTTGCAAATACTATTTAAAAGTATTTAGTAAATACTTTCAAATACTTCAGTAAATACTTAGTCAACATTAAATG
The DNA here is from genome assembly GCA_943735915.1 of Pherbina coryleti. Classification (NCBI taxonomy): domain Eukaryota; kingdom Metazoa; phylum Arthropoda; class Insecta; order Diptera; family Sciomyzidae; genus Pherbina; species Pherbina coryleti. Next base: position 93,959,609 of record OX030949.1, read on the forward strand.
TAACGTACCTTTTTATTTTTATATGCATGTTAGCGAAAAAAAACCAAGACAAGAAAGAAAGGAAAAACACATAAGTACTATCAATATAAGTATACCGAAACAAAAAAAAATTTCTTGTAGCTTCATCTGGCTGATTAATAATTTTTAATTGTAATTTTGAATGTAGGAACGATACTAAATTTTTAGCTAGATCAACAGCGAAATTAACATTAAAATCTCCGGTTAAAATTAACGGAATTTTATGATAATTTTCATTGAGTAAAGCAGAACCTTCTGCTTAATAGCTGTTTATGAATAAATTAAATAATGTTTCAAATACTTTGGTTTGGAGATATATTTCTATATATTAACAATAATTTGTTGCTTTGCTTCACTGAGACATTCCACTATACTTACTTCACCAAGATCGTTTTGTTGAGCCGTATTAAAGCTTATTGCATTATTAATTTGTAATCCCATATTCGAAGTAACAATATTAATGAAATTATAATACTTGAAATGAAACAAGTTATGCGTAAGCAAACAAAAGTAAGAGAGCAAAAGTACGAACTTGTGCGGCACTATGTGGAGTCGCCCAAGTTGTGCGTAAGCTTTCCTTTCGTTCAGTTTCTCAAGTTTCGTTTACTTTGCTAAACTTGAGCATGGTGTAATAATAATTATTATTACACCATGAACTTGAGGGAGAGCGCTCGACTCCGTAGTTTGCTAAGCAGAATAGGGTTGTTCCTGTATTTTAAATAATTTTAATTTTCTTTTCATTTATCTTTCACCGCAATATGAATAAAAATCATTTATTTATTTTTTTAAATTTATAGTTAATGTAAACTTAGCAAACTTCAAGAGTTTTCATTGCAAAATCAAGCTTTTTTAAGCTTAATAAACATATGTATGTATATTTATTTACAACATAATGTTTTATCAAAACTGTTGGCAAGCCTTATCGACAAAAAACAAAATATTTTTTATGTGCCAATTTATTTAAATTGATTCAAACTGAATTGTTTTTTCATGCATACTGTGTTTTTGATTGAAAATTGAGAAGTGTTTTTCGAGTTTTGTTTGAACTTAAGAAAAATTTTCTTTTACTTCTCTCTGATACTTTTGTTTGCTTACGCATAACTTGGTTGAGCCTTAAGTATTTTATAAGTATTTTTGTCTTTTTTTTTTTTGTTTCGGTATACTTATATTGATAGTACATATGTGTTTTTTCTTTCTTTCTTGTTTTGGTTTTTTCTTTCGATAACATGCATATAGAAATAAAAACGTACGTTACATTTAATGTTGACTAAGTATTTACTGAAGTATTTGAAAGTATTTACTAAATACTTTTAAATAGTATTTGCAAGTAATTGAAAATTCAGCAATGTAAACACTCAAGTATTGGTATTTGTATTTACTTTTTTAAATATCAAGTATTTGTGTATTTTTTCTTTCAAATGCCAATACCTAGTATTTGTATTTGGTATTTATTTTTCAATTACTTAGGTATTTCTATTTGGATTTGTATTTGTATTTGAAAATCACAGGTCTGCCTGGAGGCAACGGTAAAATTGTTGTTCAAAGCATTGATAATAAAATGTTTCGGTTTCGATAATGCTAACCAATTAAGTATTTTTAAGGCAAAATACAAAATAAATCTGGGATGGGCCCTATTTTGTTTTGAGTAGTTTAAATTTACATTCGTTTGTAAATATAACCCTGTTTCTACGACTTATAACGACTTATTTTTATATGATTTTGCAAATAGAAATCTCTAAGCTTTATTGAATTGGTAAATAAAGGGTTTTTTTTGGCCAAGAAACCAAAAAACCCCAACCCTACCAAAAAACCCAGTATTATGCAGCATATTTCTCACAGCATTAACCGAAACAGCTTTCTAAATTCACACGAAATTTTCGGTGCAATTTTGTTTGGAAATTTTTTGAATATGTGAATTGTTTTGTTATTTTTCTTTATTCGTTAACTTTTGTGTTTTTTAACATAGTTCTGGGCTAATCTATTAATAATCACTTTTACGGTTAAATATGACCTTTAACACATTTCCCACTTTCTCGAATAGATTTTCTGGAATCACACAAATTTAAAATTACTTATATTTATTTCTCTATGGATGTTTCTTTTTGTTTGTGGCCCATTTTTCCATTAAAATTTAATCAATAATTTTAAATAACGAAAGTTTGCACCAAAACTTTTTATATAAACTCAATATTATTTCTACTTAACCCCGTTCATATATAATGATCAAGTGTAGGATTATCGTTTTCAGACGGCTTAACATTAGCATATATATTTTATTTTCCCATAATTCAAGTGCGAAAGTGGCAAATCAAATATTTTATTACGGTTCACTCCCAAGGTTGTAAATTGTTTCCTCTCCGGAAATATTTGCTACAATTTGAAAAAGTAACCCTTTGGATGGCAATAAAATTAATGCGTTTTGAAAGTTTATTAGACTGCAAAAGTCGTAAATATCACTTCAAATAACTCCAAGATGTGTTAAAATGAACCTTGCCAAAAAATGCAAGCTCATTCGCCATATTTAAGTGTTAAACACTAAGTTAAAGTTGTTTCTGTAAACCACATATCAATACTTTGCTCAATATCAATTACAATAAAAATCCACTTATAGCACCACATAAGCTCCATACATGTTAAGAGGCATGATTTTTCATACCATTACCACGTTCCATCAGCAACACCACGAAAAAGCAGGGTTACCGCTTTAGGTTTCATGCCTACAAAAAACACACTGCTCAAACACATACACACCCACACCCACTTATATAAACATAATTTTATAGCATTTTATTTCATGTTTCAAAAATCTATACGAAGCTACTTGAGTGCAATACATTTGCTTAAAAATACTTCTTCACAAGTCAATCCATAGAAAGACAACCCTTGAAAACATCCAACAACCCTGCTAAACTGTTTTCCATGCCGAAAATATTTTGTGTTCTTTTTTTCTTGTGTTTTTGTTCTTTGTGTGGATTTATGCATGGAGACGCTGCCGCAAGTCTTTAGATATTCCAATGGGATCTTTTGGCCGGAAAAGAAGTTAAGCAGAGCACCACATAATGTTAAAAGCTTTTAGCATGAATTATTTAGGCTAAAATATAAAATATGGTGGCAAGGTGAAAGACATATTTAAGACAGGTAGGTATGAAGACGCCACTGGGCCTGGGTCTATGGTGACCTTTTAAATTTAAATATGGCTTCAACTTGATTTAGATAAATTGAAAAATGAATAGAAAATGAATGGATTTCAGTGCCCAGTTGTGTAGCACTGAAGTATTTTTTTTTTTGTTCTTTTTTTTTTTTGGTTTTGTGAAGTAAATGTGATTGAAAAACTTTATGAAAGCGAAGATTATGTTTATAATGGCACTCAAGTAAATTACATTTCAAAAAGTTTTCAATCAGAAAAAAGTTTTGTGGCAAAATTTTGTTGCTTACTAAATGTCACAACAAATTTTTGTTGAATTGGTATTTGAATATATTATATATATACATATACCGCTATGTTAATAGTGTCAAATTGTTAAATTGTTCAATGCCCATCTGCGCTAAACAAAATGTCATATTCAGCAGGAATAAGAAATGACAATTAAAAAAGGGTTTAAAAGCAGAAGAAACTTTTGTACTTGGACATTTTATCCTCCGTTTCAAATGAAATCTGAGATTTGTTTTTTGATGTTTTGCACAAACACTAGATTTTATTCAAAAATATACATATCTTTTCACACGATAGCATTGTTTGTACCTCATATCCGCAATTCAATTGTGTATATGTATCATTGATTATACCCTTGGATACTTTAACAAATTTCATCGACCGTTTACTACAGAACGGTCCAAAATATCATCAAAATATATTTATACCTTAAGAATTTCAAGTTTTATGAAAATCAAATCTTCATTTCTCAATTCAAATATGAAGATAGTTTCTTGAAATCAAAGCAAAATTATTTTTCAAAACTAAAAAATATATACTAGTTATCAATTTAGGTTATCTTTAAGCTTTTAAAGGCGAATACACCAACATATTATATCGGCAACTCGAATTCAAACAGACGTCAAATTTTTTTAAATCTTTGCAGGAGAAACCAGCCTAAGGATAAAAACCTAAATTGTATTTTAAAAGGATGCAATTGTCTTTGTAAAGGATATACCTGTAGGATTTGATTTGACCATTTATCTTTATCCTGATCCTTATTCTTCACCAGAATCTAGTCCTCTTCCTTGTTCCTTAACTTATTCTTATTCTTAGCCTTATAGCCACGTTTACGTATCGAGAATAAATCGAGATTAAGCGCTTTGAGAAGATTAACTCGCTAATCTTGTTAAATTTGACGAGATTAGCCACACAAAAGTCAATCCCCTCAGAACGAGATTACAAATTAATCTACTTGCTAATCTCCTCAAAAAAGGTTTGCAACACTGTGAACAGCGATAATTCCTTAAAAAATGCAATACTACACAGAAGTAAAAAAATGAAATGAAAAATAATTGTCTGGTGAAGGGAAATGGCTGCAACAACAAATACATACAAATACATAAAAACATGGCTGAAGGTAAATACATAAAAGAAAACAAAGCAACGAAATGTCAAAGTTAGTCTCAATCACACTAATGTAAACAGTTGAGATTTCAGTAGAAGATTAGGCTAATCTTCTTTCTCTTAATCCTCATATGTAAACGTAGTATTAATCCTATATTTGTTTCAATAGTTATGAACTCAATGTCAATGTATCCACGCCTGAGTACAAATTTTATTTAAATACTAGCTTTTTCCCGGCGTTTGTTGCTACACCCTGCAACTATAATAAAAAATAAATTAATTAAATAAATAACTGGCCATTTCAGCCCTTGAAAGAACTTTTACCTAGCTTCTTATGATCAATTGTGTTGTGCGTGTTATTAAAAGTTCGTACACAATTGACCGAGTACCGGACCTACATGTTTAACGCCGACTCCGAACGGCGATGATCGGAATGTTCTTGTTTTCAAGAAGCTTTACATGGCATTTTGATTACTCTCTGATGTTTGCCATTGTCTGCAGAGAGGTGGCGACCGTACAGAAAAATTATTTTAATTCAAATAATTTTCTGTCGCTGCTGGGGTTCGAACCTGGGTCTCCAGGTTCGTTGACATAGCGGCCACACACTTTAACCAACTGCGCCACGGACGCCACCCTGGCGTTTTTCTTAGACTCATAGCTTGACACCACTGTCATTTTCCACTGTCCGTTTCAGTTTCCCAATAGCAGGAGATCACCAAATAGTAACTCCATTTTGAGTTTGTATATGAATACTGTTACTTTTACTTTCCAAGCTATTCGATTATACAAATTTTAATTGTATAGGCGGAGACACACCCCCTTATATAATGCCCATCCCAGTTTTCTAGTAGATGGACATTACCCAGTTTTAGCATTAAATAAATCGTTGTAGTAAAATTTTTCATAGTTTTCAAGATATGTTCATGTTTTTGATGTCAAAATAAAGGAAATTTTTTTAATTTTACTAAATTTAAGAAATATTGAATATTTTGTATATATTTGCATATGTAACCTAAGAAAACAACTAAAAATATTCGATTTTGTAAAAATTTGTACTACAGCACCATCTGGTGTCCAAGGTGGTTCACAGAAGATACTGTCAAAAACTCATCGTACCTGAAATTTTCATTCTAATCGCATGAGCGGCTTGGGAGTTTTAGGTGGTTTTGCAAGAATTTGTACTACAGCGCCCTCTGGTGTTCAAGATAGCAGCAAAATACTCAACGTACATGAAAACCACTGTATACCACTTTTCATTCTAATCGCATGATCGGTTTGTGAGTTTTAAGCAGTTTTGTAAAAAATTTGTACTACAGCGCCGTCTGGTGTTCAAGGTGGATCAAAATTGATAGCCCACAAACACGCACCGTACCAAAAAACTTCTATATACAAATTTTCATGCTAATCGGATGAGTAGCTTAGGAGTCTATTGCATAGTTACAAACATAAGATTCTTTTTTATATATATAGATTTACGTGGATAAATCAAATTATTTCCTTACAGTTCGTTTTTTCCCGTATTTAAATTTTATTTATACCACACACGTGCACACATATTCCATACAGCTGAAATAGCCGACAAGCAGCAACGGCATCGCACTCTGTTCCTACAGTTTATTTCTTGCAGTTGCAGGTTTCTTATAGTTCTCGTTTAGTTTTTGTTGCAAGGGTAATATAGCATGGATGTTTGGCCAAGATTCTTTGTGAGTGCGATTGGTGATCGCATAATAAAATTGTGTAAGTTTAGAGTGACAACCGGACATGTTCTCACGAATGTCTTGCACCGGTTGTCATTTTCCTGCATAATTTTCTTTTTATTTTCTTTTCTCATTTTTCTTTCTCTACTTTATACTATATTGACATTTGGTGCCATAATATTGCAACAACTGTCAAAAATAGTATAAATAAGAGAACGAAAAAGTAAAAAAAAAATGAAATATACAAACAAATGGCATTTGATGGACGCAGCTCGTATTAAATATATTGTTTTTTAATTTCAATATTTTTATATAAATTTTCTTTTTTATATATTTTTCTATAAGAACCCTGCTACTGGGTACTACGTTTTTGGTAAATCTTTTTATTTAATTATTTAAGAATTTATGCATTTTAATCCATGCTGCCATTGTATTTATAAGCACCACAATATAACAGCAAACAATAGCTTTAGCTCTTTGTTGAGAGAGAGGTGAAAGTCTACAACTCACCGCGCTGCCATCTTGAGTGGATAGTTGCACTCAGATAATTTCTGCTGCAGTGTTACCATGAGTCCAATTTATCGTGTTTATTTTGATTTTACGAAGATGAAACTCTTTTTATTTCAATAAGAAGCTACTCTTTTTATTTCAATTAGAAATATTCTCAAATTAATTAAAATTAATTAAACATATTTGATCCTTGAGTCTTTATTTAAAATATATTTTCATATCATATTTATACTCCAAAGAAACGATGGGCACGGGTATGCTAGTAGTAAATATTTGCAAGATATTTAAAAAAATTCGAGCATAATTTTAATATTTTTTTTATTAATTCTGTTTTAATATTTTAATATTTTCATATTTTATTTAATTAAAAACGTATTTAAATAAATTGTAAATATTTACGTAGTTGATTTAAGCAAATGCGTTATTGGTGCAAAAATTACTCGCTTTTTGGATAAATTAAAAAAGTTTTTGGATAAATTTAATATTTTTTTCTCTTAGTGAAGGTTAGGTTAGGTTAGGTTAAGGCTGAGCCGACAGACGACTCGTACACTTAGGCCAGTGCAGGCCCGTTGTGATACCACATAATCTCTTTTGGACCTATGAGAGATTTCCCTCCATAGTAAATAAGTTGGAACGGATGATGAATTTAGGATATGCTTGATTTCCAGGCATGAAACTTCGGTAAGTCCATTTAAGAATGGATGGTCCAGAGTTGCCATTCTCCTTTTAGGTCGCACCGAACATTCATAGAGGAAGTGCTGAGCATTTGCTAACTCTTCTTCACACTTGCAACTTATCAAAAATTATAAGGTGTAAGTCCTAAACGAAGAGCATGCGTTCCGATTCAACAGTGACCCGTGAGGATTCCAACTATTTTAGACAGGTTTACCCTGCTTAGCTCAAGCAGTGAGTTGAGACGTAGGAAGACCACGTTAGCTTAGCTGTCCTACATGTGGCAAGGTGTTCCCAAAGTTCTTGTGCAAGACTTGAAGATCTATTCCTGCACCGAAGTTTATAGGAGGACATGGGTATAACAAGTCCTAAATTAAGAGGGTATTTGAGTTCGTACCTTTCCTTGCCAATTCATCAGCCGAATTATTACCCTCAATATGGCTATGTCCGGATACCCATATGATGTGGATCTTGAATAATCTAGCCATCTCGTTAAGAGATCTGCGGCACTCAGTGAGGTTTTTGGAGTTGACAATATGTGAGTTCAGCGCCTTAAGGCAGCTTGACTATCTGAGAAGATGTAAATACTCTTTCCCCTAAGGTCTTTTCAACATAGAATCTTAGCGGTTTCTTGAAAAGCCATTATCTCCACTGGGTAGACACTAAAATAATTTGGAAGTCTAAAGGAAGCTTCAATTACAAAATCGTGGGAGAAAATATCTCCCTCTACTTGTTCTTGAAGCTTGGATCCATCTGTAAAATTATTAATGCCGGTAGTCTTAAGAGGGTTTTTTTAACCCAGTATAGCCGTGAAGGGATGAGAACTTCGTAGTTCTTTTCGAGATTTAAACAAGGCATACAGGAATCTGTTTTGTTGGGAACAGATGAGTGTAGAATTATTGTGTGACCGCAGCTATTACCTATTCAATTTCCAGATTCTCTTAGTCTGAGGGCTGCTTTGTTAGCGCATTCTCTGGCAAAGATATCAAAAGGAGGAAGGTGAAGCATGACATTCAGAGCACTAATTGGGGTTGAGGGTAATGCCACTGTAGTACATAAACTTGCACTTCTTTAAAGCTTTGCAAATTTCTGAAGTGCAGTTGTCTTATCAAGGGCCCTCCACCATACCAGTGAGCCATATGTAAGTATGGGGCGGACAATTGCCGTATAAATTCAGCGTACTATTTTGGGGTAAAACCCCATTTTTTAACTATAGATTTTTTACAGGAAAATAGAGGTATGTTTTCCTTTTCAACACTTTCCTTTATGTTATCGTTCCAGATAAGTTTTTTATCCAGAATAACTCCTAGATACTTCATTCTGTAACTAAAGAGCATCCTCGTTTCATTGAGATGCGAAGGTTCTAAGTTGGGGATTTTATATTTCGTAGTAAAAAGGTTGAGATCTGTTTTCTCTGGGTTTACACTAAAATCACAATAGGATGCTCATCTCGAAAGGATTAAGAGTGCTCTCTTCATGAGTTGACAGAGAGTTTGAGGAAATTTTCCATTAAAAACGAGAGGGAGGGCCTTCTAATTTTCCATTAAGCCCTCCCTTTCGATGATAGTTGGTCAACCGTTACGGACCACAGAAGCGGAGTCCCCTGCTTACAAACCTGCGGGTATAGAATATTCCCAGTTCTGAGCTTACCACCCTGTTCGGGAGCATCTGGTGGATAAGACTCACTAGAAAATCCTCCAGTCCAGTTCTGATAAGGCCGAGGTGACCGCACAGGGAAGGATATTATTGAATGCTTCTGCTGTTTAGAAAGGCAGCAAGCGCGTATTCTTTGTTCTCAAGTGATTTTTCGATTGTAGACACAAGCGAATGGAGAGCTGTTTCTGTAGATCTGCATTTTATACACGCATGCTGAGATTTTAGAAGCCTATCAAGTTTCGACTTAAGAAGAAGCCCGATGAGTCTCTCCAGTATTTTAACCAAAAAGGAGAATAGGCTTATAGGTCTAAGTCATTCAGTTCAGTGTGAGAGGATTTACCCGCTTTCGGTATAAAGATGACTTAAGTCTCGCTCCAAGCTGTTGGAATATAGTTTAGAAGTAGGCAACCATGGTAGATTGCGTGAAGCCAATGTAAACTCAATTTAACTACGAAATCAATTTCCAAATTCTTATTTCAATCCATATCGAAATTCCGGACGAACTGCTTGTTTGAATGTTTATCTTAAATATTATCCAACTTCTTATGCGAATTCTTCTCACAACCTTTGTTTGAAATCTTATCCTTAGTGTGTAGAAATCTCTGTCCTTGCCCTTGTTTGAATCTTTGCGCTTATTCTTTTCCAAATTCTTTACTAGTACTTGTTCTTATTTCATTTATATTTTTATTTCTATTTCTATTTCTATTTCTGTTTTTATTTCTATTTTTCTATTTCTATTACTATTTCTATTTCTATTTCTATTTCTATTTCTATTTCTATTTCTATTTCTATTTCTATTTCTATTTCTATTTTTATTTCTATTTCTATTTCTATTTCAATTTTTATTTCTATTTCTATTTCAATTTCAATTTCAATTTCAATTTCTATTTCTATTTCTATTTCTATTTCTATTTCTATTTCTATTTCTATTTCTATTTCTATTTCTATTTCTATTTCTATTTCTATTTCTATTTCTATTTCTATTTCTATTTCTATTTCTATTTCTATTTCTATTTCTTTTTCTATTTCTATTTCTATTTCTATTTCTATTTCTATTTCTATTTCTATTTCTATTTCTATTTCTATTTCTATTTTTATTTTTATTTCTATTTCTATTTCTATTGCTATTTCTATTTCTATTTCTATTTCTATTTCTATTTCTATTTCTATTTCTATTTCTATTTCTATTTCTATTTCTATTTCTATTTCTATTCTATTTCTATTTCTGCTTATAATTCTATTTTAATTTTTTATTTTAATTTAATTTGATATTACATATTTTCCGTGTTTTGGATTTTGATTTTGAAATTTCGTTTAGTAATTTTCATTAGAAATAAATTTAATTTTTTTATTTTTATAGGTATTTTATTTAATTTTAATTTATTATTAATATTTTTGCTTTTACCTTTTTATATTTGCTTTTATTTTTGCTGTTGCTATTGCTTTTGCTTTTCTTTTTAAGTTGCATTTTTGCACAACTGCAAAAATAATTTAACAATAAAATATTCGGGTTAAATATTCTGGTCGAATGTTTTAAACTCTTTAACATGTCTGTAAAGTTTTTTTAAAAAATAAAAACTGAGGCCATAAGACAATTCTTCCACGGTTAATATGTGTGTAGTCAATACATTCATATATATACCTATATGAGGTTTCAAACTATCGCCCAATATGTAAAATATCTGCGATCCCTAAACTTTTTGAAAAATTGATCTACAATAGACTAATTTTTTTAATGAAGGATGTTATATCACCGCTTCAACATGGCTTTTTTACTGGAAGGTCAACAACTACTAATTTGACAATATTTACTAAATATATTTTAAACAGCTTTGAAAATGGATATCAGTGTGATGTTATATTCACTGATTTTTCAAAAGCTTTCGACAAAGTTCACCATTACTTACTTTTAAAAAAGCTAGAATCCATTGGATTTCACTCCAGTATTCTAAAATGGTTTGAATCATACCTTTTAGGTCGGACGCAATTCGTTCGAATAAATAACTTAATGTCAGACGCTATAACGGTCTCTTCAGGGGTTCCCCAAGGCAGCCATTTGGGGCCTCTTTTGTTCCTTTTATTTATAAACGATATTCCCAAAATAGTAAAGTTTTCTCAGTGTTTAATGTATGCCGATGACATAAAAATTTTTTCTACAATAAAAGACAATAATGATTGTATAAATCTGGACAGGGATTTGTTGCAATTATCTTCTTGGTGCAGTAACAATTTACTACCGCTAAATATATCAAAATGCCAATGTTTGACTTTCAGTCGAAGTTTTTCTATTATGCTTTATCCGTACAAACTTGGAAATATATCTTTGTCAAGGATTACTGAGAAAAAGGATCTTGGAGTAATACTTGACAGTAAACTTCGTTTTTCAAGGCACATAGACTACATAGTAGCAAAAGCCAGTAGTATGTTAGGCTTCATAATCAGAAACTCGAAAGAACTTTCTGATCCTTTATCTTTAAAAACTCTTTATTTTTCCTTTGTGAGATCTCTTTTAGAGTATTGCTGCATAATATGGGACCCATTTTATGCTGGCTCTTCAAGTATAATTGAAAGAGTTCAAAGACGTTTTACGAGGTTTGCAATTAGTCGCTTACGATGGAATATTGAAATGCCATCTTATAATGTAAGATGCATTCTTCTTGGTATTCAATCCTTAGAAAATCGTCGTAAATATTTTGCAATAATGTTTGTAAGAGATATTATTTGCTCGGATATAAATTGTTCTTGTTTGCTTTCTGAAATACGCTTTCACGTACCTTCACGTGCGCTAAGATCTTGTAATCTATTCTATGAATCTTTTCATAGAGTAAATTAAAGTATGAATGAACCTATTACACGCTGTTTAAGACTGGCTAACTCAGTGTGTCGTGAAATAGATTTTAATGAAGGTTTAAGTAGAAGTGCATTTAAGAACACTTTAGTTTTATATTTTAATAGTATACGTTATAACTCAATGTGAACTATCTTAATTTTTATCATATTGTTAACGTCCACTTGATTAATCAAGTATTTAAGTAGTCAGTAAGATATTGAAAATCTGTTTGATGAATGAAATAAATAAATAAATATATATACCATATAGTTTCACATCCTATGTATGGACTCTGTCACTAATTTATTCTGGAGATTTGATTACAAACTTATTAGGGGTATTCTCAATGCCTAGTATATGCCATTGTGCGGTGCGAGAATAGAAAATGTACAACACGTGCAATTTTGAGGCAACAATGGCGGATTGTACATTTCTTGTACATTTCATTCTTGCACCTTGCAACAGCATAGAAAATAACCCTATTATTTAATATGTTTTTCTAAAAAAAAAAAAAAAATTCTAAAATATATCTCTTTATTTATTCAGCTGTTCCTCCTGAAAGAGCCATTTTTAGTGCGAAAATATTTTGCTTAAATAATAAACTGACCATAGGATATTATTTTATTTAAATAAAAATATAAAATAATTGTAGGTAGTGTGCCTTTCCGCATACTTAAAAGTAAATTTATTAATTAATTTTAACGAAAATATTAGCTGCTGATGACTTACAGTAGCAGTGTAACAGAGTCAGCTATTAAATTAATGATACCCATCCATGATACATCATTTAATATTTCACGGCCGAGAAGCATAATGAGCAGACAAAAGTAATAAAAAATGGCCATTACGACTAAAAACCGCTGAAATATTCTACCACCTACCGTTAAGTGAACCAATACCAACCGATGCAAATGACGATTATAAATTTAAACTCCACAAAATAAGACTGCCATGCTTGACGCCTATTAAAGCCATATATTTATGGAAAAAAAAAACACAAAAAAAGTAAGACCAAAATGTAACGAAAGAGCAGGCGCCAGCTTATCAACGAATACGAAGACCACAACAGGAGACCCCTGAACAACCATAACAACCAACAAGCTGATAAAAGGCAAGAATTCATAAATGCAGACATATGCGTAAGTGTTTAAAAGAGAATGAAAAAAAGTCATATTGAGATGGAATTCATATAGAAACTCAAGATATAATAAACTTCAGAGTTGCACTTTGAGAATTTATAAAGCGACCTGTTGCCTATGGCAAAGACCGACTTTGTCTTCAAAAAGCCCAACAGTATTTTTACAATTAATAAATTATAAGCTACTCATACATACACACAAATACATCCTTTGCTAAGGTAATATATCTTCGTCCAAAAACAGCAGCATCTTTATACGGCCTTCATTCGGACAGCTTGGAAGTGCGATAAAATTTGACTACTCCAAAGAAATACTTTGCGTCAACTACGATATACAGTGGAATAAAAGTTGAATCCCTTTAAAGCTGTCAGCTTGTTATGCTTAAGCGTTCCACTTGCCGACGTTCGATGTAGGACCGCCCAGTGCGTAATTAATTCTTTCAGCTTGAAATTAAAAAGTCATGTTAACCACCTAATTAAAATAACTAAAGACGTATCAATGGAGGCATGGAACAACACACAAGCCGCAGCAGTTCGGAGCAGAACTCATTGATGACAGCTCTGCGCCGACAACAGTCAATGTGAGACGCAAATTTAAAGTCAATCCATGAGTTGATCTGCATGAAGCGGGGGGTAGGCAAAGCATAACATGATCGTAAAAATCCCTTAAGTAGATCACAAGGATCAGAGTTATTCAGGCGTCAGTGGAGAAAACTACTCGTACGTATTAAATTCAGAAGCTTATTTGCATTCATGTATTTGGTATGTTGCATCGCAATGTCTGCTTGTTGTTGTTAGGTAATGCATCGTGATGGTCATCGGAATATTTGTTGAAGCGTGTTTCTTGGGCGATACTGTTGGTTAGAGGACGCAGAGATAAAAGCTGCATAATGCGTTCATTGGCAGCAAAACAAGGTTCAAAGTTAAATCAATAAAGTTATGATTAAAGGAGCGTTTTCGTGGGACAAAAATTGTACCATAAAACTAAGAATATTCAAAAAATATGATTTGATAAATAACAATAACTTACAACAATCTCATTACTTATGAAAGAAGAACGTAGTTGTAATTCAAGTTAAAAAAAATTGCCCATTCCCCAGAGATTATCAGCCTTCGATAAAAATAGTTCGATAAAATTTTCCTTTCAGTCCCAGTCACTTCGCGATATTTTATAGTTGCATCTTTTGAGGCACAAAGAGCATTCCACTATAAATTTAAAGTGGTTGTTCATAAAAATTTCACTAGACCTTGTTATGTTCCTATATTAATACCAGGGCTGCATTTTAAGTCTTGAGCCTCGTCAATACTAAGCATTGCCAGATGAATTTTGACAGCTTCATTCGAAAATTTGACATTTTTTATCAAAAACGAACTCACAATGTTTTGGCGCATGTGCGCTTATTGTGTTGTTTAAATTGGTTTGAAAATTGTATTTCAGCAAAAAATGGAATTAATACGTGAACTTCTCCGGGTGATGATTTCTTATAATTTTCGACGTGGATTGAGCCGAAAAGAATGCATCAGTCAAGTTAGTTCGACTTTTGGTGATGAAACACCACATTCAGCGACTGTAATATGCTGGTTCAATAACTTCGAAGGTAGTCGACATACTTTAAAAGATGAATTTCGTGAAGGTTTTCCAAAAACGGCTGTTGTGGGAGAAAACATCAATACTCTGCGTGAAGTAGGGATATAATGGACCTTCAAATTCGGTTCCGAAAGGTTGGAACTTCCGATTGATTTTATACCTCCGACTCCGACTTCGGTTCCGATAATTTTGAATCGGAATTATAACGAAGATCGAAACGCATCGATTCGATACGAATTGACGTATCTCACACACGAGCGCAGCTCTTCTTAAAATAATTTTGATTAATTATAAACTCTCTGGCAGCACTGTTCTTCAACATTAACGTTTGCTTATTTTCGTTTTCTTTTTTCCGTTTTCCTTATCGATGTATTTCGATCGAATCTAACAAATATTTCTTTTACTCCAATTCCTACTCCGACTTCGACTCCGGTTCCGACTCCAGCTCCGAAAAATCAAATTGAAAAACTCCGGTTCAATTCCATTTCCGGTAAACTTACCTCCGTAACATCCCTAGAGTAAACTGTTAGAAGCAGATCGAATGTGACACACCGTGAGATGGAGTGGGCATTAGTGGGACGCATTTTGGCATCGGGAAGATTTGTTCCCGTTGGATACCCCATTATTTAACGGTAGCTCAAAAGGCTCGTGGCGATTGGCTCAAAAAATAAATCGGGGGTATTCGAAACACGTGACGAAGCGTGCATCTATGCTTATGATCCTGAAACAAAGCAGCAATCCACTGTTTGGGTCTTTCAAAGTGAGCAAAATCCGACAAAAGTTATCCGCGGACGTAGCACATCCAAGCAAATGGTTACCATTTTTTTTTCAGAAAAACTGGTCATGTTGCAACTTTACCACTTGAACAATGAAGAACATTTAATGCTGAATGGTACACAAACATTTGTTTGCCAAAAGTCTTCGAGGAATTGAGAAAACCCGACACGACAATGCGAGTTCCCACACATCAGCTCAAACAAAAGAGTGTTTGAGCACTCAAATTACCTTTAGCTCCTTCTGCTGATTTTAATGTGAATACTTTTCGAATTTTTAAAATTGTTGATTTATACCCAGAAGGCAGGAAACTTCATGACGAAGTGAAAAAAATCGAAAATGAATAATTGGAGACATTATTCAATGAAAACTCGTATCAAAAGCGATAGGAGCTTGCAAAAAAATTGGAAGTTACTCAAGTAGCAGTTTTTAAGCATCTTAAATCTTTGGGGTTCCTTCATTAACATGAAATCATGTATCATACGGGTTGAACCCGATAGACTTCGAAAGCCGATTTTGTATATCTGAAATGCTATGTGAGCGAAATTCATAACCACAAATCTAAAAGCAAGAAATCGGTTGTGAAACCCGGTCAACCAAGAACATCAAGGCCAAAGTGGAATATTAAGGGCACCAAGGAATTACGCTGTATTTGCCGGGATTGGAAGCGTGACATCCATAGTTGTGTCATGTATAGCAGTAAAATAATAGTTTCGCTAAAAGATAAAGATAAATTCGCATTGACCGAAAAGCATTGAAGGGAGTAGGTTTCAGGTATGTGAAAGAGGTCAAATACCTGGGAATTTGGATGAAAGAGAGGATGAACTTTTTGGTGCACCTAGAGAAGTTGAGAGAGCGTCTGTTGACAGTAGTAGGGTGAGTGCGTAGACTACTTACGAGTGACTGGGGACTCAGTAGGAGGGCTGTTCGCCTCATGTATAATGGGCTATTTGTTGCTTGTTCAACTTATGGCTCGGTTGTATGGTGCGAAGTGGTCAGTTCTGCTGTAGGCTACCGGAAGATTCTCTCTTGCCAAAGAGTAATCTTAATTGGGTGTTTTTCGGTGTGCCATACGCTCTCTACAGATGCCTTGCAGGTGCTGATGGGGGCCCCTCCTCTGGATCTGCTGGTAATGCAAACCAGCATTGCATACCAGATTCGGAGGGGTCTTCCCCTAGCAGTGACTGATTGGACTTCGGAAGTGTTAGTTAGGGATATGAGTACCGCAGAGTGGAAGGCTATGCGCAAAGAGTGCGTACAATCTAGGTGGCTAGATGGAACCAAAGTCAGAAAGGTAGAATTACCTACCAGTTTATACATGACGTGGTGTTCATTGAAGGTCGCCCGGAGTTTGTATTTTCTCTGAGTCTGGGCTTCCTTTTAACTGGTCATGGTTCTCTGAACGCATTCTTACATAAGAGAAATCTCAGCACGACTGAAGGATGTGATTGCGGAGCAATCTTTGAAGATTGGTCACATGTCTTGTGTGAATGTCCTCTTTATGAAGATATTCGAGATTTGAAAGCCATGGAGATAATTGTAGAAAATGAAGAGTTCGATGTGAGTAATCCGCTTGCATTTAGTGAGCAAATTGCCAGGTTGAACGAGTTCGCATGTCAGGTGTTTACTAGATGCCGTAACAGGTGAATGATTCCTGCAGTCATTTATCTGTAAGATAGTCTGTGGATCCAAATAGTTGGATCATTTGATGAGTTGTTCTGAGGAACATTTTTTAATGGCCACCAGTCCGAAGCGGTGATGAGCTCAACTGGCAGTAGCTTACTACGAAGTCCGACCAAAAACTTAAAGACTGGTACCACGGGCAGTCGGCGGCCCTTGAATTATGTCAGACCGACTGATTGTGTATGGCCCTTCGGGGAGAATCGGGGAAGCTGTGGTTAATACCTATATTGCGGGTAGAGCAATCTTGCTCAGTGTGGAGTTGCGTTCTCAACTCGGGTGCTGAACCCCCTAGTACGGAAGAGGTGTTAGATAGGCCTCCACCCAAACCAAGGGTTGCGATATGTCATCAAATAGAGCTAATTTGGTACCTTTCAATACTCAAAGGGGTGCAGGCCGACGCAATGTTTTGGTCCCGTGCCTGGAGCACCGTAGAATTAAGCCGTGAAGGCAGGTGTCTACGTTAAACACATTCGGATTTTCTGACCGAAATGCGACACGACAAAGTAATTTTGCAGCATAACAACACTCAGTTCACTAGCCCAAGGCGGGATTTCCTATATGCAATAATGTATAAGTTCGGTATACCTGTAAAGTTGATAAGGCTCTGCAGGATGACGTTGAGCAATACATGCAACTCCGTCAAGGTAGGAAATGATTTCTGCGAAACCTTCAATACTGAACGAGGTTTCAGACAAGGCGACCCGATATCTTGCGATCTCTTCAATATCACCATGGAGGGGATCCTACGAAGAGCCGGTGTACATCGCAATAGCACCATTTTTTACAAAGGTGTTCAGCTTCTTGCGTATGCTGATGATATTGACATTATCGGTTGGACCAAGAGAGATGTCACTGCTGCTTTCACCACTATCAAAAAGGAATCAGCCAAGGTGGGTTTAGTGGTAAACGAGGGCAAAACGAAGTATATACTGCCTGCAGGCATGGAAGCGCGGCGTCTAGGCTCTCACGTCTGAACAGGCAAATATAACTTTAAAGTGGTTAAGCAATTTACCTACCTTGGTACCGCCGTTAACAGCAACAACGATGTCAGCCTGGAGATAAAACGAAGAATCACAATTCACTCTACAAGACGCTCGTTACATCTGTGTTTCTTTATGGCGCTGAGGCATGGGCTGTCTCGCAAGCAGACGCAGCCGCTCTTGGGGTGTTCGAGACAAAAGTTCTTCGAAAAATCTTCGGTCCTATTCGAGTTGGCGACGACTATCGCATTCGAATGAACCACGAACTGCATGAGCTTTACGACCACATTGAAATAGTTTAGCGTATAGCAATCCAGCGACTACACTGGCTAGCTCATGTCCGTCGTATGGATGACGATGCTCCAGCGAAAAAGGTGTTCGAATTGAAAGCCGAGAGACGACGACGAAGAGGAAGACCATGCCTCCGATACATTGACCAGGTCGAGGAAGCCCTCGCCGCGCTTGGTGAAACCAATTGGAGAAGCCGCGGCGAAGTAGTGGTGCCTGGCGAGAGCTGATGA
Source organism: Pherbina coryleti (assembly GCA_943735915.1). Taxonomy (NCBI): domain Eukaryota; kingdom Metazoa; phylum Arthropoda; class Insecta; order Diptera; family Sciomyzidae; genus Pherbina; species Pherbina coryleti. Next base: position 93,978,216 of record OX030949.1, read on the forward strand.
GGTCGGCCGAAACCAGATGACGGGTTGCGATGGCCACTTAGGGAAGTAAGTAAGTAACAGCGGCCAGTACCTTGCATCAAAGTCGAAGCTTATTAAAATTAGGATTTAAGGATTTTAGGATTTAACGATCACCTTTGGTGATATTTTAACAATAACTTTACATTTATATAAAAATTAAGGCCCCGTTAAAAAAAATTCGTCGAAATCAGATAAAAAAAATCGTAGGTCAACGGTCTCTTAACAATAATTGTTAAGTTTTTTTTTAATCTGTATTTTTTTTTCCTTTGCTTCCTTGAATCTTAAAGTTTTTAAATCATCGATTCTACAATATATGAAAAATGAATACTCACGATTATTTGTTTCGGCAAAACATGGTAACCACTGCAAGGATTTTATATATTCATTCAATTTCCAATTATTCGAATTTCCTGAATTAACATATACTTCCGAATGTGCCACGCCTATTTTATACAATAGATAAACCGCTTAATTCACTTTCTATGTTATTTTTTTAATATTTTATTCTTCAATATTTTAGACTTCAATTTCAAGAAGTATGTGATAGGAAAGGAAGAACGAAATACAAAAATTTTTAAATAAGGAATAAGGACTACTTAAGGAAAATCTATTTCTGCTAAGCTCAACAATTCTTAAATAATATTTTGATATAAATTGGGACGTTACGATTTACCTAGTTGAGTTTTGAATGATGAATTAGGATATTGATATTGAATACTTTGTTCTATTTTATTGATTGTTATTGATTGAAAAATGTTCCACAAAAAACTGCAAAAAGTTGTTCATTATATAGTATACACTGTTTAAACCAGCCCCTAAGGTTTTGTTCTCTCAATTTATCACATTCGACAGATCTTGTTTCTCGTGTGAACGTGTTTTCAAAATTGAGCTCATGATGGGGACTGGAGGGAGGTACATTAAGGTAGGGTTCAAATTTACGAAAAAAAAAACAGATTTTCTTTTAATTGATTCGGCTCGTGATCAGCATCCTGCCGCTCATTCAAAAGCCAACAAGTGAAGCTCATTATGTAAACAAATTAGCAAAGAAGCACGAAGTGAGTCCACACCATTGCACAAATGTACATAAACAGATCGAGAACAGAAGTGGATGAACAAACATCCAAACCAAGTGGATGGAACACTTCTGGGTGGTGATGGCTATGCTGTGTTAAGCCAAGGCGCGATTGCGCATTGAAAGCAAACACGTTTTTATACTTTGCACCACACAGTTATTAAGCAAAGCTTGCAGGATGTTGCTGCCGAGACCAAAGACAAGGATTAACAAAATGAAGAAGCAGCAGCAACTACATTTAAGCCGCGATCGTGTCAAGTCCAAAATCATTGAATGAATACAACCACCATGATGTAGGTTCGTTCGATGGTTCGTTCTGTACATGCTCAAAATGACAAGCCGATAGTTATGTTAGCTTAAAAGACTTCTCTGATCAGGCTTATTAGTGGTACGCGCACTCCTAAGAGTACCAGTAGCATTTTTGTTGTTTATTTCCTTTTTCTTAATTGCAATAATAAGTCAGAGTAAAGCATACAAGCACATGGAGTTTCCAGCTTCTGTCTTTGAGATTGGAGAAAAGTACGTGTGAATTGATGCTGCTGAATGTTCTCGAAAGGAAACTGTGTATGCTGCAGATGAATGCGGCACGAGAGCAACTTTCCAAGTTTTCTTCGAAGATGTGCGTGTTTGATGCTAATCATGTTGCATGGAACTGCTTGTTGTTGTTGTTGTTGTGTTTGTAGTAGTTGATAATGGGTTTGATGCTGCTGGTGCTGAATACGGTAGCATGCAAGTGATTCACTCTTCATTTCTAACCCTGTTCTCGGTGTTTCTTGGACTTAAAGATATGCCATTTGCTGGCATATTGATAAATGGACTCGGCAGAAAGCAGTTGTCTTGTGTGTATGTTTGTGCCGTAATTACTTGGTGTGTATTGATTGACAACTCTGTTAAATAGTGATGTAAAATGAGAAATTTTAATTAGGTTTTATTTTTGTGTGGTCTTGAAGGGAATTATTTAAAAATTGCGACTTGATATCAAGTTTATCTAAATTCAAGCAGAAAATATGGTGTCCTGTATGCTATGTATATACATGGTGTCCATGTATATGTATGTGCATGGGTGAAAAATATCTGTTAACCCCTTGTTTAGCTTCTTTTCCAAATATTATTTGACTTCCAAGCCCATTTCCTAAAGAGTGCCAGCAAAGTCATGACATTTTGATTCGAGCACAACTCTTTTTGTGACAAGCGTAGAGTATTTGATCTATGACAGGTGTCAACAATAATCATTAACGTCTGGTTATGGAGAAATTAACTGTCGATCTACGCGTGCAAACTGTGAAAGTCACTACAAAAATAGTGAATATTTAGCGGAGACAGTTCGCTAAGTCCGCAGAATTCTCCGAGAGCTTGCCATGCACTTACAACGGTGTACTATTTGGTGTGGATTTTGGGCTGGCTTTGTCATCGGGCCATTCTTCTTCGATAATTCAGCTGGAACCGCAGTTACTGTGCATGGTGCTATGGTGAATGGCGATATCGCGACATACTGAGCAATTGTGTCAGAATGTTATGAATAAATTTCATGATATTATGAAAAGGGACGTGTCAATATTACGTTTCATCAATAGTTTCCATGTCTCTACGTTATAATTCAATGAAAACTCACAGACATTTCAACAAGACAATGTGTTTTATTAAAAAATTAAAATGTCAGTGACTTTTGGGACACCCTTTATACGACATTATATCGTAATATCTAAGAGATTCTATGCTCTAGAATATACCGTGAAGGGGAGTATACCAACAACCTCAATGCAGCTATTTTTCGAATATTTCAACTGTCATCAAAGCCTTAGCTGTGGTCAAAACTAAGTCTGAACCGGTTAGGTAATGCGAGCGCTTCCAAGTTATCGACTAGACATTGCAATAATATGGGCTATTTGCCATAGAAGCATTAATGGTAATTAAAAGGCGGAGTAACGGTCCAAACTGGGTTCTTTCCTTGATTTTTCACAAGTGAAATCAGTTGCAGTTCCGTTGAATACAGTGAAGTTAAGAATTAACTTTTGCTAATTTAATGGTCATAGATGAAGAGGACTACAAACTTATATAACAGCAAAAATAAAAAAATGTGGTCTGCATGCAACGTAGGCAGACCTCGAGAGTTGCTATCTTGGAATAATTTAGCTAGAATCAGAGTAATCATACCGGGACACTTGCCTATTGAAGTATACGCTGAAAAAAATTGAAACACCCTTTAATGTCCAATGTCGCAGTGGCGATGATATTTACGAGAACGAAACGCTAAACACGTTTTATGTGCTTGCCCGACAAAAATAATAAATACAAGATTATGTCATGCGCATGTCTGAATACGTCATGATTGACACATTGTCAAAATCAGCTGTTTTTCACTGAGCAAAACATAAAAAGCAACTGTAGCTGAAAAAAAAAAATCGTACAGAACTATTTCGCACTATCTTTCGTCTTTTCTTGCACGAACAGAAAATCAGTGAGAAGAACATAGAAAGAATCTACGTCACGAAAGACCTAACGTCTTGCCCAGAACGGTGCAACTTTTTCTGCCTCTGATGGCGTAATCTGATTTCTATTTTTTTTGCTAGCCGGACACTGTCTAGATCGAGATTGAGCACGAAAGCTGCGAAAATTCCGCTTCAACTCTCTAAAAAAGCTCTTAACAATTAACAACCTGTTATTATTCCTCAACCGAACTTGATAAAGTTTTACATAAAATTTTTGCGAGCATATAGGACGTAGAGGTCATGGGATCCAAATGGCTGATTACATATATTTGGTTACTACGTTTGATAGTTTCACCATTCGCAACAACCAACCGAGCAAACATATCGAGTAGGACTTTAAATTCAGAGATCCTGATAAGTTTTGAATCTATAAAATCCCGGGATAGCAAGAATACTTTGGAAGAAGTGCTGTTTATTGTATTACAAGAAACACAAGCGAATGTTTAGCGAAAATTTAGTGTTTTTGGGAGATTTAAGGATATTTTCATTTTTTATTTCTATTATGTTTGAACTTTTAGTTGACATAAGGAAATTAAATTATCTAGAAAAATTCTGTGTCTTATCAAAATCGAATCATAAATTGTACTTTTTTGTTCATAAATAAGTTTGCAACTACATAAATCGCAGATGATCCTTTTTTGCTGCAATGTGATTTCGTAAATGATTCATAAATAATTCTTTAGGGATCAAAATTGCTGATGGCTAATTGTGCAATAATTCAAATGGTTGAGTTGTAACTAGTAGGAAAATCCATTCAATTCCCATGTGACATGTGTTTTTTTTTTTTTTTTTTTGTTTTTTGTTTTCGTATAGAAATACATTGGGGTATACAGTCCGGGCCAAATCTGTTAAAAAAAATTGTAATTTTACATATTTTGCGTTTTTTACTACCTACTATCTACTGCTATCATTCTACTACTATACTACATTCTACTACTATACTACTATCATTCTCGCATTGTTCTTTGTCTTTTCTACAAATTTTGAATTATGTGTCGTAAGGAAATAATATGTTTTCATTATTTAATTTTAAAAGTATTAAGCAAATTATATTTGTGGGAGCATTTTTCAAAACTGTAGCAAAACTAGATTTAAGAACTATCTCTTAAATTTTCAGTACTTCACAGGCTGCACTAATATACCCTATGCTTTGTCTTCTATTTGAATCATCCATCCATTCCAGATCGGTTTTGTATACAATCAAGTAAGTACACTTCTAATTGTTTTCCAATGTAAAGAATCAATCGTTAAATACGAGGGTAGTCCCAGGAGTTCCCCACCCGACGTATACTGCTACCTTAAGAAAGTCAAAAGAAAGTCACAAACGCCAAAATTCCAAAATTGATATAAGTCCAGATTCGGAACCATAAATGAGTTTCTGATTTTTGTGTTTAGCTAAGAATGCCGATTTTCAACTGGAAATGACTAAAAAACGTTAAGAAAAATGGTCACATTTCAATTTCTAGTGTAAAAACGAAAGATAAAAAAGTTCAAGCTAAATATCTCAAAACTACTAAAATGGAGATGTGACTTTCTATCTTAGGACGGCAGTATAGATGGCAGTTGTTGTTTGAAAAGAATGATAATGGTAGAAAGTACCAACTTTAAAAAGCTTAAGTTTGAAGAACGCTACATTATTCAATATTTGTTTGGTATCCATCAATAGCAAACGCTCTCAGTGAATTTGTAAACATGGAAAAAATTGGCTATCGTTATGTGACACAATACTTTCATTTGAAAGGCCTCAGTCCAACCAATATCAAAGCGGAGCTAGATTCTACTCTGGGGGAGGCTACTCCTTCGTTGACAAAATATTGGGTGGCAAAGTTTAAACCAGGACGTACGGGTTAAATAAAAAAAAATAAAAATAAATAACTGGTCATTTCAGCCCTTGAAAGGACTTTGACCTAGCTTCTTATGATCAATTGTGTTCTGCGTGTTATTAAGTTTGTACACAATTCACCGAGAACCGGACCTACAGGTTTAACGCCGACTCCGAGCGGCGATGAACGAAATGTTCTTGTTCTCAAGAAGCTTTACATGGCATTTTGATTACTCTCTGAGGTTCGCCATTGTCTGCAGAGAGGTGGCGGCCGTACAGAAAAATCATTTTAATTCAAATAATTTTTTGTCGCTGCTGAGTTTAGAACCCGGGTCTCCAGGTTCGTTGACATAGCGGTCACGCACTTTTACCAACTACGCCATGGATGCCACGTGGCGTCTGTGGACGTACGGGTTACCAAGACGAATATCGCAGTGGTCGACTACATGGGAAGAACATGTCAGAAATGGCGAAGAATGTCCATAAACTGGTATAAGATGGCCGTCAACTGAAAGTGCACGAGAAAGCAGACATGATAGACATTTCAAAAAGTCACTTAAATCGCATATTGACTGAAAATTTAGTTATGAGAAAGCTGTCCGCAAAATGGGTGTCGCGATTACACTCAGTGGAACAAAAACAGCTTCGTGGAGATATTTTAATAGAGTATTTAGCGAAGTTTCACAGCAATAAAGCAGTGTTATTGGGTCAATTCATAATCATTGATGAAACATGATTAACCCATGATTAAATCACTTTACACCTGAGATGAAGAAACAGACAAAACAATGTACTCAAAGGGAAGAATCCTCTTCAAAGAAGGCGAAGACTGTTTCATCCGCAGACAAGGTCATGGCGTCAGTTTTTTTTGGGATTTGGGTGGGATAATTTTCATTGATTATCATTGGAAAGGAAAAACAATCAACTTCAAGTATTATGTAACCTTATTGCAGCGTTTCAGTGATGAAGTCAAGAATGTTTATGATGGCGAAAAGGAAAGTTTTATTTGATCAAGACAATGCCCCAGTTCACACCTTCGTCTTTCCGATCGCCAAAATCAATTGGTTAAAATTGGAATTGCTTTCGCACGTGCCATTTTCACCAAACTTTGCAGCCTTGGATAATTTTCTTCCATTCTGGAAGTACAATTTTCGACCACTTTTCCAACCATTTGGGGCTATTTCTCGGCAATGGTACTTATCGAAAAAATTGTCCGATTTGAATAGTTTCTGCACCACACACTTAAATCATTCTCTTCGGTACTAGAATTGTGAGGATAGCCCCAAAACAACGGAGCTGGACCAATCTTAAGTCTTAAAATATACTTTTTTGGAAATTTTAACATTTGGATGCTACAGTTCCGTTATTTTTTTAACCACTCTCTTAATTCTAGTACCAACAATAACGGCAATAATTCTAAACATATTTCCGTTTTGTTTTTAATTTTCAGATTGTTCACAACAATTTTTTGATAACAACAAGCGGTACGGTACCTTCTTTTTTGTCGCTCTACTTTGACAACAACAACAACGAAGACAGCAACAGCAACAGTAACAATAATTTTTAACTAAGTTCTATTTTTCATCTACTAAATAAAAACAAAACAGTTTGTCTTTTATAATTTTTGTGTAATTTAGTTTTTAGCGAGGCATTCAATTTTGGGCCGCCAAGGTAAAGTGTTTAAACACTAATGGCGTAAAATCATCTTTCTAATATAGCCTATATTTAGCTTGAAATTATATTAACCCCTGCAGTCACGAAAATCGTAGCGGTGAGCTAAAAATCTGAAAATTTATATGTATAGTAATTTGAGGTCCTTGAACATGAAACTGTAAAAAAGTTGAAGATTGTATATCTCAGCGGACCGGAAAGCCATGTCCAATATATTGGACAATGGTACTACAGATATCTCAAATTCCAGAAAATTACTAATTTATTTATAAAGTGAAAATAATATTTTCTTAGGAAAAATTTTTATTTTAAAACACTTCCTTCCGGCTTTGAATTTGAGGCTCACGTGCTTTACTACAAGACCTTACTAAAAAATTCATTTAGAAAATCAAAACGGTAAGAAATGTAAACATTTATATTTTTCTCAGAGAGCTAAATGAGTACTCCAACTAGTAGCAGCGTAGAGAAATCAAACAATCTAATCTCCGTAAAACAATAACACTGTGTGAAATTTTTTAAGTCATGGCAAAATAACCATATACGGACACCACTACGTGATAAAAGACTAAAAAAAGAAAGACCCGTGTCTCCCAATTTTTCCCAAAGTCATGCACTTTTTTGTTTATGGGCCGCCAAAGATTTGGGGCCTCGATATCATTTTCGCAAAAAAGTGATAATTTTCTCGGGCTCATATCTTGCAAACCGTTCAGAATTTCGATTTACTCTCTGAGGCAAAGTTGTAGCTCTTGTCATAAAGAAAAAATTCAAGGAAACAATCAACTACAAAAATTTACCTAAGATCTCAATAAACAAATTTTTAGAACATATAAACTTCCTGGGAATTTTTCTTAACACCGTAGATAGCATAGTATCTCAATGTTGAAGTACATAAAAAACAAATGAAATTAAAAAACGGTGTTAAGAATAATTCCCAGGAAGTTTATATGTTCTAGAAATTTGTTTGTTGAGATTTGAGATCTTAGGTAAATTTTTGTAGTTGATTGTTTCCTTGAATTTTGAACGGTTTGCTACCTATGGACCTGAACACGGGAAAAAAGGTAAAAAAAATCGAATTTTTTTAAGTTTTTTTGCGATTTTGATCTGCAAGGTGAAGTTTTTTTGATTTAATATGTTCGCAATTTTTGTTCTTTATGACAAGAGCTACAACTTTGCCTCAGAGAGTAAATCGAAATTCTGAACGGTTTGCAAGATATGAGCCCGAGAAAATGATCACTTTTTTGCGAAAATGATACCGAGGCCCCAAATCTTTGGCGGCCCATAAACAAAAAAGTGCATGACTTTGGGAAAAATTGGGAGACACGGGTCTTTTTTTTTAGTCTTTTATCACGTAGTGGTGTCCGTATATGGTTATTTTTTTCGTGTTGCATTGTGTAATTCCTTAAACATGCTGAATTCTCTTGTCCAATATATTGAACAATGTGGCTGAAAGAGTTAATTTCCTACACACAAAAAAAAGCATAATTTATCAATTTTCAGTATTTTTGTCCCCTGCAACTAACAGCCATAATTTAAATTCAAACAATACATTTAAAAGATCAGAACAGACCAGTACTGACATGTTGGCTACTACCTTTATATTTTTACTATATTTTTCATTCAACATCATACAAAAGCAATAATCTTAAAAATGCAAGACAGTGTATCTATTAATACGTAAGATAAAATGCAAAACACCGGACTCAACAGTAGTCATAAGCTATTAAGTTAAAATATGTTAAATTATAATTTTCAAGCCTTAATGAGAGCATTTTTTGTTCATACTGTTAACTCACTTTTAAGTCAAAAGCGAAAGCCTTTAAGTTAAATGGCTTGTGCGGAAACATGGTCACCCGCAGCGGTAAGACATCTAAACTTTTTATGACCCATCTTTATTGTTCAAACAAAACCCTTTCGAAACATCCAGCGTCAAAAGACAAAGCGGTAAGGATGTTGTGCGTGATGTTCACTCTCATTTTTGGTAAAAATTAAAATACTTTCAGAGTTACGTAACACTCACCTGCCAATCTGTCCTTGACAGCCTGATGTGCCAACGCCGCATGATGCAGTGGCGGTAAAGCCCATGTTAGCGGTGTTCTTTGTGGTGGCACTCGCAGTACATGTCCTGCCGCTGCAGCCGCTGCGGATGGATACAGGTGCGGATAAGTATAGAGTGCGCTGGCATTATATGTTGACGTTGCTATACTTGTGGCCAATTTATAGGCAGCCAAGTCATGTTCACTCTGTATGATATCCTTGTCGGGACTTTTGTTACTATGCTCGAAGGGTTTCGACAACAGGCGCGATATGCTGAAGGGCAGGTTTTCACTAGACGAAGAGCGGGTCTGTTCCGATTGTAGAGATTCGCTAAAAAAAAAAATTAAATTTAGTGAAGGAAAATAATTTTGGGAATTCCTCTATTTAGCACTCTAATTGAGCAATACATTTCACCAACTATAAATCATTGTTTAAATTGTGACCACTTTATTTTTAAAGAGTTACCAACGCACAATTTATGTTCATTTTCAATAATTCCATTTGTAACGTTTGCGAGTTTTATTCCATTTAATCGTTTCTTCGACATAATTAATGGGCTTGACAAAATATTTCTCGATAAAATCACAAAAAAAAAAAAAAAACAAAACAAATAAATAAATTACATTCAAACTTATTAATCGACGCACATGAGAAACGCAAGAAAATCCAGCCTCAAGCTCGCTACAGCCGTGTGACGTTGATGTTGACTGGCTTGTTTAAGTCCCACGCAGTACAGCGTTGATAAGGCGCATGTCAAAAAAAAAAAAAAAAAAAAGAAACACCACGTCAAAATATTGCAAAACCCTAAAAATCGTGTTAATGTTATAGTAAAATGTGTTAAATTGACGTTTCTGTGCGTGACTGTATGTCTATTAACTAAATGAATACTTTAAAACTAGTTCCCATACAACTTTTAATAGCCACGGGAACAGTATGAAAACGACAGTAAAAACTTATTCACATGAGTATTAAGCATGCCTATCACAACAATATTTCTTTTATTTTCCAAAAACAAAAAGATTTAAAAAATCGGAATCTTCAGCTTAAAACAGGAATTTGTTATATTTATAAACACTGTCTCATATAATTTGGTTCATAATAAAACTTTATGATGTATAGTTTATATATATTTCGTTCACCCATAATTTGTTCTTTACTTTTGGTTTCCATTTTTTTGTTATAGTTACAACTATAACGAAACTATCGTTAAAATGGAAGTAACTTCGCGGTAACGCTCACTTAATAGTATGGTAAGACAGGACAAATTTTGAAATGTCAAAAAAAAAAAAAAAAAAACAAGACGAAAAAAAAAATATATAACCTTTTGCCTTGAAAATACTTGAACCAGTCTTCTTATGATCAAATTTTCTTTGAGACCGGGAGTTTTATGCCGTCTCCGAAAGTCTTATGTGTATATTCTCAGGAAGCTTTACCATTGTATGCAGAGAGGTGACGACCAAACAATTTTCTGTGTCAGTACACTAAGAGAAAAAAAAAAATATTAAATTTATCCAAAAACTTTTTTAATTTATCCAAAAAGCGAGTAATTTTTGCACCAATAACGCATTTGCTTAAATCGATTACGTAAATATTTAAAATATATTTAAATAATTTTTATAATTATTTTAATAAAAATAATAAAAATATTTAAACAGAATTAATAAAAAATATATTAAAATTAAGCACGAATTAAATATCTTTCAAGTATTTACTATTGGAAAATAAAACTATCGCATTTAAAGAAAATTTATATAAAAATATTGAAATTAAAAAACAATATATTTAAATTCAATATGTAATTAATGGTTTTGTAGTTCTCGTTTGGTTTTTGTAATGAAGATTATATAGCTTAGATGTTTAGCCAAGATGCTTCGTGAGTGCGGTGGGTTAGATTATGTGGAGAACCGAGCTCCACTATTATTGGCTATTTTCTCACGAGCTGCGTTCATCAAATGCATTTGCCTGTATATTTTATTTTTTGGCCATAATATTCCACCAACTGTCAAAAATAGTATACATCAGAGAACGAAAAAAATAAAAAAAAAAATAAAAAGCAAAATATGCAGGCAAATGACATTCGGTGCAAGACACTTGTGAGAAAATATCCTGTTGTAACTCTTACCTTACATAATTGTATCATGCGATCACCCATCGCACTCACAAAGCATCTATGGAGGCATCGCACTCGCAAAGGCTAAACATCTAGGCTATATAATATTCATAACAAAAACCAAACGAAAACTATAAGAAACCGAAAGCAAGAATCTTAATTCTAAAAACTTCATTGATAACTGCAGGATCAGAGTGTAGGAACAATGAGTTGCTGCTTGTCGGTGTGTGGTATAAATAAAATTTAAATACGGGAAAAAAGCGAGTTGTAAGGAAGATATTTGATTTATCCACGTAAATATTAAAATAAAATATATTCTCAGGCGTGGATAATGTTAATATTCGTTATTTCCCTTAGTGTAGGGATTTGAACCTTGGACCTTGCGGCTAATAAAATTGGCATCGTACGATACACGTACATGGCGACCTCAACGCTCACTGCCTAGTATACAAGTTCTGATCGGAATATAGTCAAAAAAAGTAAAAATTGTCTATGTTATCTTCTTATATGTATATAAAAATAAGTTGCATTGTGTATGAAATCTCGGTAATGCGTAAACCGATTTTGTTTCTGGATGGGGATTTCCCATGAAAGGTGACGTCAATACGAAGGTTTTTTTGTATAAATGGTTTTTGTATGTGTATTGGTTCATGAATTATAGGCATTTTAGTGAGCTTTTTCAAAATACAGGTGTGAAAAAATACAGATGCGCACATATGGTGTATATGGGGAAATATTTGCAAGGGTAATTGGAAATAAATGGAATATTGGAATAATTTGGCAAGTCTCACTTTTATTTGCATTTGCGCGAAAAATATAGGCATAGTAAGAATTTTCAATACCCCTTTTTTTCCATACCCCCTTTACCGCGTACAAATCAATAAAAATGCTTTATTTAAGACTTTTTTGGTCGTATTAGACTAAAATTTGGTAAATAAGTTCGTATGGCTACTGTCGGCAACTATACTAAAACTGGGCGTGGTCTAACTATATATACGCCCACTTTTGAGAAATCATTATTATTCCTGAGCTGTACATGTTTTGATAGTGACGAACTTGATATGTAGACGTTATGGGCCCAAGAAGTAGTTATTATATATTTGAGCGAACATTAGACAAGGGGGAATTTGGCCACACAGGCCAAATTTATGATATCGAATTGCTTTGGAACTAAATGTCCTATGTAACTATGCAATAGACTCCTAAACTACTCATCCGATTAGCATGAAAATTTGTGTACAGAAGTTTTTTGGTACGGTGCGTGTTTGCGAGCTATCAATTTTTATCCACCTTGAACACCAGAGGGCGCTGTAGTACAAATATTTTACAAAACCACCTAAAACTGTCAAACCGCTCATACGATTAGAATAAAAATTGGTATATAGTAGTTCTCGGATACGATGAGTTTTTGACAGTATCTTCTCTGAACCACCTTGGACACCAGATGGTGCTGTAGTACAAATTTTTTACAAAATCGCATATTTTTAGCTGTTTTCTTAGGTTTACATGTGCAAATATTTACAAAATATAAAATGTTTCTTAAATTTAGTAAAACTAAAAAAATTTCCGTTATTTTGATATCAAAAACATGAACATATCTTGAAAACTATGAAAAATTTTACTACAACGATATATTTAATGCAACATCGTGCTCAAAAATGAGAAGAACACAATCAGAAATTTTATTTTGTGACCTTCGATTCAAATATCTCCGCTGCTTTCTTATACACTTTGTTAAATTTTTTTTTGTCTTAAAGCTTCATCAAAGTACTATAAAAACCTTATTGCAAAAATACCGTCAGTTGAGTATATATATTTTAAATATTATAAATATTAAATATTTTAAATATTAATAAAGGCTCAAAATTTGTTTTTGTTGCAAAAATAATTTAAATTCAAATTCGAAAATTATCAACTTTATTTAAAAGCTATAACATTTATAAGCAAAAGTTATTTCAGTTTTACGCGAAAATTAAAAACCATTTTTGTGATTAAAAAAACAATTCCTACCCCTTGATTTTTTCGAACAAAATTTTTTTTCAATATTGTGTTTTTATATTTTTGAAAAAATAAACAAGCTTAAAAAACAATTTTTTAGAAAAAAATATCTTAGTATCTCTTACCAATCAAAAGTTATAGCCAATAATCGATATACACAACAAGCAAAACGCTGTCTGTGTAATGGCTGGAAACTTCAAAATTAGTGATCCGATAGAGCTGAAATTTTGTCAGTACCTTTTTTTCAAGAACGAGATGGTTTAAATTTCTGTCACACCCCCTTTTATCGCCCACAAATCAATAAAAATGCTATATTTCCGACGATTTTCGTCGATTTGGCTACATTTTGGTAATTTAGTTTGTATGCTCAATGTCGGTAACTGTACTAAAACTGGGTAATGTCCATCTACTAGAAAACTGGGATGGGCATTATATAAGGGGGTGCGGCTCCGCCCATACAATTTGTTATATCGAATAGCATTGAAAGTAAAAGTAGCAGTACTTACATACAAACTCAAAATGGAGTTACTATTTGGTGATCTCCTGCTACTGGGAAACTGCAACGGGCAGTGGAAAATGACAGTGGTGTTAAACTATGAGTCTAAGAAAAGTTTTGAATACACCTATTATGTTCCCATATAGTTGCAGGGTGCAGCAACGTGCGCCGGGAAAAAGCTAGTAAGTTTATATTTTGGTAATATTACGGTAAGTTTGTACCTTAGTTACAAGACCCTTCATAATCTACACAATATTTTTACATCAGAATAAAGTTATTGAAAAACAAAGAAGAAATGTTTATATTCGGCTTGGCCGAAGTTAAAATATTCCCCAAAATGTGTGCTTAATAATAATATCCGATGTTATGAAGGTTTTTTTTTTACTTTGCTGGCGTTAGTTTATAAGTGGAATAGGCGTGATTTTCATTTCATTTATCCAAATTTTAACCTCAGTATACGTTTCAAATATCAAGGCTTATGGCAATACATTAATTTTTGTGGAATTAATGAAGATTTTGCAATTTTGATGACGTTGCTTTGAGTGGGAGGTAGGCGTGGCTTTGAAAAATTTCAAATAAAAAGATGCAATGTTTATGTGCAAAATTTTTGTTTAAATCTTTATTTTTGGTATCTTTTTTAGAGATTGAACAATTTTGATGACGTCACTTTTTATGGGAATTAGTCATGGTTTTCATTAAATTGAACGAGGTTTTTAAATTTCGAACTTTATTAGTTTGTATTAAAAATTAAAGATTATGTGCAAAATTTCAAGCGTTTAGACGAATTTTAGTAGAATTTTTAGAGATTTTGCTATTTTGCTAATGTCACTTTTTATCAGGGGATCCGATAAAGCCAAAGCGTGGCTTTCATCCGATTTGGCTCAATTTCAAACTTGGTCATCCTTCTTTAAAAATTCGCTTGTATATAAAATTTTTATAAGAAAGCTTCAAAACGACGGCTTAGATCGTGACGACAGACAGACTGACATACGTGGTAAAATCGATTCAACTGGCTATGCTGGTAAAGAATTTCAGAATTTTGACCCAGTACAAACGGAAGGTCAAAACTTAATATACACCTAACGCAGTATGTGTGGGTGCATAAATATAAAAATCACATTATATAAACCATTCTTTTGATAGAAAAGACAATAAACTAGCAAGACGCGACCCCCACGGCCGTTGTTGAGTATACATATTTTAAATATTTTTTTCAAAAAATGTCTGAAATATTGGAGTTTCTCTAAATAAAGGCAAAAAATTGTTTTTGTTGTAAAAATTATTTAAATTAAAATTTGCAAGTGTTCAACTCTTTTTCAAAAGCTATAACACTTATAGGCAAAGGTTGTTTTACGCAAAAATTAAAAACCGTTTTTGGAATTCAAAACACAAGGCCTTGGTTTTTTGAAGAAAATTTTGTGTCTGATATCGTGGTTTTATATTTTTAAATAAATATACAGCTAAAAATAACTTATTAGAAAAAAATTATCTTAGTATCTCTTACTAATCAAAAGTTATAGCCAATAATCTATATAAATATCATAAGTCAAATTGTCCGTTCAGAATAGCTATGGAAGTAAAAGTCACAGAACATTGAAACTCATAATGGAATTGCCACATGCGAGTGACCTCCTGCTACTGGGAAACTGTAACGGATAGTGGATCATGAGCGTGGTGTCAGACGAAGGGTCTGAAAAAAGTTTCGAATTTACTTATTATTTTTCAATATACTTGCCGGGCGTAGCAACGATCGCCGGAAATCGCTAGTATATATGTATATTAAAATTTTCTGTACATGGCTTTGTCACTGAACTCCTCCTAAACGACTAGACCGATTTTGATGAAATTTGATATGTGTGTGTGCGGCTGGATCTGTAGATGGTCCCGGTTTAAAGTCTTACTCGGTAGGTGGCGCTGTTGTTGCTGTGGTAGTGTTTAAAGGGGTATTTGAGAGTATAACTTCACAACGAATTGAGAAATTGTTATAATTTTTCACTACACCATTGCTTTTTATGTAAACAAAATTACAAAAATACAAAATGAATAAAAATAAACAAAAAAAAATCTTATCAAATAAATATTAAAATTTTGCATTTTTTCGTCCGAGTAAAACAGGGTATATCATCTGATTAACAATAAATTTTATGAACAACAAAACTTTAACTTGTTGTTTATAATATGTTTTCTATATATGATATAAGGCAATGGCAACCCATCACAGTCAGGCCCAACAGTCATACAAACACACACACACACACACATGGATAAGCCGTGCCGGACCTAACGGAGTCCCAAATAAGGAGCTCAAGATTGCGATAGAGCAGAAAATAGAGGTTTTCGTTGACCTCTACAACACATGCCTAAAAGATGGCCACTTCCCACCAAGGTGGAGGCGACAAAGGCTTGTGTTGATCTCGAAGAATACTAGTTCCATAGAGGATCCATCGACCTATCGTCCACTTTGTATGCTTGATACTGCCGGCAAAATCTTAGAACGATTGATAAGCAATAGACTGGACGCGCCAATTAAAGATGCTAGAGATCTTTCCAACCCACAGTATGGTTTCCTCAAAGTTCGGTCAACAATAGATTTTTTTTTTTTTTTAGATTTGAACCAAGGATTTCAGGTGCAATACCTATTCAGTCAAGTCTGCCTTGGTTCGAAATGGGGTGATAGATTAGTGAGAAGGAAAGTTCAATCAAGTGAAACACGTGTAGGATGTTCTCAGCGTGGTGGAAGCCAAAGAAACATGTGAATTTGAATCAGAGGCAAGTGTTATGCCTTTACCTCAGTCAATTCAAGTTATAAGGCAATCTCATCCACAAACTTCTCTACCATCAACTACAACTTCAAGTCGAAATATTGATGAATTTTTAATTTCAGTTGATTAGAAAAGAGAATAGAAAATGCAAATGCGAAAGGTTTTAAAGCGTAGGACCATGGCCTGGCCGGGAATCGAACCCGGGACTCCTGGGGTAGCAGTCGAGCACGCTACCTACTCGACTACCGAGGCCGCAGTACTCTGTGTACGGTGACAAAGAGTACTGTCTAGTTACAACACTCGACATAAAAAACCCATTTAATTCTGCGAATTGGACCAGAATACTGGAAGCTCTTGCGCGCTTTAGCGTCCCCTCCTTCCTTTGTAGAATCATCCGAGATTACCTCGAGGATATAATTCTCTACTACGAAACAGAAGGAGGTACTGAAAAGTATAAAGTTACTGGCGGAGTCCCACAAGGATCAGTGTTTGGTCCAGTCTTATGGAACATTATGTATGACGGAGAACTACGCCTACAGCTGCCAGAAGGGGCCTATATTATCAGGTTCGCAGATAATATTGCCCTCATAGTAGTAGCAAAGTTGTGGCGTCCGTGGCGTAGTTGGTTAAAGTGCGTGGCCTCTATGTCAACGAACCTGGAGACCCGGGTTCGAATCCCAGCAGCGACAGAAAAGTATTTGAATTAAAGTAGTTTTTCTGTACGGCCGCCACCTCTCTGAGTGGCAATGGCAAACCTCAGAGAGTAATGCCAAAATGCCATGTAAAGCTTCTTGAGAATAAGAACATTCCGTTCATGCGTTAAACCTGTAGATCCGGTTCTCGGTCAATTGTGTACAAACTTAATAACACGCACAACACAATTGATCATAAGAAGCTAGGTCCAAAGTCCTATCAAGGGCTGAAATAGCCAGTTATTTTTTTATTTTTATTTTATTTTATAGTAGTAAATAAATAAAATAAAAAAAATAAAATAAATAAAATAAATAAAAGCAGCCGAAAAGTCGTTGAGACCGCTAGAATATCGGTTGGTGAACATACAATTGTATCGAAACCATTCGTTAAATACCTTGGCGTTATGATAGATCATAGGTTAAACTTTAAGCAGCATCTTGTATACGCAAGTGGAAAAGCGGGTAGCGCAGCTGCAGAATTTTGTCGACAAGAACAAGAATAACAAGAATTTTGTCGAATACCAGAGGTCCTAGGCAAACACGTAGAAATAACATAGACACTGTCGTCAGATCAAAACTTTTGTACGCAGCCCCCATATGGGTCGAGGCAACCAGATTCAGCTCCTACTTACGAAGCATGGAATCGGTGTATCGTATCTGTGAACTTAGAGTATGCAGTGCGTTTCGAACTGTCTCCTCGGATGCAGCGCTGGTTATTGCGGGTACTCCCCCTATAGACCTTCTTGTGAACGAGAACGTGACATACGATTCGCTTCCACTCGAACTGCCTAAATCTTCCAAGCGTAGGATAGCGCAAGCCCGCAGTGTAGCAGTGTGGCAGATGCGCTGGGAGGCATCACAGAACGGACGATGGACGCACCGCCTAATTTCAAATTTGGAACTGTGGCTTAACAGGCGTCATGGTGAGGTAGATTACTACCTCACCTAAATACTAACTGGTCATGGGTGCTTTAAATCGTACCTTTATAGATTCAAGCACGACGAAAATTCATTTTGCAGTTTTTGTGCTGGGAGTGTTATTGAAGACACCGAACATGTTTTCTTCGCCTGTCCGAAATTTAACGCTGAAAGACTAGAGCTAAGCAATAATCTAGGGAAGTCACCAACAGTGGAAACTTTCGTCGACATTATGCTTAACTCTGAAGAAAACTTGATCTCAGTAGGCAATATGGCATGCGCCATAACCAAAGAATTGCGTCGTGTAGAAAGACTGCGCAGAACAATTGCGCAGACAAA
This sequence comes from Pherbina coryleti, assembly GCA_943735915.1. NCBI lineage: Eukaryota > Metazoa > Arthropoda > Insecta > Diptera > Sciomyzidae > Pherbina > Pherbina coryleti. Next base: position 93,996,637 of record OX030949.1, read on the forward strand.
AATGCGCAGACTCTATGCCATATTCTTTGTTAAGAAGAAACGTAGAAGCGTAGATGAGTAAACATACTTAATCCTGCCCTAATCCTACTTAATCCTGAAGTAATGCCTCAATTGGTGGTTCCGTAGGGTCTTGCAGGAGGAGAGAAAAGTAAGGAGTGGTTTAGTCAGTATACCATACTAGAGACTCTAACACTATTTGGAAGTACGGGCTTCCATTTGTCTATAAAAGATTCCCTCCTGTCGTCTTTACCAAAACAAACAAAAAAACACACACACACATGGATAATAGAGTGTCCCTTATTTTGCGATTTTTAAAAATGTCAAGGGGCTGAAAGGTTTTTTTATGCGTTTTTATGTTCTAAGAACGAAACTAAAAAAATTTTTTTTTACGACAACGTTTACCCGTGCCAATCGGGCCCGAAAGTTTCGAAAAAAGGTCCATATTAGACCATATTTGCACATATTAAAAAAAAATCTTTTCTCTGCTTTTTATAAATGTTTTGCATTTTTTGGAACACATACATAAGAAATATGATATCTAGAAAGTTTTTTTATGGTGGGCGTGGTTACCGCCCCAGCTGCGTCGAAATTTCTCCCGCAGCCTTTTCCCACTTTTTCATGAAATTAGTGCAATTTAGGTATTAAGATCAACAATAAATAAATACATTTTTTTTATGCTAAAAGTATTACTACATTTCATTAAATTCACATTATGTGTTTAAACAAACTAACAATAAATTAAAAAACTAGTATTTTACCCTGCGGCGGGCGCGCAACAAGCTAATACCTACAAGCCGCAATAAGCTTTTCAACCGAAATCATAGTTTTTTTTTATAAATAAAAAAATATAAAAAACCAAAAATGTATGCCCCTGGAGGGTAAATTATAATAAGAAATACAAATTAATTAAAAAAAGACAGATGCTTATTTGGAGCTTTTATGCTATTCATTATTATCGGAATCCGTTAAGTCTGTATTTTTGTAGTTCTACTATACATCAAAGTCTGGTTTGAAGCTACTAATAGCATAAAAGCTCCAAATCAGGATCTGTCTTTTTTAAAAGATTTGGTCGCATACAAGACATTTAACAAAAAAATATCAATTGCTGCAAGTCAAAAATTTGGTCGGTATCTTTGGTACCTTGGCGAAGAACTTGTAGCCCTCGCTTTTTTCGATGATGCGGTTTCTATTTAGAGAAAACGCAGTATGGTGACAGCATTGCAAGCTCAGAAGTTTCCATGTAATCGCAAACCCATCCAATCGCAAACCCAAATTCTTTAAATGAATGGACAAAAAAAGATTGAGATTGTTTTGCATCTTGTCGAATAACAAATCTATTTCGTAGGTTTAGTTTGACATGCAATTTTTTAAAATATGATCCTGACGAATGGGAAAAAGATGAAGAATACCAGAGATAAAAAATTATTTTAAAGATCTTTGTGTTGTAAATGATGTTGCGGAGGGTGGGGTACAACTTGCTCAAGAATTTCTCGAGCTTACAAAATCAGAAGCGCAGCTACAAAACCTACTTATTGTGGCCCAAAATACTCGAAAAATATTCTCGAACTGTCAATACAGTACACTCTCACAAATTAGAACTCTCACAAATCCGAACTTTCCAGAAATTAGAACCTGTCATTTCAATATTGAACGCTCTGAAATCAGAACCTGGTTCTAATTTCTGGACGTTTCTTTATTTATTTAATTCAAAAGTGATCTTTGCTCATTGATATAAATATAAATAGGGGAAATATATGAAATTTATGTTAAAAAAAACGTTAAATATTAATAAATAAAAATTCTTTTGTGTTACATAAATTTTTTTAATCAGTTTCATTATTTTCTTTTACATTTCTGTGAAAAAAGTCCAGAAATTAGAACATTTAAGAAATTAGAACCACGCGTGGAACAAAGTGGTTATAATTTGTGAGAGTCTACTGTACTCTTAAAAAAAAAACTTAGAATTAATTTGTATTGTATATTAATTATAATTTAACCCTCCAGGGGGCATACATTTTTGGTTTTTGATATTTTTTATTTATAAAAAAAAAAAAACTATGATTTCGGTTGAAAAGCCGCAATAAGACTGCTTGAAGGTATTAGCTTGTTGCGCGCCCGCCGCAGGGTAAAATACAATTTTTTTAATTTATTGTTAATTTGCTTAAACACTTTTTTATGCATTTAATGCATTATTTAATTTAATTTATGCACGCCCACCATAAAAAAACTTTGCAGATATCATATTTCTTATGTATGTGTTCCAAAAAATGCAAAACATTTATAAAAAGCAGAGAAAAGATTTTTTTTTTAATATGTTGACTATTATGTCTTTAAATTATGTTTTTAAATTGTTGTATGCTAAAAGAACTTTATTGATCTTACTGTACTAATTCTTAAGTCCAATAAATACAAATACAAATACAAATATGTGCAAATATGGTCTAATATGGACCTTTTTCCGAAACTTTCGGGCCCGATTGGCACGGGTAAACGTTGTCGCAAAAAAAAAATTTTTTTAGTTTCATTCTTAGAATATAAAAACGCATAAAAAAACCTTTCAGCCCATTGACATTTCCAAAAATCGCAAAATAAGGGACACTCTAATGGATAAGCCGTGCCCATTTATAGATAAGCCGTGCACAAGGAAACTGCAATTACCACTTAACGCAGTTCCTCTCTGGCTACTGTGGATATCGTAGATACCTGTTCCGATTTGGACACGATATATCTCCTTAATTCCCGGAATGTCCAAACCAGGAGGAAGACGTGAAGCATGGCAGACGTGAAGCATGCAATATTTGACTACAATATTTGACTGCAGTCGTTTTTTTAAGGAACTGCGAGGAACTCTACCAGAATTGCTTATAGAGCGGATGGTGAATTCGGTAGAATATTGGATCCATATCTGTGCACTCGTCAAGAATGTACAAGATGAATTGCGGAGAGCTGAAACCGAAAGAAGATTAGCAGGAACAACAGACACACCGGAGTAGCATAAATTGTTTGCCAGCTCCACGAAGTAATACCTAGCGGCAGTCCCTTGGGGAGAGTGGCGGAAGTGTGCAGGGTGTGGTTTAGTACGTGGGCGCATAACTGAAATTTTAGTAAGGAATGCGAATCGTGCATGCCAATGGCACGGGTCACTGGTATCAATAAAGATTCCACATCCCTTTGGCGCATCAAAAAAAAAAAAAAAAAAAAAAAAAAACTAACACACACACGCACACACAAACACAAATACACAAAAAACAACTTCAGACGCAACAAGAAATCGCTGAAGCTGCAGCTTACGGCAGCTGCATTCATTAAAATTTCAATTCAGTTTGAATTCTTTACGTTTTGCAATTCAGGTCTCGCAAACAATTTTAATCAGCCTAAAGAGTTCACACTGTGAATGCTACAAAAAAGGATTTGCTATTGAAAATTTATACAAGAGAATTAAAAGTGAAAATGAATTCACACTTTTACAGCTCTGGCGTGCCGAATTTGAGTTAAATCCGCCGAGCCGTTAAGGTTTGTATTCGGGTTTGTATTTCAAAGAAACAGAAAATTACTTTTGTTAATATAGATCAAACGTGCCCACGTAGTGGCCCTTATGGCCTGCGTGGCCATTCATACAAATTTTTTTCTATCTTTATTTTGTCTTTGCGATGAGCCAAAATCAAAGAATACCTGGAAAAAACAACAACACAAACCGACTCGTTCAGTGTTCAGCACATTTTCCAGCGAACTTTACAAAAACAATTGCATGTAAAGCCAAAATAAAATAACGCACACTTGATGTCGATGCTGAAGCTGATTGTCCCGTTACTTGTGTGTCGAGTAATTTTTCGTGCAGACATTGTTATTGTAATAGAAATTAAGACTGGCAGTGTACTTCATAATATGTAATTTTATTGCATTGTAATTGTTTGATTTTTTGTCAAAAGCAACGATGAGCTACATCTTGTGTTTGCTTTGTTTTTTTAAGCATTGGCCCACGCTTAAAAATTCTTGGGCCCCACTGATATAGATAAAACTCAAGCACTGCTTCGACACTAACGAAAAGCTTTCAAAACATGCAATACTTGTTTTGTTGGCTTCGCTGCATACAGAACATTTTAATGCGATATTAAGGCTACACTGAAATAAAACCCAGATAGTGTACACTAGTCAAGCTCTGTGAATAGAAGGTTTTGTGCAGATCCTTACTATCTATTTTGCACTTATTGAGCTAGTATATTCTTCATAATTTATAAATTTTGAAAATTTAATGACGCTCAATGTTGAAAATGTATAGGAGAAAAATCCCCAGTATGTACCGAAGGTTCTATCGAGACAATGAAATCGATAGCGATTTTAAAAGGTATTATTTTAAAAGACATATGTTAGCAAATATTTTAATCCCGGCTACTTTCCGCTTCAGACTCTCTCAAGTGGTGATTTATTTGTTGCTACCTTAACATTTTTTTGTTATTTGTTTTTTTATTTATTCTTGTTATTTATTTTAGAACAATATATACATATATAAAACTATATCTCGAACTATTTGTAGTTAAAATCATTAAAATATCATTTGAAGATTTCGCTTTTAACATGCTTTTAGTGAATCAGCTCACCGGCATAAATTTTAATGTCGCCAATTTGTCGCTAATAAAATGCATAAGTTAAGCACCAGTTCAGGTGATAAAATAAAATTTTTAAAGATTTAAAAAAACTTCTCTACCAACAACTCTATACACAGTGAAATAAAGAATAACGATTGTTAAGAATCCAGAAATCTTGCTAATTGACTTAATCAAGAATTAATTTAAGATTTAATTAGCAGAAATAAAATAAATATTAAATGCTTTTAAAATTTAAAAAAAAACTTTTAATTTATTTGAAATGCTTTTAAAACTTAAAATAAACTTTTAATTTATTGTTACAATAATTTAACAATAAATAAATTAAATATTCATTTAATTTCTACTAAAACTGAATAATTTCGAAGAGTGCAGAAAAATTTGCAACTTTGAAATGTTTATTAATATTGAAGGAGAAAGCATGACACTTAATGTATTCGCAACAAAATTCAACTTGATGTTGCAGCGTTTCCCAAACATGTGGTAAGCTAAACATATGAAGTATTCATACGAGATTTTGTTGCTCGTATATCTAGAAGCAAGATTTTATCGAATTATTTTTTTTTTTTAAATTTCAAGTCATATAATTATTTTTTTTTTAACAAAACTCCTTAGTTTTTATTTCAAAGGGTGATGTCAGTATAAGGAATATTATAACTTTCATTGGTCTTCGACATTAATACATCTAGAGAAATTGACATAGTTTTAAAAATGCAAAAGGTACACAAGCACCTAGCAACTAGCGACTAACTAGCTTATCCAAACAGTGCAACTTGTTGTCTTTATGACGCTTATGAAGTTAAAAGATTTTAGCACTTCGGATCATTAATTTAAATTTTAATCGCATAAATTGACAGATAAACCCATAAAAATAACCTGTAGCATAAATACAGATAAACAACAGATTCAACATGATCTTCAAGCGATCATTAACGATGATCTTAAAGTAAGATTAACTTTTATTGCTGCTTCCACGCTTCAGAAGGTTGCGCATAACTTCACACCCGGATTGAAATCTTTTGTAGGTTTTCGTTTTGTTTTTTTTTTATATATTTTCTTCTGTAGATTGTTATCTCGACTGTTGTTGATTGTTTTGATTCTTTTACCTTTCGACTTTGTTTTAAAGCTTGTTTTCGTATTTTATGCGGTTTATGAGTTAAGTACAATAATTTATAAATTTGTTAATTATAGAAATTTCTGGATTCAATTCAATCTGGTTGAAAGGTTTTAATGAGTTCACCATCAACAGATTTTTAAGTTTATCTTTACGTTGTTATGCTATGATTTAACCGTCATTTAATTGTTATGTGAAATGCTAGAGATCGTCTGGGTTTCTCAAACTTTATTTTCGTTACCTTTATTTGATATAATAAGTATTTCTCAACGATTTTTTATCAATCCTTTAAGATATCTCATTGAAAGTCTTCAATTTTTTTGACAGGAAAATTATAAACATCTACAAACTTTAGCTTTGATAAATGAAAGAACTAGAACTAAACTCCAACAACTTTTAAGAACAACTTCACAATAAAAATGAGCCACCCTTTAATGACAGCAAAAATTAGTAAAAAAGTATTATAAAACCGGAAGATTCAAAAATTTTGTGAATAAATTTATTGTCTAAATATATCTCATCGCCGTTGCGCATACAAAAATTTTTATTTTACCATTTAATAGCCATATGTATGCCCCATCTACTCACCAAATGGTTTATTGATATGTATTTTGGTTCAGAAGTTAGCAAATGTCAAAGTTAGCTGGCTTTGTGAAAATAGTATTGAAATTGTTAAAAAACAAAAATGTTTTTTTTCGTCTCCTGAAAAATTGTTCAAAAACACATAACCTTTTTTGTTTGCGCAACGACGCGAAAGGGCATGCTAGACGGAAAAAAAGTCGAAATCGAATTTTTACATTTAACATATTTAAAACTGTTGAATAATATCCATTGATCTCAGGAATTATTTTTTTATTTACCTGCGCTTTCTACAAAAAATGCAAAAATTCTTGAAAGTTGACCCAAAAAGTGATTTTTTGAAATTTTTGCTTATGAGTTTTCTAGTTATATTTAATTTTTTTTTTAATATTTCCCAGTACCCAAAAGAGTTGAATAAATATAATATCAAAATAAAATATCTTCAAATACCTATCTTTTAAAATGTTCGCGCTATAAAACGGTATCTATCGATATAACTGCGTAAAAAATGAACATTTGGTGAAATGTTTTGGAAAATAAAACAAAGGACCATTTTGTATTTTCAAAACTGTATTTTTTATTTAACCATTATTATGTCTACTCGGAGTTCTTAAAGTGTCAAGGTGCGCAAATGGCCAGTTGCCTTGTTTTTTAACCTGTTTGATGGTCCTAAAAATGCATGTATAAACTAGGACCTGACCGTTTCGTATGATATGTATTGAATTTGAGGTCGACTAGACTGTATATGGTGCTTAAATATTTTCAACACATTACAAAATATTTTTACACTAAAAAAAAAATATTGTAATATATATTAAATAAAAAAAAGATTTTATCTGAGGTTTTTTTTTAAACGCAAAAATTGATAAAATATTTTGTAAAATTAAAAAAAAAGGACCGTTTTATATTTGCAAAAATATATTTTTTATTTAACCAATATTATGTCTTTTTTAAGCTCTAAAAGTGCCAAGGTGCGCAAATGGCCGGTTTCCGTGTTTTATTACCTGTTTGATGGTCATAAAAATGCTATTTATTTACATTTCAAAACCAGGTTTCAACTGTATTTTATAAATGTGATAAGTCGATAGCCTAAGCTGCTAGTGCTTTTAATATTCATTGTAAATTTAATTAATTTAATAACTAGTAAGCAATGATCTTCGACTGGGCCGAAATTAAAATAGCCCCACGACCGAACCAAAGTATATTCAAAGTCAGTTTGTATGAGAGGTAGGCGTGGTTTTCACCCGATTTCGTTGAATTTCATATTCAGAGTGCATATTAAATATCGAAGATCATACGCAAAATTTCAAGTCCATTTATTAATTTTTGTGGAATTCTAAGACATTTTACTTTTTTAATAAAGTCACTTTGTATGGGAGGTAGGCGCGGTTTTCACCCGATTTCGTTGAATTTCATACTTAGAGTGCATATTAAATATCGAAGGTCATACGCAAAATTTCAAGTCCATTTATTAATTTTTGTGGAATTCTAAAACATTTTACCTTTTTAATAAAGTCACTTTGTGTGGGCGAGGTAGGCGTGGTTTTCATCCGATTTGATTCATTTTCCAACTTGACCTTTATTTTTCAGAGAAAAGTTTATTTATCAAAATATTTCATAGCTTTTCTCATTTCTTAGTTATGGACCAAAATATAGTCCACAGGCATGGCAGCTACCACGCCCACTTGTTCAATCCCGCCGAAATTTTGTCCACTTTTTCGAAATTACATACACGACATCTACGTTTAATTTTGTTATAGTAGCTTAACTCATTTCTAAGCTAAAGCGAAAAATGTGATTAAGTTGTATGGCAGCTGCCACGCCCACTTGCTCAATCACGCTAAAATTTTTTCACTTTTTTCAAATTACATACAAGACATCTACGTTTAATTTTGTTACTGTAGCTCAACTCAACTCCGCCTGTTCTCACGAGCAGCCTGTCCAAAGCCAGGATAAAGGAGGATGGTCGCAGGCAACAGGTTCGCCCTATCCTGTGTAAATGAGAAGGGACTACCCAGATCCTGGAGTTGGTCGCCCAATCTGGGTAGTAGGTGCACCGATTGACTTGATCAACGGTAGCGTTGATCAAGGGAATAGCAATAATCCTAAAGAATTTGTTAGCACGGGGATAGTCATTACTCTCGACAGACGTATTGTTGCAAGTCCCCACTGATACATTTTGCATTCGTCTCCTGGATAGTCTTATAAGTCTTAGACTTATAAGGCTGGTATAAACGTTGTAATCAAGAGGTGTTTTATTGGGTACTCCGAGTGTGAAAAGTTAAACTTAGTAGCCTCGGAGTGCCGGTTTGAAAAGATGGTGATATTGGGTGCTGCGAGTGACTGGGTGTTCATTTGGCGGCCTGTAGTACTAGATTAACAAGGTGTCCCAAGGTGTGATTGATAAGGTGTATCAAGGAGTGTCATATTGAGTACTCCGAGTGTGAAAAGTTTATCTTAGTAGCCTCGGAGTACAAGATTGATGAGGTGTCAAGAAGTGTCATGAGTACTCCGAATGTGAAAAGTAATATCTTAGTAGCCTCGGAGTACAAGAGTGACGGGTGTATGAGTTAACTAGTGCTGCAGGTGGCTAGGTGTTCATCCCGGTAGTCTCGAGTACCAGTATTGAAATGGAGTATATAGTGGTGACCTTGTATCACACACAGTCAAATGCGATGTGGTCTACGCTGTAGCACGTCCAAATAGTGGTGGCTTTTTCCTTCACAGTCAAGTGTGATGAATGCAAATGTGTTGGTGTTGTGATAAATGCGTGTCGGGGAAAATCCTTTAGCCCAGGAGACTATCGTGGGCTGGCCCTTCGGGGAGTATCGTGCTGGCTGTGGTAGTTCAATGTCGCGAACAGGTCTGTGGATCGGCGTGGAGTTGCGCTATACAACCGGGTGGCAATGCCCTACATTGCAAGAGATGTTAGATGGGTCTCGATTTCCACCAATAAATGTGGATGATGACCCAACTAATCATCCATAATTGGTACTGTTGCGTTCCAGCATTGGTGCTATCCATACAGTATATTTATTAATTTAAATATACAACTTAAGTATGGTGTGCAACCGGTGTTGAAACTACTATGACAGGGCCTTGGTCGCGTCTGGAGTTATGGAAGTGACGCCTAGGAGAGGTATGACGGACGTCCTAGATTCATTAGCATGGCACTGACGTCCTGAAGATTTATCTCCTAGGCATCAATTCCATGAACCTCGACCCCATTGCCATGGGGCAACGTGGAATAAGGCCTATACGGCAGGTGTCTGCGTTACTCAAAATGGAATTTCCTTCTGTAGCTCAACTCATTTCCAAGATATAGCGAAGAATGTGATTATGCTGTATGGCAGCTGCCACGCCCCCTTGTCCAAAATTTCTGAAATAGATTTTTTTGTATTTTCCTATACCTAAAACATCGAAAACTACCAAAAAAATCCACAAAATAATATTTTCCGTCTAACTTGTATGAATCGCATCACTGTGCGACGTTATTAAGTTTAAAACATTTTGTTACTTTTGTTTGGCGTAGTACATTAAAAAAAAAAATAACTTAAAACATATAAGATTCAAAAATTTATCTCACAGTGAAAAGAAACTACATTAAAAAAATTAAATAAAAATAGCTTAACACTAAATTGACCCAAGTTTGGCATAATTTACGGCTTGCAACATAGACGAACCTATTCATTATGCCTGGAATGTGGTTAAGATTACACTGTCAACACAAAAAAAATAACAAGGTTCCGACAATGGATTCTGGTAGAGGGGACAAAAAACCAATACACGTGTATCGGCGTTTTCAAAGTTTACGTATGAGTCTTATTTTAGGGGGAGATTTAATTTTCCCCTTTTTTTAATGTTATCCTTACATTTTGGGTATACACAGAAAATAAAAGAATTGATTTATTACCTAAACTAGTTTAGCTAATGTGAAAGTTTCTATTTCACCTAATCTTTTCAACAACTTTTCTACTTACACAGTTAATATAAGAATCATGCATTAGGTAATTCACCTAATTAAAATTAGTTAATTCAACTAAAATTTTGCTTATTAAATCATCTAATTCTTCTAGTTATTTTACCTAATGCAAGTTGTCGATTTGTTCGTACACTAGGGAAATAACGCATATTAGCATTATCCACGCCTCAGTATAAATTTTATATAAATATTTACGTGGATAAATCAAATGGTTTCCTTACAACTTGTTTTTTTCCCGTATTTGAATTTTATAGGAGCACAGCGCTCTCCTATAAAAAACATAAATAAAAACAAAGTGAGAAAATTTTACAAAAAGTAAAGTCTAACGCGAGAATTGAACTCGGGCCGCTTGCGTTATAGTCAGACGCTTTACAGCTGTGCTGTTACGCCGTTTGATAACTTATGTACAAAATGTATATAAAAAGATGAGGTCCACAACTCTGAAATTATGGGCATCTACAGCAATTTGATTAATTGGTATGTAGCGTAAATTCCTGCATTGGAAGTTTGGCTCAATAGATAAGGCGTTGGTTGTTGAAATCTTGAGATCACAGGTTCGAATCTCAGCGGTGGCAAAGAAATTTTTCAGTCATTTATACAATGTATATATCTCTCTCATTCTATCTACTATAAAACAAATCTTTCTTCTCTATCATGTGACGAAATGAAGTGAAGTCACCTAAGGAAAGTTTCACTTCAAAATAGAAATTGAAAAACAAAAAACATATTTTTTGCATATTTTTTGCACGGCATTCCCACTCTTAAGTGGGAATGCTATCTAAATAATTAGATGATTTTTCTACACTTAGTAGGTGGCTTGCCTAATCTGAAGTGGTCATAGTTTAAAAAAAATTAGCTTATTCTTCTAATAAATTATGTGTCTTATCTATTTTATGGTTGAAGGTACACCTAAATATTTAGGTTTTTTTAGCTACTCTCGCAGTTAAACTACCCAATATAATTGCATATAATTAACATTTAGAAATTGGTAGCGCACCTAATCAAATTCGTTGACTGAAAATCACCGGATTACTTTAGCTGAATTGACTACATTTTTAGGTAAAAGTTCTACTCTTTTTTTTCTGTGTAGGATGTATTCTAAAGATTTATGTAAAATACTACGAGCAATATTTTTGTGGAACATTTTAATCCCCTAATTTCTCAATTTATTGGTATTTTTTTACCCTTTTGTGATAAAAGGCAAAAAAGACCCATCAAACAAGGATATAATGGGTTAAAATGTTCCACAAAAAAATTTATTATAAAACTTTATTATAAGTCTTTGAATACATCAAAGCTAAAAATTCAACTTAAATGCCAGAAATAAGTCAAAACTTAAAATGTGTTAAAGGGTTAATATCGTACTTATTCAGAATTGATGATAAAATGCCGCACAAAACTTGGTTTTAGGGGGTTACTTTCTTTGAAAAAAATTGTTTACTCATTTGGCACATCATACTTAGCAATAGCAACGAACCTAATCCGATGCATTTTGGCTGATAAGATCCATTAGGTTCAAACAAAAACTATGAAAAGCAAAATTCAAACAAAAATTAATTTTAATCCCCTCCTCCGGTTCCCATTATTTTCTTCTACCAAAACTTGTTACCATATGCGCCATATACTTGTTGTTTTGTTCACAATTTTGAGCGTTTTTAAAATTAAAAGCATCTTTTAAAACTATTGAAAAACAACCTTATTTATAAAATCATAATTTTACTTGTTTAAATGTAAATTTAGTAAAAAAGCAAATTCTTTTGCGACCACTGCATATAAAATTTGGTGCGGTAAAAAACTTTATTAAATCTTTGGACACAAATGGATCAGTATTCAATTTTCTGAACATATTGTTTCCTAAACTTAGCGAACTAAAGATGGTATGATTCAAACTTTACTTTTTGTCATTGGTTAAATACCAAATAAATATAAAAACTTGTATTTTTTCATTACAATAGGTGTGTCCTGATATAAAAATGCTTATGTACGACGGTGAATTTGACCAAATGCTCTCACCAATGAGCTCGCCGCATGGAAAAGCATTAAAGAAGTCATTAGCAATTTCCTTGGCAAAAATCGTTCCCCTACTGCTGAATATACGTCGGAACATTTTAACCCATTATATCCTTGTTTTAAATGGTTAAAATGTTGCACAAAAATATTGCTCGTAGTATTTTTCATAAATCCACAGAATACATCCTATACCCAAAATGTAAGAATAACATGATTTCCTATGCCGATTCATGATAAGAAAGTTGAAAAAGGGGGAAAATTAAAACCCCCTTAAAATAAGACTCATACATAAACTTTCAAAACGGCGATGAACGAGTATTGTTTTTTTGTCCCCTCTACCAGAATCCATTGTCGGAACCTTGTTATTTTTTTTCGTGTTGAACAGTGTAATTGGCCTTACCTATAAAATAAATAAAAAAGAAAAATAAATAACTGGTCATTTCAGCCCTTGAAAGGACTTTGACCTAGCTTCATATGATCAATTGTGTTGTGCGTGTTTATTAAGTTTGTACACAATTGACCGAGAAACGGACCTACAGGCTTAACGCCGACTCCGAACGGCGCTGAACGAAATGTTCTTATTCTCAAGAAGCTTTACATGGCATTTTGAATACTCTCTGAGGTTTGCCATTGTCTGCAGAGAGGTGGCGGCCATACAGAATAATCATTTTAACCCAACGCCGTATATATGGGGGGATTCTGGGGGTTCAAACCCCCCCTTAGCAATCCAGAATATTTTTCTATAATAAATAAAAACGCAAATATAACAAAATATTTAATTTTGCCATATTATGTGTGAAGATAAATTGCAAATTGTGTATTATTAACTGCTTATTTTTGTTAACAGATATTAAGTAAAATATAATATAATATATAATTTTATTTTGCTTCAGAAATCCCAACTTCCCCCCTTATGAAATATCTATCTACGGCGTTGGGGAAAACATTCTTTAATTTTTTTTTAATTATAATGTTTTGGCAAATTTTAAAAGCTCAACCCATTTTAGGCCGATAGAGTAAAATATGGACACACAATTCAGTACTGTATATCTTAATACAAACGCCGTTAAAAAAAAATAAGCCAAGATCGATAGTACCTCCTCTTTCCAATTAGAATCAGCCGAGGATCTCGTGGAAAAATATATGATTATTTTGACTTCCCATTTCATCGTGTCTTTGATCATTATATACGCGTAACGTTATCGATATTTATGCGAGAAAAAGAAAAATTAAAGTTCGCAGCTGACATGTTGCTGCCGCCATTTTGTTTTTAAAAAAATATTCCTACTTGATAGGTAAAAATATATGATTGTTGCGAGAAGCGTCGGAGAAAATTGGAATATTTTCGAAAAAATGATCACAACTTTTTCCTACAAAACCGTCGGCTACCGTCTTATCACGTAATTTGAAAGAGAAGGTTTTAAACTATCGATACTGGCTTATTTAATACCTACGGCGTTAAGATTGTAAATTACAGCGCAGAAAGCTTTCTGCAAATTTTTTATTTTTTTAAGACCAAAAGTCAAAAGTTCATTAAATTGTTTACACAGCAAAATGCGCTAGAAAACTTCTTATATTTTATAAAGCGCTCGAATCGGGTTTTATTGGATAATATCTTGAAATCCAATACTTAATAATACCTTAAATTTAAACTTGAAAAAACTCTCCCCTATTGCTACACAGCAAATAAATTATGAATCATATCATTCATCTAGGTTTTCTACATTTTTATGTGTCCAAATGTTGCATTCCTATCCCTCTATCTCTAGAAAGTAAATGTACGAGAACCTAAAAAATAAAAAGAAAAAATTTTGTTTATGCACCCACGAGCGTGTGCACAAATGAGACGATTGAGCCAATTCAATCATCTCATTTCAATGAATAGCAAAGATAAAAGAGGAGACGCAATATAGCACCCATATGAGTTGCAGCAACTTTTTTAGGTTCAATAAAAACATATGAACCCATGAGGAAAATAATACGCTCGGATTATATATGGTCCTACTATTTTGGGTTTTCAGAACTTCTTGGACGAAAATCGATGATTATTTAACAAATTGATTCAAATGGAATTATCACATACAAAAAGGCTAGAGAGCCCTTAAAAGTTCCAAAGAACCAACTTTATAAATATAATATTCTGGTGGCCATAGAAGCATCGATATATATCATAAGAGTCAATAGAATGTATAAAACTTCCAATTACTTATTTTAGAGATAAGGTATCTCTACTCTACGCTGCTTTTATATTCACATGTGTGGCTCACGAACTATCTCATGAGTATCAAAAGTCTCAAACGCGTTCTCGTCTATGAGCGCGTACGTTTTGTTAGGTACACGGAACGAGATCTAATTTCTTAAAGTCTCAACGAACAGGTATGCGCTCGAAGAAAAGAGTGATAAAATTGTTTATAAGGTACGCGTTCGCAAATCGGGATTTTTCGAATAGTTCGCTCATAAAGGTAGGCGACCGGACTGACTGCTGTTAACAGGAGTTAAAAGTCCCTTAAAAATAAAACAGATGGCGCCACAATCACAAATCCTATGTGACGTTTGTGTTAACTACCATCTTTCACTAAAACGCATTAACATTTTCAGACTGATATGTCATTCAGTTCTGTTTTGACACCCATCGTAAGCAAGCAACTCTGAAGAGAACATAGTCGTGGAGATCGTTTTTGGGATAGACATGGTATCGTCCATATCGATTACCTTGAAAGGGCAAAACGATCACCGACGCAGAGCTTTTGGATCGATTCGACATCGAGTGTATGTTTGTGGATGAGGATTTGAATTGAATTAGAATTAAATGAAGTGTTCTTGATCATCACTTCTTTCCCACTTATCTATCAACCCATTTTCGATCCAAAGCTGAATTGACTAAATAAGTATAGCATCTGAAATCCTTGGTTCGGAGCTAAAAAAGAAGCAATTCAACTTTTTTGTTGTTCTTTTTTTTCTTTTTTTATGAATGTTATTAACGTTTTTTTGACTCTACATGATTATACCTTCGCGAAAGGTATCAAATGGAATAAGATTTCAAATAACATCATTTTAATAATTAACATGGTTTCATAATCAAAGAAGTTATGTAGAAGAGAATGAGTCTAAAATAATGCTAGATTGAGAATTAAAATAATACTAGATTGTTTATAGTCAAAATTCTTATTAAAAATGGAGAAAAACTTAAGAAAAATATGTATTTAAAATAGACAAGCAACGAAATAAAATAAGTCTTTAAAAAATTTCCTTTTGGTAAAGTTTGCTCTTAACCGTCATACCCGCAAGGTTGAAATAATGGGGGGAAAAACATAAAGAGTACATCAGAAACAGTGGCGGATCTAGGAATCGCCAAAGGGGGGGGCTGAAACTATACTTTTGTATGCCAAAGGGGGACTAAAACGTCTTTTTGGACTTTTTTCATTTTTTTTCATACAAAAAATTCTCCAAGGGGGGCTTTACCTTTCAGCCCGTATGTAGATCCGCCACTGATCAGAAAAGTGAAAAAAAGTTAGGCTGTTAGTTTTGCAAAGTGGCAGATAGTTTAAAAATATATATTTTTCATCAAAAACCTACATTTCATAAAAAAAAATTGTATATAAAAATAAATACAATGAGCGTCAAAACAAAGTGTACACCATATGTTTTAATACTTTTTACTCTATTTCGATATTTTAAAAAGCAATTTTATAAAAAATTTTAGTATTTTTAGAATTAATTATTTATGGTCTTATTATATACTAACTAAAAATATAAATTATTTTACAACAAATGTTCACATAATTCAAAATCGAAAAATACTCCATTTTCTTCGAGTCAATATAAAGTGTACACTTAAAGTTGTAAATAAGAAAAAAGTCTTCAGTCCAATTATTTGTTTTAATAATTTTTTGTTTTCCTCGTGCTAAAATGGCAACTTTCAACAGTCTTGGCATTGATTCCACGAATTTCGTTGTTGATTTTGATGAAATTGTCTGCCTTTCTTCAAGTTAAACGGCTTTCAGGGAGTCCTAGCTGGATATCGTCCTCTTTCTTATATGTCTATTCAGATGTTCCCACAAATGTTCTATCTGGTTGAGGTCCGGTGATTGTGGTGGGTTATCCAGCTATTTTGGAGTTTTGCACATCAACCATTCCTTCACTACATTGGCTGTATGTTTCGAATCGTTGTCCTGCTGAAACATCTACAAGCGATCCAGTCCTAATTAGTTAACACTGGCTGGCAAATGTTCTTTTAAAATATTAAAGAAATCGAATTTATTCATTGTACTGTCAAGAAACTTTTAATTTCTACTCCGTTTGCCGTCATACACTCGCACACAATCACCGAGTCCCCACCATGCTTTATTGTTGATGTAATATTTTGCTTCTTGAACATCTGAGTTTTGCTTCACAATATTTTTTGTAGATTTTTTCTTTCCAAAAATTTCGAATATGCTTTCATCACTAAAAACTATGTTTTTCCAAAATGAAATTTCATGATTTTCATACTTTTTAACAAAATCCATGCGTAACCTTTGATTTTTCCTTAATATAAACGGCTTTTTTCGAGTGACTCTTTCAAATAGACCATTTGCATTTAATGCACGTCTTATTGTACTGGTACTAACGTTGGTTCCTGATGATATGAAAAAATCATCCGCTATTTTCACTGCGCTTGTAGTTAGATATTTTCACACTATTCTCAATACTGATCGTATTGCGGTTTCACAGAGTTGTTTTGGTCTGTCAGCACATGGTCGATTTTCTAGTGCTGCAAATTTTTTGTATTTGTCAATGATTTTCTTGATGGTATTATGATCTCTATCAAAAATTGAAGCTATTTCGCGAAGTGATTTTCCTGCTTTGGAATGGAATGTAATTGTATGACCAATTCCCGTGATTCAATAGAAGTGTTACTACGCATTTTAAAAAAGTTTTCTTACAACTTACTTACTCACTTTACCAAAGGCGAATGATGCAGAAACATTTACTAACATCATAATTAACCAATTTGAGAGAGATACCGACATATTTGTTAAAAATATTTCAATTTGCTAAGCTTACTATGCACTTTGCACTATGCACTATACACTTTGTTTTGACGCGATATATATGGACTATTTTTGTTTTATTAAATATTTTGTTGTTGTGGTGAATTGTTTGTAAGACTTTATGCTTATATTAAAAGAGACTTTGATAAGGATTCAAAACATAATAAATTTTGGGACTAATCACAGTATCGAAGACTTATATGTGGTATAACTCGTGTACAAAACAAGTGTACACTTTGTTTTGACGCTCACTGTATATTGTATTGATAAAATCAATAGCTGTCTTGGAGCATTTTTCTGGGTTAGAGGGTTAAGTAAAAAAGTTAACTAAAAATATTATATTTTTGTCAAATATTGATGATTTTTTTCATGTTAGAGTATTAAACATTTCTAAATTTTTTTTTATTTGTTTTTTTTTTTATTTTTTTTATTCTAGATACAGTGAGCGAATAAAATATAGCACTTTATCAATTTGCGGCCATTTAATAACAAAAACAAAAAAAAATAACAAACATTGAAGCTGAACTTATTTTTGTGATCAACTAGCAAATGTTTACAAATTTTTTGAGCAACATAACGGTACCGAAAATGATAAACCGGTTTTTAAACGAAAGAGAACAAAAATTCACTGCGAAGAAAATATAGCTTTTTTCTAATAATACGCGATCAGTTGCATTTTAGACGTCAATAAGCGGTGATCTTTATTCTTCTGAGTAATGTAGAATGTGTCATTGATATAATAGAGTAATGCGTTTTGAATATTAAGCCGAAAATGGGTCGTGGAAAAAAATTATCCATAGCAGAAATACAAGTGATTCAAAATCTTTACGACAAAAATTTTAAAGTGGCTAAAATAGCAAAAAACTTGAATAGAAGTAAAAAAGTGATTATGAATTTCCTAAAAGATCCGAAAAATTATGGTAAAGCACACAGTCCAGGACGCCCTCGCGCTATAAGTGAAAGAGAAAACGTGCTATTTTACGAACAGCTTCAAACTCGAGCTTGACTGCGCGCCAAATTGCTGCTCAGGCTGGTGTCCAAACAAATGTTCGTAATGTTCAGATACTCCTTAAAAGATCTGATGTGATTAAGCATAAGAAGTTGATGAAGAAGCCCCCCTTAACAGAATCACACAAGACAGCCAGATTGAATTTTGCGGAGAGGCACATTACTTGGAAGAAAAAATGGCGTCGAGTGTTATTCACCGATGAAAAAAAGTTCAACTTAGATGGTCCAGATGGCTGGCAGTTTTATTATATTGACCTTCGAAAAGAAGAAAAAATCCTTAGCCGACGACAGTTCGGTGGAGGAAGTGTCATGATTTGGGCCGGAATAGGGTACCCCGGTAAGACCGAAATAAAATTTGTACCGAAAAAAATGAAAGGCATCGACTATATTAAACTAATTGGCAATGAAATTACTCAACGTACACACAGTATCGTTGATCAACCGATGATTTTTCAACAGGATAATGCGACAGTGCACACTACCAAAGTTGTTAAAAAATTCTTCAGTGAACACAATCGCCTTGATTCTTGTTGTCACCTCACCTAAGTGAGTGTGACGTGTCTCACTGTGACGCTAAATTCGTACTCTTGTTCTCACCTCACCTAAATGAGTGTGACTTGTTTCACTGTGACAAAAATTCGTATTCTTGTTGTCACTTGTCGTTGAATTTAAGTGACATTTTACTCGCGTAAATTTTTTAAGTGAGAACCAAAAAGGTATGTTATAAAATATATTTAATTTTGGTTTTATTTATGAAATTAACTTGAAATACCATAGATTTATTTCCGTTTAGAGTGAAGATAACCACAAGAAAGCAATTTGAGGCGATGGTGAGTTTTATGGCAAAAAATTCATCTATCGATAAAGGCCTTAAATATACAGAAAACGGCAAAACGGCTTCCGATGGAAAGTGGCAAAAATTGGCCACTAAAATAAATAGCTTGGGTCCGACTATAAGAAAGGAGGCAGGATGGTAAAAAGTAAGTAATACAGTCGTGCATATGAAGACGACGATTTAATTGTACAATTTTATTTGGTTTAGGTTTGGAATGACTACAAGCTCAATCTAAGAAAGAAGTTGAGGCACAACAAGAAAGAGTAAAACTCTACCGGTGGCGGCCATTTCCGTTTGGCTCACCTGGACGCCCTAGAAGAAGTCTAAAAAATTTTTTGTCTTTGCATAAAGTCGCGCAGTGCGATGCGCCAACATATGGCGTTGATGATGAGGTGGAATTACGCTCCATCCGGTAACTTCAACGGGTTAGAGGCGTCCCTTAGCTTTAATCTTTTTAATTTTAAATTCGCACCATCATTGCTGTCTTCACTATTAGCATCCGAAAACCAGAACTCGAATGAACTCATGTTAATTTTAATAAATAATACTTAAATAATTGCTTTTTATTTTTTTTTTACTTTAAAATTGATATTGATGCTAAAAAAATAAAAAGTCGACGCAATAAACACGACTTGCGATTTCATTTCCACATGTTCCTCACGCTCACTTCACATGACAACTAGAATACCACAATTCAAGTGACGTGAGACGAGTGTGAGACTACTCACATATGTGAGGTGACAATAAGAATCAAGCCGAATGTGAACACTTTAGAATGGCCAGCGAGATCGCCGGATTTAAATATTATAGAAAACTGTTGGGGCTGCTTAGCGCGAGGTGTATACAGTGAAAACCGTCAATATGCTAATGTCCAAGAATTGAAGACAAGTATTTTAGAGGAATGGGAGCGTTTGCCCCAAAAGCTCATAAAAAAACTATTCAAATCTCTTCCAAAACGAATGATGGATGTCATAAAACAAAATGGAAAATCAACCAAGTATTAAACAATAAAAAAGGAGTATTTTTAAAGTAATTTTTTTATTTTCTGCGGAGTTCAGTATAAAAATGCTATCTTTTTTCACAGTGGAAATGAACTAAAGTCGATTTTTTTTTAATTACCTTAACAATCAAATTTTAAGTGCTAACTGTAGTTTGTACCCTTTAAATTACTTCATTTCTTATACATATATATTTAACTTTTAATGTTAATCGCAACAAATATTTAAAAAATTAAAAGTGTTATTTTTTATTCGTGCACTGTATAATCCAAATAGTTAAACTCCATCCGACAAAAAACTTTAAAAAAATGTGTATCGGACTGTTAAGTTATAAACATTTTTTTTTTTTGTGTTGCAATTATGTCAGAAGACCTAAATTAATCATGAAAAAAGTCGCTTCTAGTAATGTTTTTATCATGTTAAATCGTATCAAATCGGCGGCGTGGCGCAGTGGGTAGAGTGCGTGACCCTTACGCCAAAGAACCCTGGCTCAATTTCCATCTGAGACAGAAAGTTTTTTCAATTTCTTAATTAAAATTAATCCTCAATTTGAATTAATTTTTCTGTTCGGCCGTCACCTCTCTGCAGAAAATGTCAAACCTTAGAGAGTAAATAATGCCATGTAAAGCTTCTTGAGAACATGTACATTAGCCGTTCGGAGTCGGCATAAAAGAAGTAGGTCCAGTTCTCGATCACTTATGTACAAACATTCAATAACACGCAGAACACAATTTGATCATAAGAAGTTCGGTCAAAGTCCCTTTAAAGGCTGAAATGGCCAGTTCATTTTTTTATTTTATAAATCGTGTCAACTCGTGTGAGTTTTCTTAAACAAATCAAGTGATTTATTTTAATTTTTTTTCAAAAATTTTCCGGAACACTGGAAGTGTCTTCGGCGTGCCCATTGTTCCATGGAGCACGGTTTGAGAAACAAGGTAGTGTTAAAATTATTATTATTATGTTCCAAATAATCCAAACTCTTACAACACATACATACATACCTAAGCGGCGTCTCCGATTCGTCATAACAACTGCCGCCATCCATGTCAATGTCGGAGCCGCTGCCACATGACATTCTCGAATCAGAATCGACATCCACGTGTATCTCCTGCTCAACATCATCGCGATCATCGTCTTCATGAGTGGACGACATATTGATGAGTGGCGCCAATTTGAAACGTGTTGGCAATAGTGTTGATATACTAAGTGACAGTGTTGCCAGCTGACAATTTCTGGATGAATGGAACTCAAGAATAAAATAATGTTTGTTCCTCTTGATATTCAAAAATAAAAAAAAACACAGTCACAATCAGAAAGGATGAAATCAATTTAAGCGTATTTAAGATTGCATTGATTGAAGCTGTTTTGCGCTTAACTGACAGCTGTCAAATTGACAATTTGCAATAATTTTTTTTAATTTTTTGCGAATTTGTGCACTTTTTTCGAACGCTTCAATTATAATTACAGTTCAATTAATCAAATCAAATGTCAAAAAAATACCGACGAACAGTTAACGTGTCAGAAATCACGTTGATTTTGTTGTTGGTTTTGTTGTTAAGAGCGATGATTTTATGTATGAACAGCTATAATTTTTGGGCTCGCGCACTCAATGAACGAACGAACTCTTCAAATTGAGGTGTCAACGGCAACTAAACGCAACTTACCCGTCTGGCCAGCGGCAATCTTGTTATGAGCCATGGTAGCAGCAACAACAACAATAACAACAACAACCACTAGCGCCAGCAATAAACAAGCTTCCACTTAGTCAGTCTCGGCTTAAACAGCGGCCCAGCAGGGGTTAGCTGGTGGTGATGGTGGTGGTTGATGGTGGATGGATATGTAAACCTGTTATGTTGCTTCTTTCCTCTGGCTGGTGCTTGAATGCAACACGCTACAAACACTGAGCATTACCTACCTTAATAATGGCTCTCAAGCTCCGCCTACTTTGCGCTTTTTATCTCTTTCACGAAGCGAAAACTGGTTTTTGTTGGCACTGCGTGCAACTTGGCCTAAACTGTGCACTTGGCAGCACTGTTTTCCCCACACACACTCGAATGCTTGTCATGTTTCGGGGCGTGGCTTGATTGCTTTGTCTGGTACACTGATTGGGTAGCTCGCATGCGCCCTGATCAACGCTCAATTTATGCTGGGTCACGTGAGGGTTGTTGGCCTGGTAACAAGTGTTGCTGCAATGTCTTTTAGCGGAGGGGGTGAGGAAATCTACGACGACATTTTAAATGGAAAACGTTTTGCTTTTGGGGTTTTTATGCCATATGCCCAGTTTTGTTGTTTTATTTCGGTAATTTTTTGTTTTTTTTTTTTATTTTTTTTTTGTTCAGCTCAGCTTAATTCTAGCAAAAGTGCAATAGTGGCAGATTAATAGATGAAGTTGGAAAAAGTCTTCAACAACTGACGACGACGACGTTAGCTTTGCTATAAGTAAGAGGGTGGGGTCTGAGCTTCGAGAATTGGTTTTTTCGATAATTGGTTTTCTCAGAGCGTTTTGTTGATTATTTTTTTTTTTATTTTTTTGTGCTTGGCCAACATAAATATTTCTGCTAACAACATCATTAGTTGGTTTGTCATTTTTTTAACCGAATAAGAGTCACACCCAGCTCTAAGCATCTCCCACTCTTTCATTCAATTATTAATAAAAGTCACGAAAAAGTTATCGTGAATTATAAGAAATCGCTTAAATGTTTATTTTCTCTCATTTTAATGTGTTTTCTTTTAATGTGCTTTGTTGTTGCTCTCCCCTTCTCCTGCTCTACAGCACGTGTCTTTGGAGTGAGATCTTTATTAGTTAACTGCTCGTGTAAATGGTTTTTTTTTCTTTCGTTTCCTTGCTTCGTTTTCGTATCGCCTCGTTTGGCATTTATTTGATATGGCGAAATGAAAATGGAAATTTTTTCCTTTTATTGGCGCTTTAGTGCACTACACTGAGTGGTGGTGGTAAGGGTGAAGGTAGGTGAATATCGCTGTTCAGTGGGTGTGCTAGTTGTTTATTAATTGACAGCTTTATTGCAGGTGCCATTAAGATTGCTTTTTGTTGTTGTTGTTGTTTTTATGTTGTATTCAATGCAGTCATTGTTATTCAATTGCTTATTCTTACATTTTCAATTGCGATAATAGTTTTTTATTCCCTTTCCATCTCTCTCTTTCTCACTACCCGACACTGGCAGCCTGGCATGGATTTTGAAGGCAGAGAGTATTTATTATTATTAGCGTAGATAACTCGCACAATTATACTGGGAGTAGAATTATTACCGTTACTGTTATAAGGTAGATTATATAAAATTACAGTTATTTTCATTTGTGTAATTACGAAAGAATTTACTACTTAATTGGAATGTATATTTTAGTTCTTCTTCTTAATTTAAATTATTCTCTGATTAGATAGTTGGGTGGGAATAGTTTCGCTATAACAATAAATTCTTGGCAAATCTTATGTGAGAATCGTTTTAATTAACCAACAATCCACAATGAGCTTGTCCTTATTCCTTATATATTAAAAGTTCTTTCTCAGCAATTGAATGTTGAAATATTTCCTGATTCATGCTTATACACCACGCTTACTGCGTGGGGGTATATTAAGTTTGTCACTCTTTTTGTAAAGCCCATAAGTAGGCGTGGTAAGTTCTCAGCACAGAGTAGATTCAACGATGTTTGTCTGTCTGTCCGTCGTCAGGATACAGCCGTCATTTTGAAGCTATCGTTATGAAGTGCATTATATAAGCTTAATATTAATAAAAAAGGAAGATAAAGCAAATGAGCCAAATCGAAAAAAAACACGCCTTCCTCTATACATAGTGACTATAATACCTACATGATCAAATCCCTTTAATTTAAAATCTCTTAAAATTCCACAAAAATCAATCTTAAGCCTAGTTACACTGTGTGTAATTTTTTAAGTCATGGCAAAATAACCATATACGGACACCACTACGTGATAAAAGACTAAAAAAAAAAGACCCGTGTCTCCCAATTTTCCCAAAGTCATGCACTTTTTTGTTTATGGGCCGCCAAAGATTTGGGGCCTCGGTATCATTTTCGCAAAAAAGTGATAATTTTCTCGGGCTCATATCTTGCAAACCGTTCAGAATTTCGATTTACTCTCTGAGGCAAAGTTGTAGCTCTTGTCATAAAGAACAAAAATTGCGAACATATAAAATCAAAAAAACTTCACCTTCCAATGAAATTAAAAAACGGTGTTAAAAATAATTCCCAGGAAGTTTATATGTTCTAGAAATTTGTTTAATGAGATCTTAGGTAAATTTTTGTAGTTAATTGTTTCCTTGAATTTTGAACGGTTTGCTACCTATGGACCTGAACACGGGAAAAAAGGTAAAAAAAAATCTAATTTTTTTAAGTTTTTTGCGATTTTGATCTGGAAGGTGAAGTTTTTTTGATTTTATATGTTCGCAATTTTTGTTCTTTATGACAAGAGCTACAACTTTGCCTCAGAGAGTAAATCGAAATTCTGAACGGCTTGCAAGATATGAGCCCGAGAAAATGATCACTTTTTTGCGAAAATGATACCGAGGCCCCAAATCTTTGGCGGCCCATAAACAAAAAAGTGCAAGACTTTGGGAAAAATTGGGAGACACGGGTCTTTTTTTTTAGTCTTTTATCACGTAGTGGATTTCGTATATGGTTATTTTTTTTCGTGTTGCACTGTGTTATTTTGCACATAAGCTTTAATCTCAAATACGCACTTAACATATGAAATTTGTAAAAATCAGATAAACCCACGCTTTTGACGTCACCAAAATTCTAAAATCTTACCAAATTCCATAAAAAAACTAAACCAAACTCTTGAAATTTTTCATATGAGCATGTATTCCGAAATACACACTCCGTATACGGGAGACGCATTTCTCCCATACAAATTGACGTGAATCCGATTTTGACAAATTCCATGAATTCCACGTTTTGAGTGCTCAAAACCTCTTTTTTAGCTGATGTATAGAAACTCGTGTCGTCCGTGGCGTGGTTGGTTAAAGTGCGTGGCCGCTATGTCAACGAACCTGGAGACCCAGGTTCGAACCCCAACAGCGACAGAAAATTATTTGAATTGAAATAATTTTTCTGTACGGACGCCACCTCTCTGCAGACAATGGCAAACCTCAGAAAGTAATCAAAAATGCCATGTAAAGCTTCTTGAGAACAAGAACATTCTGTTCATCGCCGTTCGGAGTCGGCGTTAAACATGTAGGCCCGGTTCTCGGTCAATTGTGTACAAACTTAATAACACGCACAACACAATTGATCATAAGAAGCTAGGTCAAAGTCCTTTCAAGGGCTGAAATGGCCATTTATTTATTTTTTTTTTATTTTATAGAAACTCGCATTGTCGTGATGAAGGATGAGGGTTGGTTTTCTTCAATTATCCGAAGACTTCCTGCACACAAATGGTTGTAAACTGTTAAATTCAGTGTTTTAATTTATTAAAAATAGAAATCAAAAGTTTTTAGACAATAGTTAACAAAAAGATAAATTGTTCATCTTAACTTCAGCAAGCTGCCAATCCAATAAACACGAAATAACGACCAGCGCGCTTGGGTAGTTTTTCTAACGAGTGAGTGTTAAGGCGATGCCAGATGTCTTGAAACCATATATAACATCTTCCCCTTTTTGTGATGAATGTTGAAAATCCTTTAATCTGTTGAGCAATCATAGTCATAGAGTCTAGCTGGCATCTTCGCATTTCTTTTCGGTCGAGCCTCGGGTGTTCTTAAGGGAGTTGACTCGTTAGGAGTGTTAGAACTATCTAAAATTGAGTTGTTAGGTTCTTCTGGCCTATTTAGTGATGATGTTTCTTTTATGTTCACGCGATCTCTTCTGTAGGGAGTTTTGTTGACATCAACCACATATGATCGACTGGATACTTGGTCTGTTACAACACCTTTAGACCATAGTTTATTAGTATCAGGCCTAATCTGCACTAAAACTTCTTGTCCAATATCAAGATCCGGCAATTCTTTCGTCGACTTGTCATAGTAGTACTTGTCTTTTTTTCTTTTTATCTCAATTTTTTCTGGAACATTTTTTACTACCTTTGGATCAAAGTTACTGGAGATTGCTGGCAAGCCGCATCTTGTTTTTTTACACATCAGTCTTTGTACTGGGCTGCTTCCTATCTTGTTTGGTGTATTTCGCCAATGCAGTAGAGACCACCACATATCCTCGTTCTCTTCGTCAGCTTTCATAATTATCTTTTTTGCAATTTTAACTGCTGACTCTGCTTTACCATTCCCTTGTTGATGATAGGGTGAAGAGGTTATGTGTTTGAAGCCGTATTTTGTTGCAAACTGTTTCATATCAGTACACACAAAATGTGTACCGTTGTCAGAAATTACCTTTTCTGGCACACCGTATCTAGCAAACTGTTCTTTGAGGATACTTATCACTGAGTGAGGAGTCAAATCTGACAATTTGCAGCATTCAAAAAAATCAGAGAAGTGATCCACAATTATAAGCATTTTCTCTTGTTTGCTTTTGTACTTAACAAAGAATATATCCATAGAGACTATTTGCCATGCGTATCTCGGTATATCATGCGAAATCATTGGTAGTTTTTGTTGAGAACTGGAGTATTTTGCACAAGCTGCACATGTTCGAACTTTCTCTTCTATTTGTTGGCACATTCCTGGCCAGAAAATATTCTCCTTTGCAAGTTTAATTGTGTTTTCAACGCCGCTGTGACTAACGTGCACTTTTTCAACCATCGCTTTCTGCAACTTCTTTGAAACTAAAATTCGACCTGATCGAAAAATCAAGCCATCTTGAAGTGTTAGATCGCCTCTAAATTTGAAATAAACTTTTGCTCCGTTTAAGACATCTTTTATGTATCTTGGCCAGCCACACGATACATAATTCATAACGGTTATTAAGGATTCGTCTTCAGCAGTTTCTCGCCGTATCTGCTCAGTACAATCATTGCTTATCTTTACAGCTCCAACCAGCCTTAGCTTACAAATGTTATCAAATACTTTTGGCTCATTAGTTGATGTATTGCGAATAGCATAGATGTTGCTTCTCATCATCTCATTTTTGAAATCATTATCGCTCAAATTCACTGCTGCTCTCGACAAAGTATCAGCAATTACATTTTCTTTGCCACTGACGAACTTTATGTCAAAAGTATATCGTTGTAAAATCATCATCATTAATTGTAGTCTTTTTGGAGCCTTTAACAGAGGTTTTTTAAAAATGTTGATTAATGGCTTATGATCTGTTTTTATTGTGACTTGAGGGTTACCTACCAATAGCTGATCAAATCGTAAACAGGCAAAAACTATTGCGAGCAATTCTTTCTCTATCATCGCATAGTTGCATTCTGCTCTGGTTAGCTGTCTTGAGGCAAAAGCTACCGGCTTCTGGTTTTGGAAAACGGCAACACCTAATCCAATGGAGGATGAGTCGCAATGAACTTCAACTGGTTTTTTTACATTATAATATTGAAGACCCTCAATGTCACATATAATACTTTTCAACTTTCTAAATTCGGAATCAGCATCGCTCGACCACTCCCATGGAGTTTTTTCTAAAAGTAATTTTCGGAGTTCAACATTTTCCATTGTAAGTTTTGGTATGAAACGGCTTAAGTAATTAATCATACCTAAAAATCTCTGTAAATCCCCTTTGTTTTGTGGCACTGGGATATTGACTATAGCCTCGATTTTAGTCGCATCTGGTTTAAGACCTTCATTAGATAAAATATGACCAAAAAACTTAACGAAAGGTTTGCATAGTGTTAACTTACTTTTGTTTAACTTGCAGTTATATATACGACAGCGTTCTAGAAGAGCTCTCAGATTTTTATTGTGATCAATCATAGCCTCCGAAATTGTATTGCATCCATAAACTAACATATCATCAGCCATAATTTCTACACCTTGTAGATCCTGCGTCATTTCATATATTTTCGTTTGAAACAACTCTGGTGATAATGAAACTCCAAAAGGCAATCGCTTCCATCTATATCTTCCGAAAGGAGTCCAAAAAGTTGTAAGCAGGCTGCTGTCTGTATCAAGTTCAAGGTGCCAAAACCCTTTCTTAGAGTCAATGGTCGAAAATACTTTAGCGTTACCTAGCTCTGGTAAAATTTCGTCTATTGTTGTGAATTGCAAGTTAGGTCTTTTCAAAGCCTTATTAAGTGGTATAGGGTCAATACAGATTCGAAATGATTCTGATTTTTGAACAAGCAAAACATTGCTAACCCAATCAGTATGAATGTCCACTTTGGCAACAATACCTTCTTTAACCAAATTATCAAGTTCAGCTTTGAATTTTTCGCGGAAGGCGACTGGAATGCGTCTTGGTTTCTGAATAACTGGTTTAACTGAAGAATCAACTTCTAATCTAACAAGGCCGGGAAGTTTTCCAAAACCTTCAAACACATCTCTGAACTGGTTAACTATTTTTTCTGCATCTAATGTACGACTGTTGACTTCACAATTGACTTTGCCAGAATAAAACTTTGAAGCGGAAACTAGTCGGCAATACTTTATCAACCCCAATGTCAAGCAAGCATTTTCTGAAAGCAAAAACCCATGTTCCACATCTACGACTTGAAATACAATGTTGTAGTTTTTTCCTTTATGACGACATCTAATCAAAACTTTACCCATAACCTTAATCTGAGCTCCACCAAAAGCTTTTAATTTGCAATCAGATGGCTCCAAAGTTGGGCTTTTACCATCCAGCAATTGACTCAAATATCTTATGCCAACAATGCAAACGTCTGCCCCGCTGTCCATGTCACATTCATAGCTCCTCCACTCATTAATAATATTAAATTCTAATTTAGCTTTTGAGCGTGCCTTTATGCCTCTTTTGCTTAGCTTGTCGATCCTCATTTCGGGCTCAGAATCAGTGTCAACCTCAAAATTTGCGCCAACGGAATGCAGTTTGTTAGGCTTATTAGATTTCTTCTTTGAATAGCAGCACTTGGCAAAATGACCCTTTTTCTTGCAAATAGTACATTCTTTATTAAAGGCAGGGCAACTAAAACCTTTGAAGCTGTGTAAGCCACCGCAAAATTTACATATTTTCCTCTCAAAACTCACCTCTTTTGACTTCAATTTGTTTACCGATTTTTCACTTGTCAAAGTATTATACCTTTCTTCAGTAGATTCGCTTATTTTACATTTTCTAATCACATCATCGAGAGTCAACTTGGCGGGATCTTCTTTTAAAAATGATTTTTTTAGACTTTCATCACTCGTTCCAAAAATTATTCTATCCCGGAGCATCGTTGCCCTTATTGCGCTTTGTTGAATTCCGTCAAAATAGCAATTATCTGCAATTTTACTTAATCTGTGCCAATATTCTTCAAATGACTCTAAATCTAATTGGTTGCATGTATGGAAAGACCATCTTTCGAAAAGGATGTGATTACTAACAGTGACACATGACTCTATCTTTTTGAGCAATACTTCAGCTGAAACTTTATCATCAACACCAATACCAAAATTATTATATTTAAGCTTTGCTTCGTCGCCAACCATTGACCACAAAATATTCACCTTCTTCGATTCATTTTCCGCAGACCATTCCACCATACCTGTTGCCTGAGCGTATGTATTCCAATTAGATTTGAACAATTCAAAATTATCTGTCGGACTTCCACATATTTGCAAAGGCTTTGGGAATGGTATCTGAGCATCACTCTTGCTAATTTTTTCTTGCATGGCGTTTATTTGATGCATCATCGTTTGCAATACTTCCATCTGCGTGCGTAAAAATTCTTGCTGCTGCTCTGCCATATTTGATGAATTTCTATCGTATACTTTTGGCATCAACAAAGTTTTATCAATTTTAATCTGACACCATGTTAAATTCAGTGTTTTAATTTATTAAAAATAGAAATCAAAAGTTTTTAGACAATAGTTAACAAAAAGATAAATTGTTCATCTTAACTTCAGCAAGCTGCCAATCCAATAAACACGAAATAACGACCAGCGCGCTTGGGTAGTTTTTCTAACGAGTGAGTGTTAAGGCGATGCCAGATGTCTTGAAACCATATATAACATAAACCATTCAGCATAAACAGTTCTCCGTTGCTCAAGTGGTACAGTTGCGACATGACCGGTTTTTCTGAATAAAAGTTGCGACCATTTGTGCTCCGTTCGCGGACATACATGTCGCTGTATTTTTTCAGCATTTCCTTGCACTCATCGACACGATCCTGTTTTTGAGCAACCGTCAAATTATGGGGTATCCAACGGGAATAAATCTACCTGACGCCTCATGCTCATGTAAAATCGAATATCAACTAGTCCCACTAAAGTCCAAGTATGACTCCATCTCACGGTATGTCACATATCAATGCTTAGTGTTGCCGAGGCACAAGACTTAAAATAATGACCTTCGTATCTATTCGTTGACTTGATATTTTACAAACATGCTTTGATATCTAAAATGTACAATAAAATTTGGAAATATTTAACAAAAACCCACTTGTCCCCAATACAAATTGACGTTATCAAAATAAGAGAACCTTCAATACTTCGGATTTAATATATTACAGACGAGTGTGGGGTATCTTAACTTCAGCCAAACCGAAAATAATTCATTCTCAAGCGGTCAGTCTAAATTTTTGTGCGTGCGAAACTGATTCTTTATTTTTCCTTTTCTTTTATTATCTAGATTATCCTCAAAACATTTGAATTCGACACTATTTCGATTGCTGAGATATACACATGCAGCCATGGTATAGCGAAATATTGGATTTTTGGATATTTTAATGCAAGAACTCATATTAAAATCCTAGCTTCAGAAAATAAAAAAAAATGAATAGAACTTTTCTATTTTCTTCGCATTGGATCTATAAGCTTTCGTAGGCACAGTTTTGGTGGGATCCGGAAATATCACAATTGTAAAGACATATGTTATAAAAATAAAAAATATTTTTAGGTTGTAACAAAGGTATGGCCAATTTTATGGGTGTTTTCCAACTTATTTTGTTATTTTTAACTTTGAACCAAGGATTTCAGATGTTATACCCATTCAGTCAAGTCTGCCTTGGTTCGAAAATGAGGTGATAGATTAGTGGGAGGGAAGGGGCGATCAAGTGAAACATGTGTATAATGTTCGAAGCGTGGTGAAGAGCCGTAGAAATATGTGAATTTGAATGTGAGGCAAGTGTTATGCCTTTACCTCAGTCAATTCAAGTTATAAGGCAATCTCCATCCACAAACTTCTCTTCCACCAACTACGACTTCGAGTCGTAAATATTGATGAATTTTCAATTTCAGTTGATTGCAACTGAGAAAAGAAAATTGCAAATGTGAAAGGTTAAAGCGTAGTATAATGGCCTGGCTGGGACTCGAACCCGGGACCTCTGGCAGTCGAGCACGCTATCTACTCGACTATCAAGGTCGCTCTCTTTTGAGTGGGTGTATCCGCTCAGTTTAAATAGCTTTATTTGTACGAGGGTTGCAATTAATATTTCTGACGTTGGCAGCAGTAAGTTGTAACACTTATTATCTGACGTTTCCATTGGAAATTTTACATTATTGAACATACATTCCTTTAGATCATTTTATCATTTGATTTTGTGATTTGTGTTGTTTAAAGTAACTCGCAAAAATTAATCTCTGTCAAAAAATGGAATTAACTCGTGAACATTTTCGTGTGATTATTTTTCATAGCTCTCGCAGTGGATTATCTAGGCAAGGAGGCACGAACTTAATTCTTTATAGGGCGATAAAGTATCATCCTACAGCACTGTAAAAAACTGATACAACGAATTCTGTCGTGGCCGAACGTCGCTCCAAGACGAATTCCCTGAGAGTCGTCCAAAATCGGTTTCAGTACCACAAAACATCGATGCTGTGTGTGAAATGATAAAGCAACATCGTCATTTAACATATAGCGAGATTAGGGCATCGGTGGGTACTAGTATGACAAGCATCAATAAGATATTGTATGATCATTTGACCGTCAAAAACATTTTTTCGGTTTATAACCTGCATTATCTGACAAATGATAAAAAAAGGTTCGTTTGTCAGATAATGCAGATAAAGTTTGGTGCAAGAATATTAAAAAAAAAATACGACCATAGTGTATCAAAGGCTTCTATCACATCTATATATGTGACAAATCAGGGATTTATATATATGCGTCCGAAACAAAACAGCAATCGATTGTATCGATCTTTCAAAACGAGTTAAGGCCAAAAAAGTTTTTCACGGAAGAAACATATCAAAGCAAATAGTTACAAATACATGAAAGTATTACTGGTTACTGGTTTCAACCGGTTATACTTTTTTTAAATATTCGAAAATCCTGTTTTAAAAAATCTTCATTTATAGGTTATTTGAGAACCCGGTTTTTAGATTTTGTCGAATAATTAACAACATCAGCTGGACCTGATAAATGTCATCCGAGAACAAAGTTGACGCTAATTTTTCTGAGTCTCATTTTTTAAAAATATGGTCCGATGACTCCAGAAGTCCAGCCTTTCCACAAATCGCACCAAACTATGCGATAGCGACGGAAATATGCATACATATATTTCGGATATATGTAAAAATACTGAATTTTTTTCAATCTGAAGGTTTTTCACATGAGGATCAAGCATTATCAATTCGCGCACAGCACAAATGTTTTGTGGCACAACAACAAATTTTGGACGCCCTTCACGAAATTCGTCGGTGAGCGAAGTACGGCCCGCCCATGAATTTTTCGTAAAGATGTCACATTATTTAGATATGTAGTATGTATTTATGATTTA
This sequence comes from Pherbina coryleti, assembly GCA_943735915.1. Classification (NCBI taxonomy): domain Eukaryota; kingdom Metazoa; phylum Arthropoda; class Insecta; order Diptera; family Sciomyzidae; genus Pherbina; species Pherbina coryleti. Next base: position 94,029,542 of record OX030949.1, read on the forward strand.
AACAAGATTAAAAGAGCAAATTAATAATAATATCAATTTATTATTAATTTAATAATTTTATTTCGTAATTTTATTTAAAGTTTATAAATAATATAGGTTTTTTCAATGAATTAAAATTAACAAATACTTTTCGGATTTTTTTTTTTCGTTAAAAGAAAGATTTATTTAAAAAAATAGTAACCATTACATCATTGAAGGATGGTCCACCGCTAGGTAAAATTTCCTCTCATATTTTTGGAAGCATATGAATTCTTCTTTGGAAGAATACCATGTGTTTTGAGGCTATTTTAATGTGAATACAGTGGGTGACGAACGTTACAACATGTGGTCGAGCATTGTCGATTTTAAAAATAACTTTGTCATATCTTTTTAAGCATCCCGGCCATTTCTTCTTCAATGCTCGACTATGACGTAGCAATTGTTGTCGGTAGCGATATCCCGTGATGGTTTTGTTGGGATAGAGCAGCTCATAATACATAGCATCTAAATGAATGCAATAAATAGAGAGCTTGACCCCATAGATATTCGGCTTTGCCGTTGATGTCGATACATGGTCGGGCTTACTCTACGATTAAAAACGCTTAGGGTTATCGTTTTGCAATTCATTCACTTTTCATCGACAGTCATGATTCGATGAAAAAACTTTTTCTTTTCTGTCTGTAGAGCACTGTCTGCAGAGCAGAACACGTAAAAAGCAGTAACGTGAAAAATAAACGTCCGAGGTCTCTCGTCTTAATATCGTATAGCATCCAATTTTCTTGGTTTCGAAACTTACATGATCAACATCTTTTGAACCACAAGATTAGCTTGCGTTTGGTAAGGATCTTCGTCTTAATCTTCAACATCGAAATCATCTCTGCATCTTGCATCTAAGCGCATCTATGCATCTTGTTTCAACAGAGCATGGTATCTATAGTCTCCACGAGAACTCCGCTGCTGATTTTTTGTTTTTACACTGAAAAAAAAGTTTTAAAATTTACGACAATTGTTATTAATTTGACGAATTTTGTGTTTAAAAATAGATTGCAACAAATTTTGTCAGAGTGAGAGCAAATGTGTTTAAAACTTTTTAAAAACATATGAAAAAAAGGTGAATTATGACACATTTTTTTAACACATTTTGTTTAATTCTAAGCTAACTTTTTTTTCAGTGTAAGAATACAAAAAATTCGCCGCCAATAATACTTATTCTTTTGACACGAAAATTGACACAAGAAAAATTGTATGTTTGCAAGGGTGGTCCTTATTTTTCGACTTTTGAATTATCCTCGGGGCACTTTCTCATTTGATTATAAAAAAAAAAAAAAATAAATAACTGCTCATTTCAGCCCTTGAAAGGACTTTGACCTAACTTCTTATGATCAAATTGTGTTGTGCGTGTTATTAAGTTTGTACACAATTGACCGAGAACCGGACCTACATGCTTTACGCCGACTCCGAACGGCGATGAACGCAATGTTCCCGTTCTCAAGAAGCTTTACATGGCATTTTGATTACTCTCTGAGGTTTTGCCATTGTCTGCAGAGAGGTGGCGGCCGTACAGAAAAATTATTTTAATTCAAATAATTTTCTGTCGCTGCTAGGGTTCGAACCTGGGTCTCCAAAGTTCGTTGACATAGCGGCCACGCACTTTAACCAACTACGCCACGGACGCAGAGTGAGAGCAAATGTGTTTAAAACTTTTGAAAAACATATGAAAAAAAGGTGAATTATGACACATTTTTTTAACACATTTTGTTTAATTCTAAGCTAACTTTTTTTTTCAGTGTAAGAATACAAAAAATTCGCCGCCAATAATACTTATTCTTTTGACATGAAAATTGACACAAGAAAAATTGTATGTTTGCTAGGGTGGTCCTTATTTTTCGACTTTTGAATTATCCTCGGGGCACTTTCTCATTTGATTATATACCTCTAAATATGAAATAAGTTTTTTTTGTTTTTGTTTTTGTTAAGATTTAGAGGTCGCTACCAGCTGACAAAATTTTTTCTAAAAGATTTCAAAGACAGCTTAAATGATGGTTTCATTAATTTTTAATTTAGGTGTCTATATCACATTGTACGTGCAAGTGAGACTCGCAAAGACAATAGCTTCTTCTCCCCTCCCCCCCTCGACCACTCTTTGGTTCTGAGATTTAGCCCGCCTCGCACTGTAAAAGTTATGAGGCAACTATTCTTGCAGAAGTGGTCGCAGACAGGATTTTTTTTTGCCAAAAAGCAACTTCAAGTACATCAACCTCGAGATGACTACAGAGAACTGTTGAATCTAAGTCCCATATTAGACATGCCGATATTGTGCCGATTTCTCTCACCGATTTTCTAATTTTTTCTTTTGTTGCACTGTTTCGTCGTCCATTGCTTGTAGACATGACGATTTTGGCCGAGGGATTTATTTTACTTTATTTGCTTAAATTGCACAAAATAAAGTTATTTCTTTCACAAAATGCCATAAAATGATGAAATTTCGTGGAACAGTTAAATAAAACGGTAAACAACGATTTTAGTTCAAAAGCAAATGTCGAAACCAAAGGCAAACATCAAAAGATCGTCGCAAAATCGCTTGTATGGCCGATTTTTTATTTCCGCTTTCGTTTCCCTTCCCGCTACACCGAACAAAAAATCGGTGAGAGAAATCGGCACAATATCGTCTTGTCTAATATGGGACTTACTAACATTTTCTTAGGAGTTGTTCCTGAAAATGCGTTTTATTTCGGAGACCTGCTGGTCTACATCGAGCTAGATGGATGGCAAGAGTCTTGTTCGGTTTAAAAATGTATTTATTTAAGCATCATTTTAATCCACGAAGAAGGACAAAAAAGCTGTGAGAGAAATATGTATTTCACGGTAGTGGTTTATGCCAAATATTGGTTTCAAACCTCTACCAGTCCGTCAGCACCAAGAAACGACATAAAATTATTAAAAGACCTTACAGCCTTTGAAAGCTTTAACAAAAATATAGCTACTGCTGCTCTGAAAAAGATTTGAAATCATTTGTGGTATTTGTCGGAAGAGTTTCTTTCGCTTGCGTTTTTCGATGACGAACTTTCAGTTCACGAGAAGAAAAAAATGGTAGAAGCACTCAAAATTGAAGGCACTGATGATTGCTTAAAACGAATAAACCTTGACATCGCACATATCCACGAAAACAATATAGAAAACTTCCTGAGTAGTAATTCTTTAAGATTTTTCCAGATCATAGGTCCCTCCTTAATTTTTTTTTAAAAATACGTCGAAACCTGGAACGAAGACCCTGATTATATAGATGCCAAAAATATCGTTCATTAATTGCGAGTAGTGAACGACATAGTTGAGCGCAGTGTTGCTTTAATGGAAGAATATAATAAATTAATTACCAAAAATGAAGAATAAAAGCAATATTTGCTCTTGTCTTGCTCTAAAAGAGTATAGGAAAAAGTACCCTAATACTAACAAGTCAACCCTTGTTTCTTAAAAGTAAACAATTCAGATATCCACATGATATCTTAATTCATAACAACAACGATAATTTTGTAATATTTTGTAAGACCTGGTTATAAAAAAAAGGATTCTTACAAACACAGATTTTGAGTTTTTATTTAAAATTCAAACCTTGGTAGCGACCCCTAAATGTCATTTAAAAAATTTGAAAAAAATACTGAAATACTTTCGTATGGTATATAACCAAATTACATGATGCCCCACGAAATTAAAGAAAAAATAAATTTTTCTTAGGAATAAAAACCACCCATGTTTACACCTTGGCGTATCGACAACTTCTCTGAGCTTTCTGCTGAAGTTTTCTGAAGTAGTCGACCTGATAGACCTATGAACGTAAATTTGAACTTTCTTCGAAATAAAAATTATTATAAAACCTTAAGGATCACAGAGAAGATAATTTTATTGGCATAAAATTAAAGTATCGGGGCAATTGGGTAATTGTTTTCCTTTCACCTATTTTGACCACTTTATTTTCTTAATACATATTTTTATACCCCTACGTTTAAAAAACGTAAATGGGGGTATATTAATTTTGTCCCTCCGTTTGTAACGCCCATAAGGAGGCGTGGTAGGCATAGAAAAGTATATTTATTATTGATCAGCATCACCACCCGAGTCAATTTAGCCATGTCCGTCTGTCTGTCCGTCTGTCGTCACGATTACAGCCGTAATTTTCAAGCTATCATCACGAAATTCAATATTTAAGCTTTTATCTAAAAAATAAAGGTCAAGTTCGAAAATGAGCCAAATTGGATGAAAACCACGCCTACCTCCCATACAAAGTGACTTTATCAAAACGGTAAAATCTCTTAGAATTCCACAAAAATTAATATATGTTGATATATAACATGCACTTCGTGTATAAAATTCAACCAAATCGAGTGAAAACCACACCCACCTCCCATACAAAGTGACAAATAAACATTTTATTGACGGCGTAAGACTTTGAATATACTTCAGTTCGGACGTGGGGTATTTTAACTTCGGCCCAGTCGAAGATCATTTCTTACTAGTTTTTCTATTACTTTTTTTTCTGTATTATTTTCTTGCATTTTTTGTATATTTTGTTTATATCTTGCGTATTTTGCATATAGGTATTTTGCATATTTCGTGCATACAGTTTATTATAAAAGTCCGCTCTCTCATGAGCACAGTCAAGAATGCTCATATATGTTGTATATATGAAAATATATAATAGTATAATTTTGAAAATATTCAAACGTAAAGAGACTTATTTCAAGAAGAATTTTATGACTTATAAATTGTTCATGTCAGGATAACTCTCTTTTCAATCCATTTGTAATTAATTTGTTTCGCATCCGTAGGATCGAAGACATTTATTTTTTAATGCGCTAAAGTAAAGTAATAGTTCCAGATTTACTGTGAACATTCTACTGCTTACTTATATTATGAACTCTTAGTTACAATCTTTCAAATTTTACAATATCTTGACATTTCCAACCCATTATTAACTTTACTAATCTAACATTTAAAGATCAAACACTTAGCTTAGCTAACAACTTCGAAAACAAGTTAGAAGAACTGCAACAAGCCATTAAAATAATATAAAATGAAATAAATAAGGCAAGGTTCAAAAAGCCATTTATTGCAGCCATTTTGAAATGTTCAGCCATTTTGAAATGTTTACCACTTCGCGGATTGGATTTCATGCGCTGTGGCCAAGGTGACGGCATAAGCTGACGTGAGGAGGCACGTTCAAGCGGTGGAGCAACTTTTTTTTTTTCATGCCGCATGTCGTTGTCGTTGTCGTTCCACAGAGGTTCTACTTCAGCTTCAGCGTCAGCATGAGCTTCATACGAACAACAACATCAACAACATGACTTCCACTCGCTGCAGCGTTGCAAACAATTACGTGCAATGAGTAGAAACGATATACGTGCAACTCCCCATGGTGTGTCAAGGTGGTGGTGATGGTGGCAGCAAAGTAGGGAATGAACCGAAAATGGAGAAAAAAGTAGCATGATGGCCTAAAAGTGGCTGCTTGGCAGCTTCAATCGATTGCTTCGAGTACTCTGAGTCCTATTTGGGGAAAACATAAAAATTCCATATGAATTAATGACTACGTCGTATTCATTGAGTTTTTAATTTTGCGAATTGCTATTTCGAAATGTTGAATGCTGCCTGTTAGGATATTGCCAGGACTGAAGGATGCTAAGAGACTGAGAGCCATATTTAATCATCCGTGAAGTAATGAAAAAAAAAGAAAACAGAAAAATATTTTCACAATTTTAATTGTGTTGGGAAAATTGGAAATGAAGTGAAAATAAATTGAAAAACGAGCCGCTACTTCATTTATAATAGGCGTGATAAATGAGATACTTTTAAGGAATTAAAAATAAGCTGAAGAATAAAAATCAGTGAGATGAACATTTCAAAAGAAGTAGCTATGATTAATTAAAGAAGACTTGAAAAATATTATCTATGGGGTACACCATAGAATAATTTTCAAAAAATATTTATACGCTATTTTTTTATCTTTATTTATTTTATTTTTTTTTTGCTTAAGAAGATACAGTTTTGCTTTAGTTATATACTTTGTATAACTACAAACAATACAACAAATTTGAGAAATTATCAT